>QRDG01000198.1:628674-847392 GCA_012064385.1 Puccinellia tenuiflora
CTTCGCCTCAGAAGGCGGATCAGCCGCCTCCGCCGGCACTCGGCTGGCCGCCTCCGTCGTTTTCGCCTCTGAAGGCGGATCGGCCGCCCGCACCACGGGGCCTCGGTGACAGGCACCGATGCCGACTCCTTTACAGCGACGACTGCCGTCTCCGCTATAGGGAGTGGTGCCCTGCGAGACAAGGAAGGCGTCATCGACGAGTGCGAGTTGCGAAGATTTCCACCACAAGACAAGGACTTACCCGACGACCGAACCCAGCACCTTGGCCGCCCTCCTCTTCGTCCGCTTTGGCGGGGGGGGGGGAGGCACAGCGTCGGACGGGCGCTTCACGCCTCCGAAAGGCGCATCGCCGCCTTTCGCCGGGATGATAGGGTCCTCGACCGGCCGCTCTGTGCGAGCCGGCACCACCTTGGCCCCGGCAGAGGCCTTTGCGGAATCGCCGGCTTCCGTGCCCGCTGCCGCCTTCTCCTCGGCCGCCTTGGCAACCGCTGGTTGCCTTGCTGCCGCCTGGGCATCCATCGACGCCCGGATCGAGTCCGCCTGCGCCAGCTCCGCATAAATAGCCTTCTCCATATCATCAATACCCGAGTCATGGCCAAGAACAAAAGGAGGAGAAAGATTAACCAACTGGGCGCGGGTCTTGCCGGCGGCGGGTTCGGTCCTCTCCGCGTCCGCCGCCTTCGCTCCCTCCTCGTCCTCCCTCGAGGCCAGCAGCTGCTCCACAGTAAAATCAGCATCAGATGCTCCTAAGGCTAAGACTGCCTGCGCCGACTGAGCGTAAAACTCCTTCTCCAAGTCATCCGGATTCGAATCGTAAATGAAATCACCACCCAAAGCAAGACCAATCACCTCGTTGTTGGCCCCATCAGTCTGGGCCTCCTCATCCGCCATTCTGGCGCCGACCTCTGCCCGGACGTCGGCCATGATCGCGTCCGCCCTGGCCTCGGTCTCAGACGTCTCCACCCTCGTTCTTCCGGCTGGCGACAGGCCGCCCGTGGTAGGCCGGGAAGACGCCGAAGCCCGCTTTTTGGCGGGATGCACGCCTCGCTTCTCAAATGCGCCCTTCCGCTTGGGCGGCGCATTTGCATCGACATCGGCGGCCGACTTCGACCGCCTCTCCTTCACGATCCGCCGGGGGATGACCACCTTCTTCCGCGCCGCCGCCTCCAACTCCTTGGTCCGGCGGGTGGATATCGCCGGCTTGGAGGCTGGCACGGAGGAAGAACCCTCTGAGTCCGGTTCGGAGCCAGTGGAGAGATCTACTATGACACGCGCAACATTGTCAGCCTGCCCGGCGACCCCGGGCCCAGAAGACTTACCACGGGACGACGAAACCGGAGGCGGATCGTCATGCTCGAGGTCCTCGTCCCTGTAGGCGGCCGAGTCGGAGTCGGCGCCGGCAGCAGGGGCCGGGCTCGTTGCAGTCCGGGTGGCGTCGTCATCGCCCCCGTCATCGCCGCCGGCATCGGCACCTCTTCCAGACGACTCGGTGGTGTCGCCGTGAGTTCCTGTGGCGACACGGGCTTCGCCGCCGGATCCGCCTCCAGCGGCGGTGCCCGCATCACCACCCGCCGCCTGCTCCTCGGCGGCGCTATCCTCCTCCAGCATGGCCGTCTGCGCCGCAGAAAAGGGACCCTGGACATCAGGCTCGAAGACTACTTCAAAATCTTCAACCATCTGGACCTCACAAAGCTACCCGGCAAGCCGGCTAGATCAGGCGGCAGCCGGAAAGGGGAATCGGAAGCAAACTGAGAAGGGAAGAAGCTAACCTCAGGAGCGCGATCCGAGCGGGTGAAGGGTTCGAGCCCGAAGGCCCAATCATCCTCGAGCCTGTCGGTGATGAGACGGGAAACCCACGCGCCTAATCCCTCTTGCGACGGGATGTTCAGGGAAGCACAAGTGGGATCCCGGACGCCGGAGTAGAAGCACATCTTGTGCGAGCGCTCCTGCAGCGGGAACATCCGCCTCATCGTCCAGGCCATGGTCAGGTCCCTGGACGTCAAGCCGTCTGCCACCAGCTTCTCCAGGCGGGTGAACAGGGTGGCCTGCAGATTCTCGTCGACTACCGGCTTCCGGCTCCAGGACCTGTCCGCCGGACGCGTATTGGCGAAGGCGGGGAGTTTGATCCGGTTAGCCTCAGTGGCGTTCTTGACATAGAAGTATGTACTCTGCCACTTCTTGATGGACTCGGGCAGATGGATCTTGGGGAACGGCGTGTTCTTCGCGCTGATGGAGACGCCGCCGCAGTCCCGTGGCAGCCCAGCGGACACTTGGGACCGCAAAAAGAAGAACATCCCGAAGAGCTCCATACTGGGCCAAATGCCCAAATACGCTTCGCACAGCGTGACGAAGCAAGACAACTGCGTGATGCAGTTCGCCCTAGGTGGTGAGGCTGCAGCCCGTAAAAATGCAGAAACTCGTTGAAGAACGAGCTGATGGGGAGCCCCAACCCCCGTTCCACATGCGTGTAGAACATGACGAACTCATCCGGTTTGGGGCTCGGAGAGATCTCTCCAGGGGGAGGGGCGCGAGCCTCCACATCGCCGCTCTTCCCCATGGACCCGTTCCGGTGAAGCTTCAGAAGGAATTTGTTGTCGATGGTGGAACCCATCCAGGCACCCGTGCTCGCCATTGAAGTTCTGTTGCCCGTGGTGGAAGAAACGGAAGCAGAAGCAGCGAGACGGAGGAATCGGCAAGAAGCAGGAAGGCAAGGACAGACGAAGAAGACGAAGCGGGAGAGAGGAGCGAAAGTTCCGAGCCTTCCCTCTCTTTCCCCCTTTAAAAGCAGGGCAGGCGGAACCGCACCGCTCCACGCGCCACGTGGGGCGCGGGCAGGCCGGGCCGTCCACAAACGATCCCACTAACAAGCAGTTGCCACAGACGATCCGGTCCACCGGAGATCGACGCGACGTGCCCCTGACATCGGGCAGAGTGCAACCGTCACGACCAAGCGGCGAAACGTGGCTGACGCGTGCCACGACCCACGACTCCCAAGACATCCAGACTACCGGAGACCGGCTACCCCAAGCCGGACGGTCCACCTCCAGACGCCATCACCTTATCCGGCGAACTTCAAGCCGGACAACTTCAACTACAACGACAAACAAAACATTGAAGCTCGAGAAGTCTACCCGGCAAGCCGGCAAGACTCCACGACCTCGGGGGCTAGTGTCGGGGATATGAACCCCGGATATCCCTAAGAGGACCATTTCTTCAAGAACTGCAAGGGCCGGCTACAGCGTGCCGCCTGAAGCCCGCCGGATGAAGCAAGCCGCTTAGCCTACCCGGAGGCGGACGGCCGGCTAGAGCAGCCGGCCTCTACCAACCGACCAGTCCGTACTGGTAGGCCCAGATCGTCCAGCTCCTGTCGGACGTTACAGCTACAGTGTAATGATGAGATAGTACCAGCCGGCTCCAGAGTAGTGATGTCATAGGGGCAATCGTGTAATCTCCTTGTAACCTAGAAACCCTAACTAAAACCCTAGACGCTGCCTATATAAGGCGTGCATGGGCCTCCTGCGCGAGGCAAGCAAGTAGACGTCGAACAGGACACACAGATACGTAGATCATCGTCTTCCACCTCTAGCCGGCTGGACACTTCTAGCCGGCACCACCGCCATACAGCTCCAGGAGCAACCTTGTAGCTCGATCTGTGAACAATCAATAGAAACAAGAAGAGCAGGACGTAGGGGTGTTACCTCCACAAGGAGGGCCCCGAACCTGGGTAATTGACGTGTGTTTGCATGTTGGTTGCCCAATCCCGCGCGAGCATCCGATCGTCGCCTGCCCCACACTCTTTTCCATCTTTGATGGATATGCCGTGCTACCCACCACGACACCCGGCCGTGGAGTCGATCACCTGATCGATCCGAGGCAGCGGGAATGGATCTTTAGAACATGCCTTGTTCAGGTGTGTGTAGTCAACACACATGCGCCAGACAGTGGCAGCATCCGACTCTTCTTTCTTCTTTTCTACCAGGACTGGGTTAGCCAACCAATCCGGGTATTTCACCTCGACGACAGCATTTGCTGCGAGTAACTTGGCTAACTCGTCACCCACAGCCTTCCTTCTTCCTTCGGCAAGACGCCTTGTCGGTTGCTTCACAGGCCTAGCATCTGGCCTGACGTGGAGAGAATGCTCAGCCAACTCCCTCGGAACACCCAGCAAGTCCTGACTGGACCATGCGAAGATATCCCGATTCTCACGGAGGAAGTGGATGAGCTTGCTTTCCTATTTGCTATCCAGCCCGGCACCGATGATGACGGTGTGGTCCGGGTTAGACTCGTCTATGCCCACTTTCTTGGACTCCTTCGCTGCCTGGAAGGTTGCAGTCTGCTGCGGGTTGGCCGGAGTCGGTATACCGAGTTGAGCAGATTGGGCCAGAGCCACCACCTCATGGATTCTCTTCTTCTCGGCAGCGATCACAAGTGACTCGGCCAGCATAGATCCGGCAGAGGCACACTCCATGGAACGCTTGTAGTCACCCGAGATAGTGATGACACCATTCGGACCCGGCATCTTCATTTTCAAGTAAGCCACATGAGTGGACGCCATGAACTTGGCGAGCGCTGGCCTACCGAGTAAGGCATGATACAGGCTTTCAAGGTCCACAACCTCGAACAACAGACTCTCGGTCCTGCTATTGCTTTTGTCGCCGAAGGCAACATCGACCCACACGGTGCCCATAGGTGCATGCGAGACACCCGGCACAATACCATGAAAGGTAGTTCTGCTTGGCTGCATCATGTTCTCGGTTATACCGAGCTTGACCATGGTATCTCGGTACATAATATTGATGCTGCTCCCGTTGTCCACAAGGACCCGGGTGAACCTGACATTAATACTTGGTCCGACGAATGTCGGATCCACAACCAGAGCATAACCTCCGGGATTCGGCACGACCTTGGGATGGTCCTTGACACTCCAATTGACCTGATCCTCGGACCAGTACATGAATTTCGGCACCGCCGGCATAACAGCATTTACCTCCATCGCACGCCTGTGCTGACTCTGTTTGTCGTTGGGTTCAGTCAAAAAGACCATGTAACTCTGGTGAGGCTCTCGATACTGATTCTGCCTACCTGGGCCTGCATTGCCGTTGTAATTGTTGTTGTTGTTGTTTGCTACCTGGTTGACATTCTCTTGCCTAGGCTGTGCACTCAGGGGTTGAGCATTTGCACCTGTCAGAGGTGCGGGTCTCGGTGTCGAACCAGTAGCCGCTGACTGATTCTTGTGCCGGTCACAGTCGCGAGTCGAGTGTTGCGCCGGTTTGCTGGGGTGTCGGGTGTGAAAGCAGCAAGGGCCATCCAGCATCTTCTCGTAGATGTACCTCTCCTGATCATCCAACTGTTTCTTGTTGCCACTCGATGGTTTCCTTTCGCCGTTCCATGGCTTTCTCTCGCCGTTCCACGGCTTCCTCTCACCATTCCATGGCTTCCTTCCTTCCGAGTTCTGGCCCCAAGCGGGACCCTCATTCTTCTGGCGCTGGCTGCTGCCGGCACCCGCTTGATCTTGGTCGACGGCTGCGACCTGGTCTGATCCGTACCGGTAATCCGGTCGGTCGTCTCTTCTCTTGTTTCGGTTATCCGGGCGATCGCTACGCCGGCTCGATCTATCTCGGTCTTGAGCAGGATACCTCCTGCCCACATCAACCTGGGTCAGCAATGGCTGTGTCGGGTCACCGAGTGCATAGCTGTCAGCAATTGACATTGTCTCGGCCAAAGTGGCCGGCATCTCCCTCTGGAGTCTCTGCCAAAGCATGGAGCCATGTCGGCATCCTTGCGCAAACCAGGCAATGGCTTGTGACTCAATCACTCCTTCACAGGAGTTCCGGATCGTGCTCCACCAGGTTAGATATTCCCGGTCTGTTTCGTCTTCTCGCTGCCGACACATGGACAGCTGCTGAGGTCGATTCGGCCTCTTGTAAGTACTGGAGAAGTTGCTGACGAAGGCGTCGGAGAAGTCGAGCCAGCAGTCAATGCTGTTCTCCTCCAGGTTGTTCAGCCAGATTCGGGCTGGTCCCTCTAGCATCTGCGGCACATACCGCACTGCCCATCTGCGACTTCCGCCGGCAATGTGCACAGCGGTGACATAGTCTGTCAGCCAGTCCTCCGGCTTGGTGCTGCCGTCATAGGTCTTTGCACCCCGGGGGAGCTGGAAATTCGGCACTGGTGCCTGCTTCATGATCCGGGGTCCAAAGCATGCAGGACCCGGTGGGCCTTGCTCCTCCAGCAGTCAGACAGATAGATTCTGTCAAGCTTGTTGCGGACGTCGTGAGCCGGTAACTGGCGAGCTCCTAGCCTAGCACCGAGCGCACCCTCGGTTGCCAGATCTCTGTATCTTGTATACCCGGCACGCTCCATGGCCGAGTAACCGTCGTCATACCGGTCAGCGGCCGGCTCGGCATACCCGGCACCCGCTTGATGACGAGGTGGAATGGGTGCCGGATACCGAGGTGGCTGACCCGGATTCACCGGATTGACCCGGTTGGCCTCTTGCCTGCCCTGAACGGGTCCTGGGCCTCCCTGGCCGACATTGCCTTGGGCAGCCTTCTGCTTTCCGGCATATACCGGATCATACGCCTGCAGCTGTTTGTTCTTGCCAGAGTTCACACTCTGGCCACGGCTTGCGCCGACATACGGCGAAGAAGCCTGTCCCTTGGACGCTCCTCCAGCATTTCCACCCGAGTAAAGGTACCCGGATCCTCCCACACCCGGATTTGCATTCCGGTATGCCTCATTCTGCCTGTTGGCTACAGCTACCAACTCATTAACTCGGTCCTGCTGCCTACTACGAGCTTCACCGGATAAATTATGTAACTCAGCTATAGCAGCCTCAGCAGCTCTAAGATTCTTGCCCGGGGTACTATATTTCGGCCGGCCTGCCGACACATGACTAGCAGTTTTACCAGATCTAGCTCTACCATCTCTAGCTATCTCGGCATTGAGGTCTCTACCTCTAGCACGTACCTCATTTATACGACTAACCGGGTTAGCTACCGGCGTAAAACCATGAGCGATATTGTACTCACGGAGGGATATGTCGAAGTCCTGTCTGACTTGGGCTACCACTTGAGCCTCTCGGAGTATCTCCTGACGCTGCTGTTCCAACTCCGCCTGAGTCAGAGCAACATCTGCGCTCGGAGCCACTAGCGTCGCCAGCTTCTCGATCGCGTCCTGAAGAGGACTCGGCGTCACCGGCACAGCTGATGTACCGGCTTGCTCCGGACGATTCTCCGGCCTCTCCAGTGGCGGGCGTGCCGTCCTGGTAGTTCTGGTGCTGACCTCGGCATCAACAACCGGGGCGGTCATCATGACCTCTGCACAGCTAGCAGCGGGACGGGCGATACGTCGGCCGCGAGCTGCGCACACAGCGGGGGGATCTGCTGCAACTTGCACCCTTTCGGGAAATCGACAGGGAACCTCAGTGGCGACGTAAACGGTGAGGGAGCCGAACTCGATGAGGCAGCCGTTCCGGGGTAGCGGCCTGCTGCCGAAACAGCCGGCGTTGTCGCTGACGACATTGAGCGAGCCGAACCTGTGGACAAGGCCACAGAGAACGCGCTCACCCGACTCGATGAAGGAACCCGTCCGGATGAACACACCAGCCAGCGCCGCTGCTGGCCCCACGGTGGGTGCCAACTGTCGTGGTGGTGTCACGGCAGATGCCATATAGGCTTGATGTGGGGCCGATTGGACGCTGGAGGTACCGGGGAGGGCTTGCACGCACGGCGTACAGACACGAACACACACACACTCACACACACACACACGCGATTTACCCAGGTTCGGGGCTCTCGTGAGGAGATAACACCCCTACTCCTGCTTGCTGTTTGATTTATATGTAGATTACAACTAGTTACAAGCTTGCTCCTTGAGCCGTATGCAAAGAGCGGCAAGATCTAAGCCTCTACCGAGTCTGAGAATAGCTCTCTGGCTCTCCTCTAGCTCCCAGGAACTGCTAAGTAGTTGCTCAGCGTCTCTGCGTAGCGTCCGGGAATCGTCCCTGTAAGAGGAGCCCCTGGTACCCCTTATATAGGGAAACCCAGGGTTACAGTGTAAAACATTGTAACTGGCGCCATACTCCTTGGTCTCCGGCCGGCACGGGCGCCGCTGCGCCATGCCCAGACCGTGGCAGCGCTGGTCGCCACGGTCGCCGCTGCACCCGACAGCACGCCCAAGCCTAGGCTTAGCGCCACTGTGCCGCGCCGCACGCGTCAGAGGCGTGGCCGAGGCTTGGCACGCCGTCCACTTGCGGCACGCCGCCGCCCTTGTCTCGCTCCGTGTCCCAAGGAACTCTGTCCATCTTCCGGGATAACCTTCAACAGACATAAGTGTACCCTAAGCTGGTAACTCGGTTTACTCCTTCCTGCACATAAGAACAATGAAGGATAGTCCGACATATAATAAGCATGATCCGACATAAGGCTATGTCGGTTTGACCTGACTCGGACGAATCCGGATAAGCCAGTATGATATGTCGGTTTCCGTTGACTCGGTCAACTCCGAGTCAACCTTATTTTACCATATTGACCCCACTCGGGGGCTTCCCCCCGACAACACCTTTCCCCGCCTCCTCCTCCTCTGTGGCCTCGCCTCCGTGCGGGAGGCCACCGGCCGACCGCCATGGCCGAGCCATGTCGCGCTCGCGCATGCCGCCCGGCACCTTCCCGTCCTTGTCGAGCACGCTCACGGCCCTACACCGTAACCGCTTCCTGGTCCGCTAATCAACCCACGGAGCGCCAGAACTGCGTCGTCGACGGCCGTGACTCCGGCGGTCGTCGCTCCGCACGCCACCGTGCCCCGGCCGTGCGCCCGGCCTGGTAACGCGCTGGGCCGGCGTGAGGCCGGCACCTTCGGGTAGTGGCCTGGCCTTGAGCCCAGTCTGGGCCGGCCACAGGCCGGTTGCTTCGGGTCGCCCCCCGGCCTTGAGCCCGGCCTGGCCGGCACGAGGCCGGCCTGTCTGGCCCTTTAGCTTTTTCCTTTTTGAATTAAAAAGCAAATTAAAACTTTAATATCTTTTCAAATAATGATTCAAAAATAGCAAATTAAATACCAAATTGATCAGCAAGACAAACTCTACAATCTAGAATCATTGAAATGATCTTTTGAAACTTTTTATCTTGTTGTTATTTAAGAATCCCTAAATGGCTTAATAATACCAAAATTCGGGAAAATTCATAACTTGTGAAATATGTATCCAAAAATTATGAATTAAATATCAATTTGATCAGTGCTTCAAATGCTATCCAATTATGTGAATATCAAATCATGATCACAAATAATTATTTGATGTTATTCATAATTTGTTTAAAAGAATTAAATTCCTTTAATTATTTAATTCGCTATTTATTCTTCGGAACTCGGAAAATTACAAATAAGGGACCAAAATGATCGGAAGAACAAAACCTATTTAATCATGTCATGTTCATGCATATTTGAACAAATTCTAAATAATGTGATCATTTATGAACAATTGGACATTAAGTTAAATATGGGGTGTTTTCCAAACAATTGCCCTAATTATTTGGAACTCCATTCAATTTGTTAAATAAATTAAATGTTGATATCAATGCATCAATTTGACATGTCATCATGTGATTGCGCATTGCACCTTGTGTTCGTGTGATTTATTTTGTTCTTTGTATTTTATTTTGGGTACCGATAGATTCCGGAGTTGAGGTCACCCCGACCTATCACGACGAGCAGTACTACACTCCCCGGCAGCAAGGCAAGAGATAACCTAACCTTCTTGGCATCTAGCATCCAACTGTTTTACAAACTTATTTTATCCACCATAATATTGCATGCGATTCCAATCAAGTTTTGATCAATAATAGTGAATCCTATGAATGCATGTTTTCCCCTGAACCATCACATGCTTCCCCTCCTATAAACCCTAGGTTTGATGTGTTGGCCGGAGACAAAGATATACTTGTTGTTATATATGCTTAGCTATGCTTAGCCATGCTTAGTCAAATGATATATGCTTGTCCGGTGATTTAATTCCATTATTATGAATGGTGGTGGAATGTTCGGACATGATGGTTACTTGTGGTGGATAATTAAATTGCTAAAAGGCTTGGATGAGTTGCCATCGGGGATGGTGTTTTGCCTCATTCTTGCCGCCTAGGATGAAAGTGCTTTTAGCTAGAACCAAGAACCGAGCGTGCTGCCATTGGTGGGTGTATGGGCGCCTTACTAACTGAATAACTTGTGCGGGCGTATCCAAGGGTCCTCTAGTTCGGTTTTCCATTTGCGGGTGAGTTGAGAAGATGATGTTGATGAGGATTTGTGTTTAGGACGTGGCGATGGGGCAGGGGCTGAAATAGGCTGGGTAAACTTGCCCTGTGGCCACAGATGACTCTTGGATAGTCTCACGCGAGGTAAAGGTTTAACCGCGCCCGCTCGCCGGCCTTCCCCGGAAGAGGGCCAATCAGGTGAGCCGGACGGTACCAATGGGTAAATTAGTACACCCCTGCAGGGTTTAATCTTTTCGAAAAGCCGTGTCCGCGGTTATGGACAAACTCTTGGGAAAGGCGGATTAGCTCATAGAGAACATTAACCTAATTGATATGGCAGCTAAAGGTTGCATAACCAACGTGTGATAAAGGTTCATTTCCTCGAGGGTGATTCGAGGGAGTGCCCTTGGTGGAGATGAGTGGTTTGGCTAAAAGTAGGTTCGCCGAGAACCGAAGATGAAATGTTACCCTCTTACCCCTTTTATGAAAAATATTCCGAGTAGACGGCGCCATGTGTCATTTATGTCTTGTTTATGAAAATTAGCTTTATGCAAAAATAACTACATATACAGCTTTAGAGCCTCCGTCAGTCATTGGGCCTATATCGCCCTACTAAACTTGCGAGTACATCGTACTCAGTCTCTCTTTGCTGCCTTTATATTTGTATTTCAGAGGAGGACGACACCGAGCAGCTAGGAGGGTTCTTCGTGGATGTCGACTAGTAGTCCGGGGTTTCCAGGTGGCAGCTTGGGACCGTGGAGCAAGCTGGCTGGGTTTATTTATGTGTAGGCCTCTTAGGCCCTATATCTGGATCTTGTTGTATTAGACAACACTAATTTGCTTCCGCTTGATGAATTGATGATCTGTGACCTTTTGATGTGTAATATTTGTATCTTTCTCATATATGAGTTGCTATATGAGTTTTGTGTCGTAGAGTCTGTAATGTGCCAGTTGTTCCACAAGTCTCGGTCTCTTTACTATACGTGAAAGCGATGTCTGAGCTTATGGCATGATCGAGGTGTTGTGTACCGATGATCCATTCCGAGCACACCTGCCAATGAGTTTTGGCCTGGGATTGGTAAACCCAGTAACCCTCGATTGTGTAGCATGACCGGTTACACAACGCTTCACTGTATAGTTCTGAGGTCGGGGCGCTACACCGCTCGAGCCTGGCTTAAAAGCTTGCCGCAGGGAGCATATACTTGCTGGGAAGATTTTGGCGAAGACTTCATCCGCAACTTCGCCGGCACATGCAAACGACCCGCCTCGTTCGAAGAGCTTAGAGCTTGCAAGCAGCGATCGGACGAGACGCTGCGCGAGTACATCCAGCGGTGGACGAGAGGATCTCAGACGACAACGCGATATACGCGTTCACCTGAGGCGTCTATCGACTCGAGCTGAAGGAGGCGCTCGGAAGAGTAAAGCCGAAGACTATCGCTCACCTCATGCAAATCGCTAACAAGTGGGCAGACGGAGAAGATTCTATACGCAACGAGCGCGGTGGCACACCCGCGGAGATCGGCGACCAAGGCCACTGGAGTCACCGCAGCAGCGATCGCTGCCGAAAGCGGAAGTCGCGGGCATATGATGACAACGAAGGTGCAGAACTCGTGGCGGCGGGTTTTCCCGATATCCGCGAGCAAAGAAACCGTGACAGCAGTCGCTATGAAAGCAGCAGTCGAACAACCGGTTATAAGGACAACAAGAACATCAAGCAGGAGTGGTGACCACGCCAGTCGCGCAATGGGCGAGTGCCGCGCCCTCCCCCTACCCTGCAAGGAGTCTGCAGGTTCCACATGTTCAGGGACGAGCATGGCAACATCACGTCCTCTCACCTCATGAAGGATTGCGAGTGTTTTCAAGAACTGCATGCACAGCATACACGCCTCCTCCAGCAGCAGGCGCAAATCGTACCAGGTGCGCCAGCCATCGGAGCACCACCTGGCCCAGCTCTGCCCCCACCAGGACAAATGGCGGGAGCTATTCAGCTCCAACCACGCGTCGAGGAACCTGAAGCAAGTGAAGACTCCTACCCGAAACCCGTCGGGTGCATGTTTATGATACAGAAGGGACGCCCTTCCAACCGGGACCAGAAGCTTATGACAAGGCAGGTGCACCTCGCCGTCAAGTCACCACAGACGGCGCCAATTGACGTGGGGTTACCACGCCAAATCCCTCGGAGGTCATCCTCGGGTTTAGAAAAGAGGAGAAGATGGTGGTGTTGGAAGATTCGTCGGCAGACAAGCAAGAGTTACCCAGGTTCCGGCCCCGAAGGTAAAAGCCCTACATCCTGCTTGTCTGATATTGATGGATGGAGCTTACAGAGGGATTACAATGGCAAGACCGAGAGATGCGATCTCGCTAGGGTTTCGGTGGCTAGTATCAACCTGTCCCTAGCCGGTAGCCCTCCCAGCCCTTAAATAGTAGGGCTGGGTCTCGGGAGTCCTCTACCGACTAGGGTTACAATTCGTAACCGACATGAACCTTAGCTTATCTTGGGCTTGTTTCCTTCGGTATGGGCCTTCCTTTCGGCCTTGTTCCGCAGGCCACGACGATGCTTGAACACCAAGTATCCAAACCGTGGGACACCCGAAGGGTACACCCACGTCAGTAGCCCCCGAGGACCTAATAGACTTCAGGGAGTCTGACAGGGACTCCACCCTTAGTCAGGTGTTCAAGTAAGGTTGTTTTTAGCTTTAAATATTATGTTTCGTACCTGTTTCGCATGGCGCTTTAGTCGTGGGATGCTCGACATGGCAGGCCTGGTTCACTCGACAGTATCGGAGCCAGTTGAGTGCTCTTGGACACAAACTCTACCAGCCTACATCAGACTTGAGTCCCCGGGCTCGAATCCGGAAGCTCGTCCATTCGACTCAGGCCATATTTGAGGTCTCACAGATTCGAACTGAGCTTATAGGGTACCCAACGCGTCCGTCGGGGGGCTACTCCCATCGGGAGCGCTGTCGCGCACCCGATAACTGAGAGACTAAAGGGCACTCGAAAGGTTATCGACTCTGGTTTAACCCGAGCAAAAACAAAGAAAATTCCCAAGATGAATCAGACACAATTGACCCTCGAATGCTGCATTTACCGTGCAAAGGTAAGTCCCACCGATTCGTGTAGGGCCGGGACTGACAGCAGCAGCTGAGGTGCCTGACAACTGTGCCGCGGCAACAGGCGTGATGAAAATCCCGACGGACGCGTTGGGTACCTGATGGCCTTGAACTTGGCTTAGGTTGAGACTCCAAGCGCAGAGTGTGTAGTATAGGAAAGACGGTTTCTCCACGAGGGGTGACTCGAGGGTTTAATATCGAACTCTCGGGGAATCAGTAGTGAAAGATTTATCTTCTTATCCTTCTCTCACCAAGTGATTGTCAAGCACAAGGTGTGAGAATGATATGAAAATATAACAAATGCAAAACAAGAAATAAATATGCAATGATGATAAATAAATATGCAAGGATGGTGGAAACAATGATGGATGATATTTTTGGGTTTTGTATTGTGAATGCAGGATATAAAAGTGTTTTTGTATTTTTGGATTTTTAAATGACAGAAAATGGAAAATTCTTATAAGTTGTTGGAAAGGTGTTTCTTATGATTAAAAATGGACCGGGGTTCATGGTTTCACAAATGCACTCTCTCTTTAATAAAGTGGTAGATAATTGAACACTAGAATTGACATATGAGATTGCAACAAAAAGGTTTCATGACAAGTTACTAATTATATGGGCATCACGTCCTAACATAGAGATCTTTTGTTTATTAATCTCTCTTATACTCCACCAAGATGTGAACTAAATATTAGCACCTCAGTAATTAAGATAAATCAGAGTATAGCTTTAAGTCTTATGACATGAAGTTAAAATAAGAACATGCTAGATCTAGTCATGGAGAAGTGGGAATGGTCACACCCACACCTCCGGTAGCATGGTATTTTTCTTTATCACTAGTGACGCAACAAAGTAAGGTAAAAATACCCAAGCGAATCGCGGAACTTCTCTCACTTTCACCGCACTAGCCACCCCCTCATTACTCCAACTGAAGGGGTTCGTTGCATAGAAAACAAAAATTTTCCTACGAAACAAGCGGAAGAAACCCAACGATCTAAATCTATTAGATGAAGGTAGCGAAGATGAGATCCAATCTCTTACCCTCAAAGAACGAACAAAGCCTTTTGTCGATGTAGGGGTTGGTCTGTCGATCCCCGCAACTAGATTCATCTAGTCGCGAGGAGATGTATTATCCTCGAGATCCAATCCGATGAAGCGCCGCAAGAGCAGCACCTCCGTGGTATCCACATGTATGGCTCGATGAAGACTCCGCCTTCTTGATCCCGCAAGCAAGGAGGGAGTGGCTAGATAGATCTCAGCACCACGACGGTTGTGGTGGTGTTGATGGTGTAGATCTCCACGAGCAGGGCTTCGCCTAAGCCAAGCAAGAGGAGGAGGAGAGGAGATGGCGCGGCAGCCCTACGGGAGGGGTGGCACGGCAAGAGAGGTGGTGGGGTGCGGCTAGGGCATGGGGCGGCCAGGGCTTGGACTCCCTTGTGCCGCACCCCCTCCCCACCTTATATAGGGGGCTGCTAAGGCAAGGGTGGGCCGCCGGCCCTAGGGCTTGGGTGGCTTGGCCCCTGCTGCTGTATTAAAATAAGTTGGGTGGTGCCCCAAGCGAAGGCGGAATTGCAGGTAGTAGCAGTTTTCCCTCGTTTAATGAACCGAGGTTTATCAAACCAGTAGGACTTTGAAATCAACAATGAGGTGAATGTTGAAGATCTCTGGCGCTTGACCGTCAACAGACGCGGACCTGCACACTCAACCAAAATACTTTGCCCCCAACGGCGGAAAGGTCGTCAATCTTTCTGGTCTCGCAGAAAACAAATCGGTTAATTGTATGATGAAATAGATAAAATATGAAAAGTGACCAGAGGAATAATGATGATTAAAAGCAAGTAAATGAGGTTGTAAACAATGTAAAAAGATGGACCGGGGCCATGGGTTCACTAGTGGAGTCTCTCAAGTAAATAAAATATGTATGTGATGGGTGAACGAATTACAGCTAGGCAATTGACAAGATCATGACACAAACCCAATTTAGTTATGACAAAAAGGACATGATAATATTTATGGAGGCATCACGACAAGGAACAAAGACCGTTGAGTCCAACTACGTCTTTGTCTAAAAAGTCCACCGTGGGATCGCTATCTAGCCTGTCATCCAATGGTATTAAGTTGCAAGCAACAGACAATTGCATTAAGTAAAGTGCAAGAAGTAAGCAATACTAATATCAAAGGAGACATTAACACCGCTGTTTTACCCTTAGTAGCAACATCACACCCTCGCCCTTAGACGTTTCTGTCACTCGTGCCCAGGAACAAAAGGGGGCATGAACCCACTATCTAGCATAAATACCCTCTCTTGGAGATACACACAATCACTTGGCCAAAGTAACTACGCACATCGGAGAGCATGCAAGAACATAAATTACTCATATAAGAATCATGCACAATCTGAACATAACTTCATAATCCATCGGATCCCAGCAAACACATCACATAGAATTACAATAATCGATCTTGATCATGTTAGAAAGCTGACAAGATCATAAGACATGAAGCACAAGAGAGAGAGACTACCAACTAGCTACTGCCATGGACCCGTAGTCCAAGGTGAGAGTACTCACAAATCATCCCGGAGGAAGGAATGACGATTAAGAGCCCTCCGGGATCGATCTCCCCTCCGGCAGAGTGCCGGGATCAGCTTCAGATTGGACCCCGAACTAGGGTTTTCGGTGACGGCGCGTTGGGGTCGAGTTTCTGGAAAATAATGGCCGCCTCGACGTTTTTAGGTTATTTCTGATTTTATAGGCGTCGGAGGGGGCCGAGGAGGTGCCCCACGGGCAGGGGCGGGACCCACCCGCGGGTGGCCCCCAGGGCTGCCCTTTGGTGTCCTGGTGCCTTCCGTCGAGTAAAAATTCCTCGTAAATTTTTATCCAATTCCGAGAATATTTCCAGAATTAAATTTCTGAAACAAAAAGACAGCAAAAACAGGGAAATGGCACTTGGCATCTTGTCAATAGGTTAGTCCGAAAAAATGCATAAAAATAATATAAATGACAGTAAAAACATGTGACAATATCACAAAACTAGCATGGATCACTAAAAAATTATAGATACGTTTTAGACGTATCAGCATCCCCAAGCTTAACTCCTACTCGTCCTCGAGTAGGTAAGTGATAACATATAATTTTTGATGAGACATGCAACCAACACAATCTTGATCAAGATAGTAATGCAAAGCACATGAAGTGAATAAGGTGATCCGAAACAATTGTCTATAGTTGACATTAAGCAAACAATGATTAACAAACGCTAGCTACCAAATGCTAGAATCTTTTCATGAATAAGTGCGTTGGAGACATGGAACCATACATAAGGTATAGAAAGAAGAATTGCGCATTATGTCTACAATGTAAAGTATCAATCATTCTTCAAAGCATCTAATTAGTCATTCATGAAAATAGCCAAGCTCAAGTCAGGTGTCCTAATCCATCTACTTCACAAATCAACTGTTTCGAAGTCTACTCAGCTAGTGCAAGTAAGAAGTGGCTTTGGCACCATGATGTTATGGCAAAGAGAATAATGATGGAGCTTTGGAAGGTCAAAAAGAAATGCTCAAACAGTGGAGAAAGTAACCACATGACAGAAGGAAGTCCCGTAGTTGACACTGTATGAGGAGTAGTGATTGTCATGCAACGGATGCACATAGAGCTATAAGTGTATGAAAGCTCTTCAATGGAACTAGTGGGGGTTCATCCAACTTGTGTGCTCATGAAGACCTAGAGCTCACTTGAGGTTGTTGGAGGCGCTGAACCTGTCCTTCCGCACACTGATGGTCCTTGAGTAAGCCTCATGCATTGTAAAGGTCTAACCGCGCCCACTCGCCGGCCTTCCCCGGAAGAGGGCCAATTAGGTGAGCCGGACGGTACCAATGGGTAAAATAGTACACCTCTGCAGGGTTTAAATCTTTTCGAAAAGCTGTGTCCGTGGTTATGGACGACTTGGGAACGGATATACGAGACCATAGAGAATCTTAACCTAATTAAAATTTGGCAGCTAAAGGTTGCATTACAACGTGTGACAAAAGGTTTATTTCCTCGAGGGGGATTCGAGGGAGTGCCTTTGGTGGAGATGAGTGGTTCTGGTTACAAATGGTTCGATGAGAACCAAAGAGGAAAGTTACTCTCTTATCCCCTTTATGAAAAATACTCTGAGTAGTCAATGCCATGGGTCATTTTCATCTCTTTAATTGAAAACCAGCTTTATGCAAAGTAGCTACGATACAGCTTTAGAGCCTCCGTCATCATTGGGCCTATATCGCCGTACTAAACTTGCGAGTACGTCGTACTCAGTCTCTCTTTGCTACCTTTATTACTTGTTTCAGAGGAGGACGACACCGAGCACACAGGTGGGTTCTTCGTGGATGTCGACGAGTAGTTCGGGGTTCCGAGGTGGCAGCTTGGGACCGTGGAACAAGCTGGCTGGGTTGATGTTTATGTGTGGGCCTCTTAGCCCATATGTTTGGATCTTGTTGTATTAGACAACACTACTTCGCTTCCGCATGATGAATTGTTGGGTCTGTGACCTTTTGTGTGTAATATTTGTATCTTTCTCATATATGAGTTGCTATATGAATCTTTGTGTCGTAGAGTCTGTGATGTGCCAGTTGTTCCACAAGTCTTGATCTCTTAACTATACATGATAGCTATGTCTGAGCTTATGGCATGATCGAAGTGTTGTGTGCCGATGATCAATTCCGAGCACACCTGCCAAAGGTTTTGGCTTGGGATTGGTAAACCCAGTAACCTTCGATTGTGTAGCATGACCGGTTGCACAAAGCTTCACTGTATAGTTCTGGGGTCGGGGCGCTACAAGTTGGTATCAGAGCAGGACTGCCTGTAGGAAACCCTTTCTATTGGTCGATGTCGAGTCTAGTTGAAAATTATTTATAACCTAAAAATGAGTTGTGAAAACCTTCTTAAGATTCTTTTTACTCCTTATCCAACTCGCTCTACTCTGATTCTTATCTCTATTTGTTTTAAGCTTGGTGTCAAGTTTAGGTTCTCGGGGTTTGGGTTCTTACCGTCCAGTTATGTCTCGAGTCCGTTGCATCCGTTTGCTATCGCCGCGATGACGTGATGTCACCGTGGTTGCCTAAATCTGTTTTGTTGTTAGTGCTAGCGTAAATCACTATATCTGGAAGGATTCTATTTATCTATCCTAACTGTTGGAATTGGTTACTAACTATGTCCTTGTTCTAAATCTTCAGAATGGCTCCTGCCCGTCGTGGTAACCCCGGTGATCCTGACGCACCGCCGCCACCCTCAATGGCGGAGGTCCTGATGGCCATCGAGCAAAACCGCTTGCGCAACGAGCTTTTGCTCGAGCAGCTGGTGCAGCAAGGGGCCAGGAGTAACAATGACTGCACCACTCTCACCGAGTTCTTGCGGTCCCAACCTCCTACCTTCACCGAAGCTAAGGAGCCGCTTGATGCGGATGATTGGCTCTCGAGCGCAAGTTTGCCGCTCTGCACGTTCCGGTGGCGGAACAAGTCAACTTTGCCACCTACCTGCTGAATGGAGCCGTCGGCTCCTGGTGGGAGAGCCACATGTCGATGTTTGACGCGGGCCATGTCTTCACTTGGGCGGATTTCCGCGCCGCTTTCCGTGCGGCGTACATCCCCGAGCCCATCATGGACCTCAAGAGGAGGGAGTTCCTGGACTTGACCTAGGGACGCATGGACGTCCAATCCTATGGGCGTGAATTCAACCACCTCTCTCAGTACGCCCCTCGGGAAGTGACAAATGACAAGGACAAGCAATACCTCTTCCGTAAGGGGCTCGCACCTCTTCTCCGATACGAGCTCCTACCCTTCAAGTTCCCGTCCTACCAGGAGCTCTACAACCAGGCTCTCACCATGGAGCAGGGTAGGATGGAGCTGGAGGCTACCAAGAGGCCAGCTCCCGTGGACCACCAGAGCTCCTCCTCCTCTGAGGGTAAGAAGCGCAGGGTCTTCGTGCCTTTCAGCGCTGTGCCACGCACTCCTTTTGTGCCGAGGCCCACCGGGTACTTGCCACCTCCGCCCCGCCCAGCTACTTCGACCTTGGGTGCGGCGGGAGGCGGCTTTTGACCTCGGCTGCCAGCACCACCGGGGCTCACTTGCTACAACTGTGGCCAGCAGGGTCATTTCTCCAAGGATTGCCCTGAGAAGGCACCTGCTCCCTCCACACTAGCAGCCAAGGCTACAAGTGTTAGCCGTGGACGACTGAACCACGTCTCGGCTGAAGGAGTTGAAGAGGACCCCAGTGTTCTCATGGGTACGCTTCGAATCAATGCATATCCAGCTTCGGTTTTATTTGATTCTGGAGCATCGCATTCATTCATATCCATATCATTTGCACACAACCATCAAATAAATTTTGAGAATATGGACTCCCCGTTAGTGGTTAAAACACCAGGGTCTCGTTGGCAAACCAAGTGGGTTACTTCTGAGGTTTAGATTTCCATAGGTTCAATACCTTTTTCGTTCCAGTTGATAGCCCTGAAGTCAGAGGGTCTGGATGTTATTCTGGGCATGGACTGGTTAGTAGAGTATCAGGCCAACCTGGACTGTGCTGCCAAGACTGTCACAGTGATCCACCCAAGCTATGGGGAAGTGCGTTACTGGTCCCCTTCATCCGCAGCTCCATCTGCTGCCACTCCTCTCTCTCCGGAGATCAGTCTGTATTTCATGGAAGGCATCACCCCGCTTGAGATGCATGAGGTGAATGTGGTGTGTGAATTCCCCGACGTTTTTCCCGAAGAATTGCCTGGCATGCCACCTGATCGAAGTGTGGAGTTTGTCATTGACTTGGTTCCGGGAACCGCCCCAATTTCCAAGAGGCCCTACCTCATGCCAGCGGAAGAGCTAACTGAATTGAAGAAGCAACTTGATGAGCTGCTGGAAAAAGAATTCATCAGGCCGAGTAGCTCACCTTGGGGCTGCCCGGTTATCTTTGTCAAGAAAAGGGATACAAATGTTCCTCGGCTGGTTGTTGATTACCGCCCTCTAAATGCGGTGACCATCAAGAACAAGTATCCAATTCCTTGAATAACTTACCTATTCGATCAACTAGCTGGTGCAACGGTATTCTCCAAGATGGATCTGAGGTCAGGCTACCATCAGATCAAAATCAGAAAGGAGGATATTCTGAAGACAACTTTCACTACCTGCTATGGGTTGTATGAGTACACTGTCATGTCTTTTGGCCTCACAAATGCTCCGGCCACATTCATGAGGCTGATGAACTCCATCTTCCATGAGTACCTCAACAAGTTTTTCATTATTTATATCGATGACATTCTTGTCTACTCCAAAACTGAAGAAGAGCATGCTGAGCATCTTCGACTTGTCCTGACCAAGCTTCGAGATCACCGCCTCTATGCCAAGTTCTCCAAGTGTGAGTTTTGGCTAAAGGAGCTCATCTTCCTGGGTCATGTGGTGTCAGCTGCTGGAGTAGCGGTGATACCAGACAAGATTCAGGCAATCCTGGATTGGCCTACCCCCAAGTCCGTCAAAGACATCCGAAGCTTCCTTGGATTGGCGGGTTACTACCGCCGATTCATCGAGGGATTTTCCAAGATAACCAAGGCACTGACTGACCTCCTCAAGAAAAAGAAACCATTTGTGTGGTCAGACAAGGCTGAAGAAAGTTTCCAAACTCTCAAGGTCAAGCTCACCACCACTCCGATGCTTGTCCTTCCCGACACCGACAAGGACTTTGTCGTCTATTGTGGTGCATCTCTCCAAGGCTTGGGCTGTGTTTTGATGCAAGAAGGCCACGTGGTGGCCTACGCTTCTTGACAACTCAAGCCACATGAGCAAAATTATCCAACTCATGATCTAGAGCTTGCTGCCGTGGTACATGCTCTGAAGCAATGGAGGCCCTACCTGTTGGGCAACCGTTGCGAGATCTACTCCGACCATCAAAGTCTGAAGTATCTCTTCACCCAGCCGGATCTGAACTTGAGACAGAGAAGATGGCTGGAATTGATTAAAGACTATGATGTGACCCTCAACTACCAGCCCGGCAAGGCAAATGTCGTGGCGGATGCTTTGAGCTGCAAGGCTTATTGCGACACGTTGATGGTTAAAAGTCCCAACCTGCCCTCCATGAGGAGTTTGCCCGTTTGAACCTGGAAATTGTTCCTTCCGGTTTTCTGCCAAACTTAGAAATCAAATCCACCCTTGAGGATGAAATCAAGGCCGCCCAGCAACATGATGCTGGCATCCTCAAGATCAAGAAAAATTTCACAAGTGGAAAGGCTAAGTGTTTCTCCATCGATGACTCCGATGTTGTCTACTTCGGCGACCGTCTTGTGGTGCCCAAGAGTGGAAATACCAAAGGGATAATACTCCAAGAAGCACATGAATCTCCCATATCCATCCATCCTGGTAGCACAAAAATGTACCAAGACCTCCGCAACAAATTTTGGTGGAATCGCATGAAGCGGGAAATTGCCAAGTATGTTGCCGAATGCGACTTCTGCCGCCGAGTGAAAGCTGAACATCAAAGGCCAGCTGGTACCCTTCGCCCCATAGCCCTTCCCGAGTGGAAATGGGATGAAATTGGTATGGATTTTATTACCGGCTTCCCGAGGTCACAAAAGGGGAATAATGCCATTTGGGTAGTCATTGATCGTCTATCCAAGGTCGCCCACTTCCTTCCCGTTCGCGAGGATATAACTGCTAAGCAACTAGCTGAGTTGTACCTTGCACGGATTGTTCCTCTCCATGGAGTTCCTCTGAGCATTATATCGGACCGTGGAAGCCTATTTGTATCCAAGTTTTGGCAGAGTTTTCAAAGTGCTTTGGGAACCCGTCTGAACCTCAGCACGGCTTACCACCCTCAAACTGACGGTCAAACTGAAAGAGTGAACCAAGTTCTTGAGGACATGCTTCGGGCATGTGTCATATCCTTCGGTAAGGGTTGGGAAAAATATCTCCCCCTCGCCGAATTCTCCTACAACAACAGCTACCAAGCCAGTTTGCAAATGGCTCCCTTTGAGGTTCTATATGGGAGGAAATGCCGAACTCCTCTAAATTGGTCTGAAACCGGAGAGAGGCCACTCTTCGGTCCTGATGTGATCAATGAGGCTGAAGAGAAAGTCCATGTCATTCGGGATAATCTCAAGGCTGCTCAATCCCGGCAGAAAAGCTACTATGACAAGCACCATCAAGAGGTCCACTATGAAATTGGTGACAAGGCCTATCTTCGAGTCTCTCCCCTCTGAGGCGTTCGTCGCTTCGGGATCAAGGGAAAATTGGCACCCCGCTATGTTGGCCCTTTCACCGTCCTAGCCAAGCGAGGAGATCTCTCCTATCAACTCGAGTTGCCCTCCAACTTCCCGGATGTGCACGATGTGTTCCATGTCTCCCAACTCCGTCGTTGCTTCAAGGATCCAATCCGTGGGGTTGATCATGAGGTGTTGGACATCCAGGAGGATTTGACCTATCGCGAGCATCCTATCCACATCTTGGATGAAGCGGAGAGGAAAACCCGCAACAAGACCATAAAGTGCCTCAAAATCCAATGGTCTAACCATTCCGAAGAAGAAGCGACTTGGGAGCGAGAAACTAGTCTTCGACAGGAATATCCCGCCTTCTTCACTCAAGCCTAGAATCTCGGGACGAGATTCCTTTAAGGGGGGTAGAATTGTAACAGCCCCAGCTTTGTAATGAAAAATATGAAGAATTTTTCCACTTTTTGCATTCTTGTTTGCATCATGGCATCCATATGAATTTGCTATTTCTAAACAAACCAACATATGCAAGCAATTGAAATGGGGAGGCAAACTTCCCAACACCCAAAGCAAGGCAATTGATCAACTTGTCAACCAAATTATTCTTGGACTTCCAAATTGTTTAGGAAGTTCCAAATTACATCTTAGAACAAATTGTTAACATCCAATTGTTGACAAGCCAAGATTTAAAATTTGAGAATTCAAAATTGGCTCAATTCTATTTCTATTTTTGAGACCAAGATAAGTTTTCCAAAAATTCAAACTAAAATCATGGGGAGCTTCAATATTATTGTGAGAGCCTCCATGAATAATTCCATTATTTTTGGGAATACTTAAGTGCTTCAAATAAATGCATTTTGCAAATTATCAAAAATGACCATATTGCAACAATATGAATAAATCTGAATTTAAACATTTTATTTTGAAGCCAAACTTTTTGTGAAGCTTCTACCTGTCAAGGGAAGGCTTGATGAATTTTTGTAGATCTTATAAAAATGTCCCGGTGTCTCAATTAAATCGCTAAAGTCTGCTGCTGGACCATTTTGCAATTAAACTGAAAGTTGCCAGGGGGTTTTCTGGGAATTGTCGTTCTCCTCCACAGTGGCCGTCGGCACTGGCGCCATGCTGGGGCACCCATGCCGCTCTGCCGGCCGAGCTACCCCTGAACGCTGTCGTTGCCCCCCTGGAGCTAGTGAAACCGTCCGGCGACCTCACCTGCTCCTGCACCCCATTTTTTCCTTCCCCTTTTTCCCGGATCGAGACCATCTCCAGCTTCCGCTCTGACCACCGCGGAGACGCCGCCGTCGCCATCGATTCGCCGCCACTGGAGTTTCCCGGGACCAGGCGACGCTGCCATCTCCTTCGCCGCGTCCTCTTCTTCCTCCCCGTACGAGGAATCGGGCCGGTGACGCACTAATCGTCGCCAGCGTCCTCGCCTCCGTCGTCCTCGCCCATTTTCCGGCCGCCACAGACCCCCTCCTCCGCTCTGAGCGCACCTACCCGCACAAGGTGAGCCCGCCGTCCTCTTGGACACCTTCTCCCTCCTCCTCCTCCTCTGTGGCCTCGCCTCCGTGCGGGAGGCCGCCGGCCGACCGCCATGGCCGTGCCGTGTCGCGCTCGCGCGTGTCGCTCTGCACCTTCCCGTCCATATTCGAGCACGCTCACGGCCCTACCCGTACCCGCTTTCGGGGGCGCTAATCACCCCGCGGAGCGCCGCCAGAACGTCGTCGTCGACGGCCGTTGCTCCGTCGGTCGTCGCCCCGCACTCCACCGTGCCCCGGCCTGGGCACCGGCCTGTCCGGCCTGGAGGCCGGCTGGCTCGGGCTCCCTCCCGGCCTCGCTCTCGGCCTGGGCCGGCCAGAGGGCCGGACCCTTCGGGCTGGTCCCCGGCCTGCACGCCAGCCTGAGCCGGCCACTAGGCCGGTTGCTTCGGGCCACTCCCCGGCCTTCAGCCCGGCCTGGCCGGCACAAGGCCGGCCTGTCTGGGAAATTCTTTCACCTTTTTGGATTTTTAGACAAAGTTAAATAATTGATTACTATTTGAATAATGCTTCAAATTTGACAAATCAAATACCAAACTGTTCAGCAAAATGAAACCTAGCTGTTGGTAACATTGCCCTGCCCTTTTGAGGAAATAATTTATCCTTTATTTTTAAGAATTCCTAAAATGGTATAAATAATACCTAATATGGAAAAATCATAATTCGATAATTATTTAACCAAAAATTATGAATAAAATATCAAAATGGTCAGTGCTTCAAATGCTATCAAACCATGCCAATATCACATCCTTGTCACAAATATTTATTTGATGTTATTCTTTAAATGATTAAACGAATTAAATTCAAATAATCATTTAATTCGCTATTTAATCTCGATAATTGGAAATTCACACATGAGGTACCAAAATGATCGGAAGAACGATATCTATCTAATCATGTCATGTTCATGCATATTTGATCCACTTCTTAGTAATGTAATAATTTATAAGCAATATGGACACTAAGTTAAATATCGGGTTGGTTCCAAATAATTGCACTAATTATTTGGCACTCCATTTAATATTGTTAGATAAATAATATGATGATAGCTTTGCATAATCTTGTCATGTCATCATGTGATTGTGCATTGCACCTTTTCTTCGGGTGATTTATTTGTTCTTTTGTATTATGTGGGTATCGATAGATTCCGGAGTCGAGGGTCTCTCTACCTATCCCGACGAGCCGTACTACATGCCCCGGCAGCAAGGCAAGAGATAACCTAACCTTCTTGGCATCTAGCATCCTATCGCTTTATAAACTTATTTTATCCACCATAATATTGCATGCGATTCCAATGTCAATTTTTGGTCAATATTAGAGTATCCTATGATTGCATTTTTCCCCGAACCATCACATGTTTCCCCACCTATGAACCCTAGGTTTGAAGTGTTGGACGGAGACAAACATATAATTGTTGTATTATATGCTTAGCCATGCTTAGTCAAATGCTTTATGTCCGCTAATTAAATTCCATAATTGTTGATGTTGATGGAATGTTTCGGACATGGTGGTGAGGTGTGGTACTTAATAAATTTGCTTAAAAGGCTTGGATGAGTTGCCATCGGGGATGGTGTTTTGCCTCATTCCTGCCCCTAGGTGCGAGTTCTTGTCTCTAGAACCAAGATCGAGCATGCTGCCAAAGGTGGGGACATATGGAATCCCCGGTGACCGAATAATTTGTGAGGGGCTTGTAAAGGGTCCTCTAGTTTGCTATTTCCATTTGCGCGTGAGTTGTGTGGGTGGAAAAGAAACGAGGAGGACTGTGGTGTTTAGGATGTGGCCGCGGGGCAGGGCGTTGGAGGCGCTGAACCTGTCCTTCCGCACACTGATGGTCCTTGAGTAAGCCTCATGCATTGTAAAGGTCTAACCGCGCCCACTCGCCGGCCTTCCCCGGAAGAGGGCCAATTAGGTGAGCCGGACGGTACCAATGGGTAAAATAGTACACCCCTGCAGGGTTTAAATCTTTTCGAAAAGCCGTGTCCGCGGTTATGGACGACTTGGGAACGGATATACGAGACCATAGAAAATCTTAACCTAATTAAAATTTGGCAGCTAAAGGTTGCATTACAACGTGTGACAAAAGGTTCATTTCCTCGAGGGGGATTCGAGGGAGTGCCTTTGGTGGAGATGAGTGGTTCTGGTTACAAATGGTTCGATGAGAACCAAAGAGGAAAGTTTACTCTCTTATCCCCTTTATGAAAAATACTCTGAGTAGTCAATGCCATGGGTCATTTTCATCTCTTTAATTGAAAACTAGCTTTATGCAAAGTAGCTACTATACAGCTTTAGAGCCTCCGTCATCATTGGGCCTATATCGTCCTACTAAACTTGCGTATACGTCGTACTCAGTCTCTCTTTGCTGCCTTTATTACTTCTTTTAGAGGAGGATGACACTAAGCACACAGGTAGGTTCTTCGTGGACGTCGACGAGTAGTTTGGGGTTCCCAGGTGGCAGCTTGGGACCGTGGAACAAGCTGGCTGGGTTGATGTTTATGTGTAGGCCTCTTAGGCCATATGTTTGGATCTTGTTGTATTAGACAACACTACTTCGCTTCCGCATGATGAATTGTTGGGTCTGTGACCTTTTGTGTGTAATATTTGTATCTTTCTCATATATGAGTTGCTATATGAATCTTTGTGTCGTAGAGTCTGTGATGTGCCAGTTGTAGAGAGGGGTGGCTGCGGATGGAGTTGCAGAAGTGGGGGACCAGTAACGCACTAGTCCGTATGTTGGGTGGATCACTGTGACAGTCTTGGCAGCACAGTCCAGGTTGGCCTGATATTTGACTAGCCAGTCCATGCCCAGAATAACATATATCCCCTCTAACTTCAGTGCTATCAACGAGAACGGGAAGGGTATTGACCCTATCGAAACTTGAACCTCAGGAGCGATCCATTTAGTATGCCAACTAGAGCCTGGGGTCTTGACCACTAGAGGGGAGTCCATGTTCGCAAATGGTATTTGATGGTTGTGTGCATATGCTATGGATATGAATGAATGCGATGCTCCAGAATCAAATAAGACTGAAGCTGGATATGCATTAATTCGAAGTGTACCCATGAGAACACCGGGGTCCTCTTTGACTCCTTCAGCCGAGACGTGGTTCAGGCGGCCACGGCTGACGGTCATGGCCTTGGAGGCTGGTGTAGAGGGAGCTGGTGCAAGTGCGGAGGTAGCCGGTGACTTCTGGGGACACTCCCTAGAGTAGTGCCCCGACTGGCCACAATTGTAGCAAGTGGCCTCAGTGGTGGTGGAGGCAGCTGAGGGCGGAAACTACTTCCAGCCGCACCCAAGGTCGAAGTAGTTGGGCGAGTCGGAGGTGGCCTGTACCCTGAAGGCCTTGGCGCGAAGCGAGCACGAGGCACAGCGCTGAAGGGCACAAATACCCGGCGCTTATTGCCCTCAGAAGAAGAGGAGCCCTGATTGTCCATTGGGGCTGGCCTCTTGGATGACTCCAGCTCCTTCCTACCCTGCTCCATAGTGAGAGCCTGGTTATAGAGCTCCTGGTAGGACTTGAACTTGAAGGGCAGGAGCTCATAATGGAGCCTCGGTGCAAGCCCCTTGTGGAACAGATATTGCTCGTCCTCATCGTTGGTCACGTCCCGAGGGCGTAACGGGAGAGGTGGTTGAACTCACGCCCATAAGCTTGGACGTCCATGCGTCCCTGGGTCAGATCCAGGAACTCCCTCCTCTTGAGTCCATGATGGGCTTGGGGATATATGCCGCACGGAAGGCGGTGCGGAACTCCGCCTAGGTAAAGGCATGGCCAGCGTCAAACATTGACACGTGGCTCTCCCACCAAGAGCCAGCGGCTCCACTCAGAAGGTAGGTGGCGAAGTTGACTTGTTCGGCCACCGGCACATGCAAGGCCGCGAACTTGCGCTCGAGGGCTCTCAGCCAATCATCCGCATCAAGCGGCTCTTTAGCTTCAGAGAATGTTGGAGGTTGGGACCGCAAGAACTCGGTGAGTGTTGCAGTCGTTGTTCCTCCTAGCCCCTTGTTGAACCAACTGCTCGAGCAGACGCTCATTTCGCAGCCGGTTCTCCTCGATAGCCATCAGAACCTCCGCCATTGAGGGTGGCGGCGGTGGATCATGATCGCCTGGGTTACCACGGCGAGTAGGAGCCATTCTGAAGATTTGGACAAGGACATAGTTAGTAACCATCTCCGAACAGTTAGGATAGATCATTAGAGTCCTTCCAGATATAGAGATTTAAGATGGCACTAACACAAAAACAGATTAAGGCAACCACGGGTGACATCACGTCATCGCGGCGATAGCAAACGGAAACAACTGACTCGATACAAACACTGGACGGTAGGAACCCAACCCCGAGAACCTAAACTTGACACCACGTTAAAACAAATAGAGGTAAGGTACTCAGAGTAGAGCGAGTTGGGTAAGGAGTAAAAAGAATCCTAAGAGGGTTTTCACAACTCATTTTTAGGTTATAAATAATTTTCAAACTAGACTCGACATCGACCAATAGAAAGGGTTTCCTACAGGCAGTCCTGCTCTAATACCAACTTGTAGCGCCCCGACCCCAGAACTATACAATGAAGCTATGTGCAACCGGTCAAGCTACACAATCAAAGGTTACTGGTTACCAATCCCAGGCCAAAACCTTTGGCAGGCGTGCTCGGAATGGATCATCGGCAACGCAACACTTCGATCATGCCATAAGCTCAGACATAGCTATCATGCATAATAGAGAGATCAAGACTTGTGGAACAACTGGCACATCACAGACTCTACGACACCAAGATCATATAGCAACTCATA
Source organism: Puccinellia tenuiflora (assembly GCA_012064385.1). Taxonomy (NCBI): domain Eukaryota; kingdom Viridiplantae; phylum Streptophyta; class Magnoliopsida; order Poales; family Poaceae; genus Puccinellia; species Puccinellia tenuiflora. Next base: position 657,582 of record QRDG01000198.1, read on the forward strand.
TATGAGAAAGATACAAATTACACACAGAGGTCACAGACCCATCAGTACATCATGCGGAAGCGAAGTAGTGTTGTCTAACAACAAGATCCAAAATAAGGCCTAAGAGGCCTACAGGTAAACATAAACCCAGCCAGCTTGTTCCGACATCCCAAGCTGCCACCTGGGAACCCCGAACTACTCGTCGATGTCCAAGAAGAAACCACTTGTCTGCTCGGTGTCGTCCTCCTCTGAAACAAATTATAAAAGCAGCAAAGAGAGACTGAGTACGACATACTCGCAAGTTTAGTAGGGCGATATAGGCCCAATGATGACGGAGGCTCTAAAGCTGTATAGTAGTTATTTTGCATAAAGCTAGTTTTCATTTAAAAGACATAACCCATGGCATCGACTACTCAGAAGATTTTCATAAAAGGGGTAAGATAGAACTTTCATCTTTGGTACTCATCGAACCATTTGTAACCAAAAACAACTCATCTCCACCAAGGCACTCCCTCGAATCACCCTCGAGGAAATGAACCTTTTATCACACGTTGAATTGCAACCTCTAGCTGCCAAGTTTTAATTAGGTTAAGATTCTCTATGGTCTCGTATATCCGTCCCCAAGTCGTCCATAACCACGGACACGACTTTTCGAAAAGATTAAACCCTGCAGGGGTGTACTAATTTACCCATTGGTACCTGTCCGGCTCGCCTAGGTAGCTCTCTTCCGGGGAAAGCTGGCAAGTGGGCGCGGTTAAACCTTTACCTCGCGTGAGACTATCCAAAAGTCATCTGTAGCGACAGGACAAGTTTATCCAGCCTATTTCAGCCCCTGCCCCCATCACCACACCCTAACACCACACACACCCTCTCCATCGCGCCTTCGTCCACCTGCAACTCAAAGCGCAAATCTAGAGGACCCTTGGGTATGCCCGCACAAGTTATTCAGTTAGTAAGGAGCCCATACCCCCACCAATGGCAGCACACTCGATCTTGAGTCTAGAGACAAAAACTCTCACCTAGGGGCAAGAATGAGGCAAAACACCATCCTCGATGGCAACTCATCCAAGCCTTCTTAGCATTTTAATTAAGCACCACAAGTAACCACCATGTCCGAAACATTCCATCAACATCATACTTATGGAATTTAATCAACGGACATAAATAGCATTCGACTAAGCATGGCTAAGCATAGCTAAGCTTATATAAACAACAAATACATCTTTGTCTCCGGCCAGCACATCAAACCTATGGTTCATAGGAGGGGAAGCATGTAATGGTTCAGGGGACAATGCATATCATAGGATACTCTACATCTTGAACAAAAAATGACATTGGAAGCGAATGCAATATTATGGTGGATAAAATATTGGTATAAAACAATAGGATGCTAGATGCCAAGAAGGTTAGGTTATCTCTTGCCTTGCTGACGGGGCGTGTAGTACTGCTCGTCGGGGTAGGTAGGGGTAACCTCAACTCCGGAATCTATCGATACCCAAATAAATAACAGAAGAACAAAATAAATAACACGAAGACAAGTGCAATGCACAAACATGATGACATGCCAAGTTTATGCAAGATATTACCATATAGAAGTAACTAACACAATTAAATGGAGCGCCAAATAATTAGTGCAATTATTTGGTAACAACCCCATATTTGACTTAGTGATCACATTGTTTATACATTTATTAAATTACTCAAAGTGGTTTAAATATGCATGAACATGACATGATTGGTTAGGTATTGTTCTTCCGATCATTTTGGTACCTTATTTGTGATTTTCCAATTACCGAAGAATAAATAGTGAATTAAATAATTATTTGAATTTAACTCCTTTAACCAATTAAAGAAAGACATCAAGGTAAAATTTGTGAACATGATGTGATCTTAGCATGGTTTGATAGCATTTGTCATGCTGATCACTTTGATATTTTATTCACAATTTTTGGTTAATTGAATAACAAGTTATGATTTTCCCAATTTGTTATTACTTTTGCCATTTTAACAATTTTTAATAAACAACAAGATAAATAGTCGCAAAAGACCATTACAAGAATTCTATCTTGTAGAGTTTGTTTTTCTGAACAATTTGATAATTTATTTGCAAAATTTGAAGCAATAATTAAATAGTTATCATTTGTTTTATTTGATTTTTAAATCCAAAAAGGAAAAATAAAAACTCTGGCAGGTCGGCCTCAGGTCGGCCAGGCCGGGCCACAGGCCGGGCACAGGCCCGAAGCCTTCGGCCTTTGGCCAGCCCAGACTGGGGGTCCAGGCCGGGCACCCGCCCGACGCATCCGGCCTTTGGCCGGCCCAGGCCGAGCAACCGGGCCGGGCAGGCTCCCGAACCAGCCGGCCTCACGGCCGGACAGGCCGGTGTGGCACCCCCTTCTGACACATGTCGTCAGAAAGGCGGTCGCCCCGTGCGCCAGCCCAGGATATCCGGACGCACGTTACGACAATGCAACATAGCGGAAATATCATTACACAATCAGGCCCAAAGGGCTACAAATGGTTTACATGGCCATCAAGGCAAGAAAATCTATTATTGCCAAGTATGGCACGGGATGGAGTTTAATCGGCAGCGGAAGATAATGGTACGACAACGTCTTGGTGCGGCTCCATTCCACAGGCATCTGGCTGGGATACTGATCCTAGCATGCTCTTGCTCCATCTTTTGCTATGGTAGAAGATGAATCCTCTCCACGTCTGGCCACATGAAAAGCCAGTTTGAGTACAATGATGTACTCGCAAGTAACAACCACAAGACATGAACAATCAAGCAATCAGGCAACAAGTAACTAGTGACAGAAAATAATCTAAACATGGCAAGTGTCTACTCACGACATTCCAAGTGGATAGCAACAGGGTAGCACGACAAATCATGGCATAAGTAGATAATGGGGTATCACCAGTACAGAGTCCAAGCCAGGTGGGGTTGGATCGTGCACCGGCGATCAGACAAGAGAACTTACCTGTGACGAATAACGGATGTACCCATTGGTAATAAGTATTATAACAAACCTGTCACAACTAGATCCAACGGCATCACCACATCTTTCCACTGCTAGGCCCACTGGCCTCATCTATCCACTAGGTAATGCACGGACGATGTTGGCTCAGGCCTAACTCTAGGCCCCCAACGATCGCACTGCTATCCCTCAACACGGGTAACCATTCACAACTGAGGTAACATTCCCTGCATCATCTTATTGTTTATTTAGTGAAATCAGGTTGTTCATCTTACTTTCACACCGAACTTAAGTTTAACCTCCGGACTCGACAAAGGACAATAGTGTGACCGACACTGAACTGTTCCATAACCTAGGAACAAGGCTAGCTGCTAGTTGATACACTCTCTAGAGGTTGCAGTTACCACCCATCTAAATGCACCTTGCTTCGCGACGGCAAGATACAATTACATAACCGTTCACGCTACCAAGACACTCCTTGTATAGCTACCGACTTACCACTCGGGCTAAGTCTTATGACGAAGTGAATCCGGCACGTCCCCAACTCATGAGCAACGCCTAGCTCCGGAACCTTCACAAGACTAGCCCTGACCACAACTATGCAGTATCCGACTAGACTTGCCAAGTGGGTAGCATCAAAGGAGGCATGATAGGTTACATAGGTTATGGCTCTCCCATTTGGGCGACAGTGGCAGTGCGTTCAAGGTTCAGATTGGTGGCACTATGGACTGACCCTATCGAAGCTTGGAGGGTTGGTTTATTTAATCCAGTTTCTTTCAACAAAAATTCCAACAACAGAGGGTTAGTCCCACACAATAAATATAATATCATATCAACATGAAACAGATTAGTCCAATGCAAAATCATAATATCATATCAACATGAAACAGAAACAAACTGCACTCAATATTTCAAACAATATATAGTTAGTTCAATCAATGGTTAGTTCAACCGGGCGATGGCGGAGATACCTCCGACCAGTGACAGCCACAGGTTGAGTAACAGAAAATAAACAGCACAGTTGGTTAGCGTCAACCGGGCGATGGCGGAGATGCCTCCGGCCAGTAGCAGCCACAGATCGACTACAAAAGTTAGTGGAGGCGTCCACGCGATCCCGTTCCTCCATTCCATTGACTGCGGCGGTTCCTCCAGTCCATCGTCGCCGGAATGGGGAGTGGTGCATGGTACCGTCCAACACACGCCACAACTCTACAGAAAAGTAGACGAGATTCAATCCACGTGGGCGGTGCCCAACATGTATTTAGTCGCCGGCCGGAACTCAACCCACACTTGATGGGTTTATCGTATTACAGGAATGAAAACAAAGTCACGATATCTCGTGACGCACAGTTGACAGGATATAAACCAAAGCCACGATATCTCGTGACGCACAGTTGACAGATGATAAGAAATCATAAGAAAGAAAGCATCCATTCCACTCGAGGATTAACTCGACGTGGTGTCAGCAATCTTGGCAAAAAGACCCAAATGAAAAGCCAGCGTCCCAAGCGTCGCAGTCAAAGCGGGCATACGCCAGCCAAGTTTGACGGAGGGAGAAGAAGCAAATAACTCTTTGGCAAATGCCCCCAACTCCGAGGATCATAAGACGACATTCGTCCGCTCCTCACCTCGGTGAAGGAGAAGAAGCAAACAATCATGGGATCGCATATTTTATAGTTATCCAGTTAGATGGTTCGACAAAGCCACGCAAATGCGAGGCGCACAAATTATTCGCACGTCATTCTAACACACATGGGTGATGAGTGAAGCATGGCGTCACTAACTATACTGGAAATGAAACACGGCGTTGCTATCTAAGCTCGAAATAAACCTAGCATGCAAGTACTCACATGGAATCACAGGAACCAACATCAGCATCGAATAGCCATAACATAAACTACCATGCTAATATGCAACAAACAACACCGCTTGAGTGTTCATAGCAAGTGGTTAGCTTGCCTTCGGAGATCGACGCCATTTGGCTTGAGGGTTCCGGACACGTCGCGGTTTAGGGTGCCGGTTTGCCGGTACCGCGGGATGGACCTATGCATGGGTATAAAGGTGCTCATCATACAAACATTTTACAAAAATACAAAACATATGCCACTGGATAGAGCCTTGAAAAACATGAATTTACAAATTTGAACCACCTCAAACGGAGGTACGGTTCCAAAGATACGGCTCGGCGATGCTTAACTACCTGCTGCTCACTTCAGAAAAAAAAAACAGAGCGGGCCAAATCTTGCTGGGCTGGGCTGGTTGTGCGTTTCACCTAAATACGCTTCCACCATGGAGAAGCGGAGATGCGCGGGAGGCGCATCCACTTAACCGACGTGGCGGCTGGGCCAGGCAGGGCCCGCTCGACAGCGGCACAGGGGAGCCACGCTGGCGGTCAGCGTGGACCACGTCCTCCCCGCGTCGATGACGCTCCGGGGAAGCCCGACGCGGCGTGCCAGGGCGCTGCCGACCGCCGGAGCCGGCGGCAGCCGCCGATCTCCGACTCGCCACGCCGGCCGGAGGCACGGGCGGACCCGTGGGGGTCACGCCGCGGGCTGGAGAGTCGAGGAGGGGCAGGGAGGCCACCATGGCTGCGTGGCCGATGAGCCCGCCGCCGGCGGTCGAGGACGAAGTCGAGGCCACGGACCACTAAGCCTCGAATTGGTTCGTCTGGGAGGGAGAGGGGATCAAGGAAATCGTCTCTGCAGGTTTAATTTTGGGATGGCTCGGTCCAGAGCTCGCCATGGTCGAAGAATTGACGACGGCGACCCCAGCTGCGTCGGAGCATGGCTCCGCCATTCCGAAGCTAAAGGGGCAGGGCGTTCCAAGGTAGAGGGGGGAGGAAGGTGCTGCTCGCGCGTGAGGCTCTGGACCCCTTTTATAGGGCTTGGGGAGACAGTGGCCACGATGCTCGGCGGGGGAGGCGGGGTGAGGCGTCCCGGTGCTGTAGTTTAACGACGGCCACTGCGTCGATGGTGTAGCATGGTGGGTACTGGACGACGGGAAGCCCGCGGCTGCGGATAAGATCGGTGACGTCGGAGTACTGGTGAGGTGGGGACCCGCGGCGGTGCTGTTCCGCGGCGCGTCGGCTTGCGGGCAGCGGCGAGCTGGAGGGGGTGAGGTGTCGAGCGGGGTTTCCGGAGGGTCCAGGGGGAGGTGGGTCACCTGCTGGTCATGGAACGGAACGGGGAGGGGCTCAACCACGTCGAGCAGGAGGTAGCGGTACCGCCTGGCATGGACATGCCCGTGGCGACCACGCCAGCCCCCCATGCCAACATCGGCATCGAGATGGTCCTCTCAACTCAGGGCTCAAAAAATAAAACTGCTCGCGTCACCCTGCGCCAAAATCCAAACCCTACTAAACTCTAGTTAACAGTTTCCGCTGGTTTGTAACTTGGTATAAACAAAATTTCAAAAACAGTAGGGGACACCATGTGCTCGATGAAATGATCAAGGCTTTACACAACTCAGAAAAATCCCCAAAATTCACAGTAGGTTATAATGGGTGTAGACAGTGTGTCTATGGAGTTTGAGCCCAATTGGTTACCTGGAAGGTGGTCAAATAAATTGGTGTTCGAAAAGTGCCCTAATGGCATGGGTATGCCAAATGCTTCAAATCAAATAATATTGACATGATCTTCTGGGTAGAGTGTTCTATATGGATGGTTGTCTATTTGAAAAAGTACCGATGCCAAATGAATTTTGTAGCTATGGGTTGCTTTGGAAATTGCAATCAGGCATAAAAGGGGCATTACAAGGGAGGTACCCCAAATATTGCTCAAATGGGGTTGGGACAGTGGAATGGAACGTTCAGGAGGTGATATTAGGCCTATCCACAAAATTGTAGAATTTTTGGGTGAGTGGAAAGTGTCTAAATGATTATTGGATTGTAAATGGCATAATAGGAAATATGAATAAACTCAAAATTATTGTATTGGACTATGGAATATTTTTCCATAGGATGGAGGTGTATGCACGAGGGAACCATTTTGTGGCTTGGTAGAGTTTATCAAAAGTTGCACTTAGGGCGGTGGCTTTTGGTGGGGTAGACAGAAGGGTTTCAGAACGTTGGAGTGGCATCAATAGGTGACAACGAAAATTGTGGCATAGGGGTGTGGTGGGGGTTAATAAGTTCGAGGATCATTTGGGAAATTTCCAAGTGAGCAAAACCCAAGTCAATTCAAAGACCAACAAGTGGAAGAAAATCGTTTGGAAACAGAAAAAGTTTTTCAGGCGGGAGAAAAACATTACTAACATTAGGGACGAATTTTCGGGGTGTGACAAACCTCCCCCCCTTAAAAAGAATCTCGTCCTGAGATTCGGGTACTAATAGAAATTCCCGGGGTTATACAAGATATTTCCTATATGGTCCAATATATCCCTACATTTAAAATATTTTAAAACTTTTTCTACACAATACTAGATTTTTAACACACACAAGGATCAACACTCAGCAGGATATTTTCCTAGAACAAATATTACCAAAGCATGATATTTTTATCACAGGATGCATTCTAAGGATGGCATGGCAGGGGCTCACGAAATCAATCAATATAGGATTTGCTACTATGGTTATGTGAAGAAAATCAAAATCTAAGGTTTGTAGTTCAACCAGACACAAGTATGGCAATATCAAACAAGATCTACACACAGATCGTCACTCAATAACCTGGATTTAACTTGGACAAATAAATTTTCCAATTTGGTAAAACAAAAGGTTAGATATGCTAAACCTGTCCCTGGTCTAGTTTTTTTTTTTGAAAAGCTGTATATACCTTTTCAAGTATACACAGGTTTGGAAAAAAAATAACAAGGTTCTTTCTTTAAAAGAAAACATCTGTGCCGCCAATAATTGGCTTATAGACATTGTCGGATAGGGCCACCCCCAAAATCATTTTAGAAAATAACACTGCATTTTTATAGCCCAAAACAATCGCATCAGTATGGCATAATCATTTCAACCATACTGGTTAACAAGCACGCCACGGCTGCTAAACACTCAACATAACCCCCTTTTTTTTAATAACTAAAGGAAACAACACAAACACACGTACAAGCAAACCTATGAATTACAAACAACCCACAACTTATAAGCGCCACTGAGGCTAAACTAAACATGGTCTTAGTCTGCCCGACGGCGCTACACAGATGGTGGAGTGCGACCGAGCCGGAGAGTGGTGTCCACGTCCTCTTCTTCCGCAAGGTCGGAGGACACAGGAATACCCTCGAGGATCAGAACCTGTTCTGGGACTCGTTGGGATGGGCCGGGATCTGGAAGTCCACTACGACGAGCTTGCCTACGGGAGAGAGTAGGCGTGCTTTCCCCTAGGTATTGATGTAGGCGGGCACGGCTGAGGTTTCCCCTTGTGGTCGCGATCTCGTCCATCAAGAAGTTGTTGAAGTTCGTCATTGCGATGGCATAGGCGACTTGGTTGACTAGTGCTGGGTCGGACTCTTTCGAGGCGTCAGCTTGGACTATCTCCCCACGGGGCTGTGGTCTGGCCGGAATGTAGTAGAACTCTCGAGTTTCGGCCAGCAGGGGTTTGGAGGACCGAAGACGAACGAGGCATTCCCAGGCTGCTACCTGGATGGCCAGGGCCAGAGTAGGCATGCGGCCTCCTTGGATTAAGTAGGGTCGGTTCGTGCCCTGGGGACACGGGCTGATCCTTACATCGGCCCGGAATACACTTCCGGCCGATGAGATTGAGCTTTGGAACACCACATACACGGGGTGAACGGAGCTACCAAGGATATGGTTGACGGCCCTCCAGAGAAGCAATCGAAAGCTCGAATGCTCCTCGGCAGTGGTTTCCAAGATGGCATTAGGGGTCGCCATCGGATTTTCTTGGGGTTTTAGATTTTTGGAGGGGATAAGGAGGCGAGGTTCCTCTATGGGATTCTACTTCAAAAGAGTTGGGTTGCCAAGGAGAGCTGGCGAGGGTGGGTTATAACGCAACTAGGACGGCGGTCTCAAGTTTACTAGGTAGGGTCGATTTCTTCTCATGGAAGAAACTGGCTCGTCTTGTTAGGGAAGATTGGGACAGGTCCTACTGCACCATACTGTTGACCAACACCGGCCATGTCGGTTAGGCAGGAATGGGTTAAATCCATCGGGTCATTGTCGGGTAAAAGTAAGGGTGGACTTTCCATGCTAGGGTAGTCTACAGCCAGCCTGGTGCTCTGATACCATGCTCTGTGGCACCCCCTTCTGACACATGTCGTCAGAAAGGCGGTCGCCCCATGCGCCAGCCCAGGATATCCGGACGCATGTTATGACAATGCAACATAGCGGAAATATCATTACACAATCAGGCCCAAAGGGCTACAAATGGTTTACATGGCCATCAAGGCAAGAAAATCTATTATTGCCAAGTATGGCACGGGACAGAGTTTAATCGGCAGCGGAAGATAATGGTACGACAACGTCTTGGTGTGGCTCCATTCCACAGGAATCTGGCTGGGCTACTGATCCTAGCACGTTCTTGCTCCATCTCTTTGCTATGGTAGAAGATGAATCCTCTCCACGTCTGGCCGCATGAAAAGCCAGTTTGAGTACAATGATGTACTCGCAAGTAACAACCACAAGACATGAACAGTCAAGCAATCAGGCAACAAGTAACTAGTGACAGAAAATAATCTAAACATGGCAAGTGTCTACTCACGACATTCCAAGTGGATAGCAACAGGGTAGCACGACAAATCATGGCATAAGTAGATGATGGGGTATCACCAGTACAGAGTCCAAGCCAGGTGGGGTTGGATCGTGCACCGGCGATCAGACGAGAGAACTTACCTGTGACGAATAACGGATGTACCCATTGGTAATAAGTATTATAACAAACCTGTCACAACTAGGCCCAACAGCCTCACCACATCTTTCCACTGCTAGGCCCACTGGCCTCATCTATCCACTAGGTAATGCACGGACGATGTTGGCTCAGGCCTAACTCTAGGCCCCCAACGATCGCACCGCCATCCCTCAACACGGGTAACCATTCACAACTTAGGTAACATTCCCTGCATCATCTTATTGTTTATTTAGTGAAATCAGGTTGTTCATCTTACTTTCACACCGAACTTAAGTTTAACCTCCGGACTCGACAAAGGACAATAGTGTGACCGACACTGAACTGTTCCATAACCTAGGAACAAGGCTAGCTGCTAGTTGATACACTCTCGAGAGGTTGCAGTTACCACCCATCTAAATGCACCTTGCTTCGCGACGGCAAGATACAATTACATAACCGTTCACGCTACCAAGACACTCCTTGTATAGCTACCGATTTATCACTCGGGCTAAGTCTTATGACGAAGTGAATCCGGCACGTCCCCAACTCATGAGCAACGCCTAGCTCCGGAACCTTCACAAGACTAGCCCCGACCACAACTATGCATTATCCGACTAGACTTGCCAAGTGGGTAGCATCAAAGGAGGCATGATAGGTTACATAGGTTATGGCTCTCCCATTTGGGCGACAGTGGCAGTGCGTTCAAGGTTCAGATTGGTGGCACTATGGACTGACCCAATCGAAGCTTGGAGGGTTGGTTCATTTAATCCAGTTTCTTTCAACAACAATTCCAACAACAGAGGGTTAGTCCCACACAATAAATATAATATCATATCAACATGAAACAGATTAGTCCAATGCAAAATCATAATATCATATCAACATGAAACAGAAACAAACTGCACTCAATATTTCAAACAATATATAGTTAGTTCAATCAATGGTTAGTTCAACCGGGCGATGGCGGAGATAACTCCGACCAGTGACAGCCACAGGTTGAGTAAAAGAAAATAAACAGCACAGTTGGTTAGCGTCAACCGGGCGATGGCGGAGATGCCTCCGGCCAGTAGCAGCCACAGATCGACTACAAAAGTTAGTGGAGGCGTCCACGCGATCCCGTTCCTCCATTCCATTGACTGCGGTGGTTCCTCCAGTCCATCGTCGCCGGAATGGGGAGTGGTGCATGGTACCGTCCAACACACGCCACAACTCTACAGAAAAGTAGACGAGATTCAATCCACATGGGCGGTGCCCAACATGTATTTAGTCGTCGGCCGGAACTCAACCCACACTTGATGGGTTTATCGTATTACAGGAATGAAAACAAAGTCACGATATCTCATGACGCACAGTTGACAGGATATAAACCAAAGCCATGATATCTCGTGACGCACAGTTGACAGATGATAAGAAATCATAAGAAAGAAAGCATCCATTCCACTCGAGGATTAACTCAACGTGGTGTCAGCAATCTTGGCAAAAAGACCCAAATGAAAAGCCAGCGTCCCAAGCGTCGCAGTCAAAGCGGGCATACGCCTGCCAAGTTTGACGGAGGGAGAAGAAGCAAATAACTCTTTGGCAAATGCCCCCAACTCCGAGGATCCTAAGACGACATTCGTCCGCTCCTCACCTCGGCGAAGGAGAAGAAGCAAACAATCATGGGATCGCATGTTTTACAGTTATCCAGTTAGATGGTTCGACAAAGCCACGCAAATGCGAGGCGCACAAATTATTCGCACGTCATTCTAACACACATGGGTGATGAGTGAAGCATGGCGTCGCTAACTATACTGGAAATGAAACACGGCGCTGCTATCTAAGCTCGAAATAAACCTAGCATGCAAGTACTCACATGGAATTACAGGAACCAACATCAGCATCGAATAGCCATAACATAAACTACCATGCTAATATGCAACAAATAACACCGCTTGAGTGTTCATAGCAAGTGGTTAGCTTGCCTTCGAAGATCGACGCCATTTGGCTTGAGGGTTCCGGACACGTCGCGGTTTAGGGTGCTGGTTTGCCGATACCTGCGGGATGGACCTATGCATGGGTATAAAGGTGCTCATCATACAAACATTTTACAAAAATACAAAACACATGCCACTGGATAGAGCCTTGAAAAACATGAATTTACAAATTTGAACCACCTCAAACGGAGGTACGGTTCCAAAGATACGGCTCGGCGATGCTTAACTACCTGCTGCCCACTTCTGAAAAAAAAACAGAGCGGGCCGAATCTTGCTGGGCTGGGCTGGTTGTGCGTTTCGCCGAAATACGCTTCCACCACGGAGAAGCGGAGATGCGCGGGAGGCGCATCCACTTAACCGACGTGGCGGCTGGGCCAGGCAGGGCCCGCTCGCCAGCGGCACAGGGGAGCCACGCTGGCGGTCAGCGTGGACCACGTCCTCCCCGCGTCGATGATGCTCCGGGGAAGCCCGACGCGGCGTGCCAGGGCGCTGCCGACCGCCGGAGCCGCTGCAGCCGCCGACGCCGGATGCCGGGACCGGGTTCATGCCGTGAGCTGGCGGGGTCGAGGAGGGTCAGGGAGGCCACCACGGCTGCGTGGCCAATGAGCCCGCCGCCGGCGGTCGAGGATGAAGTCGAGGCCACGGACCACTAAGCCTCGAATTGGTTCGTCTGGGAGGGAGAGGGGATCAAGGAAATCGTCTCTACAGGTTTAATTTTGGGATGGCTCGGTCTAGAGCTCGCCATGGTCGAAGAATTGACGACGGCGACCCCAGCTGCGTCGGAGCATGGCTCCGCCATTCCGAAGCTAAAGGGGCAGGGCGTTCCAAGGTAGAGGGGGGGAGGAAGGTGCTGCTCGCGTGTGAGGCTCGGGGACCCCTTTTATAGGGCTCGGGGGGACAGTGGCCACGATGCTCGGTGGGGGAGGCGGGGTGAGGTGCCCCGGTGCTGTAGTTTAACGACAGCCACTGCGTCGATGGTGTAGCATGGTGGGTACTGGACGACGGGAAGCCCGCGGCTGCGGATAAGATCGGTGACATCGGGGTACTGGTGAGGTGGGGACCCGCGGCCGTGCTGTTCCGTGGCGCGTCGGCTTGCGGGCAGCGGCGAGCTGGAGAGGGTGAGGTGTCGAGCGGGGTTTCCTGAGGGTCCAGGGGGAGGTGGGTCACCTGCTGGGCATGGAACGGAACGGGGAGGGGCTCAACCGCGTCGAGCAGGAGGTAGCGGTACCGCCTGGCATGGACATGCCCGTGGCGACCACGCCAGCCCCCCATGCCGACATCGGCATCGTGATGGTCCTCTCAACTGAGGGCTCAAAAAAGAAAACTGCTTGCGTCACCCTGCGCCAAAATCCAAACCCTACTAAACTCTAGTTAACAGTTTCCGCTGGTTTGTAACTTGGTATAAACAAAATTTCAAAAACAGTAGGGGACACCAGGTGCTCGATGAAATGATCAAGGCTTTACACAACTCAGAAAAATCCCCAAAATTCACAGTAGGTTATAATGGGTGTAGACAGTGTGTCTATGGAGTTTGAGCCCAATTGGATACCTGGAAGGTGGTCAAATAAATTGGTGTTCGAAAAGTGCCCTAATGGCATGGGTATGCCAAATGCTTCAAATCAAATAATATTGACATGATCTTCTGGGTAGAGTGTTCTATATGGATGGTTGTCTATTTGAAAAAGTACCGATGCCAAATGAATTTTGTAGCTATGGGTTGCTTTGGAAATTGCAATCAGGCATAAAAGGGGAATTACAAGGGAGGTACCCCAAATATTGCTCAAATGGGGTTGGGACAATGGAATGGAATTTCAGGAGGTGATATTAGGCCTATCCACAAAATTGTAGAATTTTTGGGTGAGTGGAAAGTGTCTAAATGATTATTGGATTGTAAATGGCATAATAGGAAATATGAATAAACTCAAAATTATTGTATTGGACTATGGAATATTTTCCATAGGATGGAGGTGTATGCATGAGGGAACCATTTTGTGGCTTGGTAGAGTTTATCAAAAGTTGCACTTAGGGCGGTGGCTTTTGGTGGGTTAGACAGAAGGGTTTCAGAACGTTGGAGTGGCATCAATAGGTGACAACGAAAATTGTGGCATAGGGGTGTGGTGGGGGTTAATAAGTTCGAGGATCATTTGGGAAATTTCCAAGTGAGCGAAACCCAAGTCAATTCAAAGACCAACAAGTGGAAGAAAATCGTTTGGAAACAGAAAAAGTTTTTCAGGCGGGAGAAAAACATTACTAATATTAGGGACGAATTTTCGGGGTGTGACAGCCGGTGTCCAGGCCGGGCGCGCTAGGACGGCGCCGGCGGCGATGTCCAATGGCGAGACGACGGGAGAGAGAGAGAGGGGAAGCGGGAGAAGGGCGAAACGGATGAGGAGCTCACCCTTGGCGCGTACGTGACCTCGGCGGAGACGGGGGTGGACGGAAACGCCGGAATCGGGCCCGGCGAGCGGCGGCAGTGGTGGAGGTAGCCGAGGATGAAGACGAGGATGCCGGCGATGATTCGAGCGTCCCCGGCTCGATTCCGCCGGTGGGGAGGAAGAGGAGGACGCGGCGGATGACCCTATCGGCCTCGATCTACTCCGGGTGGACCTAATCGACGGCGACGAGCTCGGCAACCGTCGGCAATGGAGGAGCTCGAGTGGGGCAAGGGAGCGAGACGAGGGAGAGCAGGTGGGGAGAATGGGTAGGTGAGCAGGTGGCGGCCGCGTGTGGGTGACCACCATGGCCACGGAGGCATGCGCGCGGGGGGGGGGGGCACGCCGGCATGGGCGCCTCGGCATGGCGCCAGTGTCGGGAGGCACTGTGGAGAAGAAGACGATTTCGCGGAAACCCCCTGGCACCAAATGAATTAATTGCAAAAAGGTCCAGCAGCACTTTGTTGATTTTAATTGAGGCCCTAAAACATTTTCTAAAATTCCACAAAAATTCATGTAGGCTCCCCTTAACATTTAGAACCTCCACAAAAATTGGTGTTGCAATTTAAAATGTTTTGGCCAACAATTGTTCACAGGTTTTAATTATAGTCATTTTTGACAATTTCCAAATTGTATTTATTTGGAGCACTTAAGCATTTCCAAAAATAATGAAATTATTCATGGAGGCTCATAATATAACAATGAAGCACCCCATAATTTTATTTTTGAATTTTTGGAAAGTTTAACTTGATTTCAAAATTCAAAGTTGATTTGAACCATTTTGAATTCTCAGATTTAGTTCTTGCTTGGCAATAGTTGGATTTGGAGAATTGGTTATAAAAGTAAACTTGGAACTTCCTAAACAATTTGGGAGTCCAAGAATGATTTGTTTGCCAAGTTAAACAATTGCATTCGGTAAGGGTTGGAGTTTGAGAAGGTTGTGCTTCCCCATTTTAAATTGGTTTCATAAGTGGATTGTTAGAAGTGGCAAATTCCAATGCATGCCATGATGCAAACATGAATGCAAAAAGTGGATTTTTTTCGTATTTTTTAGTATCAAGCTGGGGCTGTTACAGCATCATCAGTACTAGCATCAGAAAATTGCTCTTTCATAACAAGATTTAGCAAGGCGGGTTTAATTTGATAAGATTCCGCTTTAGTAGCGGGTGGAGCAATTGGAGAGCATATGAAATCATTGTTATTAGTGCTAGTAAAGTCACACAATTTGGTGTTTTCAGTAGAAGACATAACGATAAGATAAAATAACAAGACGGGAATAAAGACTACACTAATTTTTTTGGCTTTTAAAATTTTGAAACAGGAAAATAAACTAAACGAGATATAAAGCAAGCAAGACAAAAACAAAGTAAAGAGATTGAGAGTATGAGACTCCCCTTGATGTAGCTCCAAAGTCCCCAGCAACGGCACCAGAAAAGATTTTGCTGCTGTATTAAAATAAGTTGGGTGGTGCCCCAAGCGAAGGCGGAATTGCAGCTAGTAGCAGTTTTCCCTCGTTTAACGAACCAAGGTTTATCGAACCAGTAGGACTTTGAAATCAACGAAGTGAATGTTGAAGATCTCTGGTGCTTGACCTTCAACAGACGCGGACCTGTACACACTCAACCAAAATACTTTGCCCCCAACGACGGAAAGGTTGTCAATCTTTCCGGTCTCGCAGAAAACAAAGCGGTTAATTGTATGATGAAATAGATAAAATATGAAAAGCGACCAGAGGAATAATGATGATTAAAAGCAAGTAAATGAGGTTGTAAACAATGTAAAAAGATGGACCGGGGGCCATGGGTTCACTAGTGGAGTCTCTCAAGTAAATAAAATATGCATGTGATAGGTGAACGAATTACAGCTAGGCAATTGACAAGATCATGACACAAACCCAATTTAGCTATGACAAAAAGGACATGATAATATTTATGGAGGCATCACGACAAGGAACAAAGACCGTTGAGTCCAACTCCGTGTTTGTCTAAAAAGTCCACCGTGGGATCGCTATCCAGCATGTCACCCAACGGTATTAAGTTGCAAGCAACAGACAATTGCATTAAGTAAAGTGCATGAAGTAAGCAATACTAATATCAAAGGAGACATTAACACCGTTGTTTTACCCTTAGTAGCAACAGCACACCCTCGCCCTTAGACGTTTCTGTCACTCGTGCCCAGGAACAAAAGGGGGCATGAACCCACTATCTAGCATAAATACCCTGTTTTGGAGATACACACAATCACTTGGCCAAAGTAACTACGCACATTGGAGACCATGAAAGAACATAAATTACTCATATAAGAATCATGCACAATCTGAACATAACTTCATAATCCATCGGATCCCAGCAAACACATCACATAGCATTACAATAATCGATCTTGATCATGTTAGGTAGCTCACAAGATCATAAGACATGAAGCACAAGAGAGAGAGACTACCAACTAGCTACTGCCATGGACCCATAGTCCAAGGTGAGACTACTCACAAATCATCCCGGAGGAAGGCATGACGATTTAGAGCCCTCCGGGATTGATCTCCCCTCCGGCAGAGTGCCGGGATCAGCTTCAGATTGGACCCCCAAACTAGGGTTTTCGGTGACGGCGCGTCGGGGTCGAGTTTCTGGAAAATAATGGCCGCCTCAACATTTTTAGGTTATTTCTAATTTTATAGGCATCAGAGGGGGCCGAGGAGGTGCCCCACGGGAAGGGGTGGGCCCCACCCGCGGGTGGCCCCCAGGTCGCGGCAGCAGGCCACCCCTGGCCTGTGGGTGGCCCCCAGGGCTGCCCTTTGGTGTCCTGGTGCCTTCCGTCGAGTAAAAATTCCTCGTAAATTTTTGTCCAATTCCGATAATATTTCCAGAAGTAAATTTCTGAAACAAAAAGACAGCAAAAACAGGGAACTGGCACTTGGCATCTTGTGAATAGGTTAGTCCGACAAAATGCATAAAAATGATAAAAATGATAGTAAAAACATGTGACAATATCACAAAACTAGCATGGATCACTCAAAAATATAGATACATTTGAGACGTATCAGCATCCCCAAGCTTAACTCCTACTCGTCCTCGAGTAGGTAAGTGATAACATATAATTTTTTATAAGACATGCAACCAACACAATCTTGATCAAGATAGTAATGCAAAGCACATGAAGTAAATAAGGTGATCCAAAACAATTGTCTATAGTTGACATTAAGCAAACAATGATTAACAAACGCTAGCTAACAAATGCTAGAAACTTTTCATGAATAAGTGCGTTGGAGACATGGAACCATACATAAGGTTTAGAAAGAAGAATTGCGAATTATGTCTCCAATGTAAAGTATCAATCATTCTTTAAAGCATCTAATTAGTCATTCATGAAAAAAGCCAAGCTCAAGTCAGGTGTCCTAATCCATCTACTTCACAAATCAACTGTTTCGAAGTCTACTCAGCTAGTGCAAGTAAGAAGTGGCTTTGGCACCATGATGTTATGGCAAAGAGAACAATGATGGAGGTTTGGAAGGTCAAAAAGAAAGGCTCAAATAGTAGAGGAAGTAACCACAAGACAGAAGCAAGTCCCGTAGTTGACACTGTATGAGGAGTAGTGATTGCCATGCAACGGATGCACATAGAGCTATAAGTGTATGAAAACTCTACAATGGACTAGTGGGGGTGCATCCAACTTGCTTGCTCATGAAGACCTAGAGCTCAGTTGCGGAGGCTCATCCTTGGAATATACAAGCCAAGTTCTATAACGTTAATTCCCCACATAATTAATGAAACCACTTTTCTCATAACTCATATGAAAAATATATGCGAATCATACATAGACCCTTATTTCTAAACATAGTGTTTATCAAATAAATCTAAATGCTATTAAACCCCGAAATAAAACCCTTCTTTGAGACCACACAATATCGAATAGTGTGTGATTACAATATCTTTAGGACATATCAAACGCCTTTGAAAATATTCTTAACATTGTAATTTGTGATAACACTTCTCACAATTCCGCATACTAACATATAACTCAAATATTTTGTCTCTTTTGATCAAATCATAAAGACTCAATTTTCTTGTTAACCTAATATCCTAAACTCCAGAATTTTATTTGATCTCATCAAATATCATAACTCGAATAAATACACCTATTTAATAATTTCATTTATGATGGAGTACTCATAATAATGACATCTAACATTTGCTGAAAATACAACCAACACTTGTGTTTATTTTCGGCAACTCCTGTCACTCTTCCAAAAGGTGGATTTTAATCATACTCCTTTCAATAAGGCACATTGATAAAACATCAAAATGTTTATTCAATATTTAGCACGACTAAAACAATTGTCATTATTAAGTTTTGGATATCTTTAGTATGTCACATATTTTATAAATGTTTAACTAATCATCGTTTAGATTAAACTAAGGACAATAATCTCATAATCGAAACGTGATCATCAAAAAGAATTATTCATGAAAATAGAACAACCACTTGTCTTTAACATGAATAACCGTCTCACAAACCGAGACACAAAACTTATTCTAATCCCTTAATCAAAAACGATAAATGTAGAAGTAGAATGTCGCCAGCATCAACTCCTTGATTGCCATCATTCTGCGATATCCACTTAGTCCCTCCATGCAAATCTCAAGCAGTAGGTTCTGTTTTCATAAAACAGAATGAGTATCAAATACTTATCAAAAACCCGCGACAATTGCAATTTTGGACTTAAACATTTATAACTTGTATATCACCATATACATTCTGCATTGTCAACTTCTCCTGCTATAGGTTCCACTTTGACATGACGAAGCCGAGACACAAACTCACAGAAAGTGATCGAATCCCTTCCCATGACATAGTCCCTGACATAATTCTTGAAGCTGGGGGGGGAAGCGAGAGCAGCACCCCATCTATCGCGAATACATCTGTCATCAAGTAGTCCCAAACAAGCACTAGACGGTGATGAATCTCATGCATCTTCCTCAAGTGTTGTTCCAAACAAGTGTTTTCTTTCATCTTGAGTGAAAGAAACTCATTCAGATTCTCAAACCTCGCAATTCTGACTTGTGCTATGAACCTATTTTTCAGTTCATCAACAATCTCATTGGCACGCAAGTCTTCGAATTGACTACTCAGGTCAGAATTCATGCAGGTGCATATCAACCACTCAACTTGTAAGTAAGTGGTTTCTTGGCGAAGCCATTCTATGTGCTCTTCCTCATTTGCAGAAACATTGGGTTTATCTCCTATTGGTTCTTCTAGCACGTCAAGCAAGTCATTGGCGTGTAGGACTTCACACAAAAGCAGGTACCACTCGATAAAGTTTGACCCATCTAGACGCAGCTCCTCGGCCATGAAAAGACGACCATAGTCGGCCATGATCTACAAGGATTTTTGCAAAGACATCTTAGGACTTTTGTTTATGATAATTTTAGTTCATATTAATCAAAATTACTACATGAACTCCCACTAAACTCAACATCTCTCTGGTTGTTTAGTGACACACGATCCAAATCCACTACACCACAACCGATCATCACGTGAGATGATGTAGCTTCAATGGTGAACATCACCATGTTGATCATATCGTCCATATGACTCGTGTTTAACCTTTCGGTTCTTGTGTTCCGAGGCCATGTCTGTACATGTTAGGCTCGTCAAGTAAACCGTAGTATTTCCGCGTGTGTAAATCTGGCTTACACCCGTTGTATGCGAACGTAGAGTCTATCACACCCGATCATCACGTGGTGCTTCAAAACGACGAACTTATGCAATGGTGCATACTAGGGGAGAACACATTATTATCTTGATATTAACATGAGAGATCACCTTATCATGCTACCGTCACGATCAAATCTAAGCATAACAATAAGGTGCATAAAAGGATTAGCATCACATGCAATTTAAAATTGTGATATGATATGGCCTTTTCTTCTTGTGCCTTTGATCTCCATCTCAAAAGCATTGGCATGATCTCCATCATCACCGACATTATGGCGCCTCCTCCATGGTTGCCATCACCAACTATTGCAAATACAACTATTGCTACTCTTAGCGATAAAGTAAAGCAATTACATGATGATTCAATGACACGCAGGTCACATAAAATAATAGACAACCATATGGCTCCTGCCGGTTGCCGTACTCATCGACATGCAAGTCGTGAAAGATTACAAACATGATCATTGCATACAATATCACAAATCACATATTGGCCATACCACATCACAAAACCCTGCAAAAACAAGTTAGACGTCCTCTACTTTGTTTATGCAATTTTTACGTGGCTTGGGTCAACGAGATAGAACCGTTCTAATCTACGCAAAAACCACAACGGTGATATAGAAGTTGCTTATTTACTCATCCTTTTTAAAGTCCTTCCATTGCAAATCGCATCTCACCATAGCTAGAGAAACAGACACCCGCCAGCCACTTATGCAATGCAAGTTGCATGTCAATCGTGGAACCGGTCTCTCGTGCGTGGACGAGTAAAGTTGGTCCGGGCCGCTTCAATCCAACCATCCAACAAGATACGAAGTACACGCGAGAAGGTAGCAACAAAAATATCAACGCCCACAACTCCTTCTGTTCTAATCGCACCAACACCTACGAATAGATCTAGGCTCTGATACCACTAAAGGGGTTCGTTGCATAGAAAACAAAAAAATTCCTACGAAACAAGCGGATGAAACCCAACGATCTAGATCTATTAGATGAAGGTAGCGAAGATGAGATCCAATCTCTTACCCTCGAAGAACGAACAAAGCCTTTTGTCGATGCAGGGGTTGGTCTGTTGATCCCCGCAACTAGACTCATCTAGTCGCGAGGAGATGTATTATCCTCGAGATCCAATCCGATGAAGCGCCGCAAGAGCAACACCTCCGTGGTATCCACACGTACGGCTCGATGAAGACTCCGTCTTCTTGATCCCGCAAGCAAGGAGGGAGTGGCTATATAGATCTCAGCACCACGACGGTTGTGGTGGTGTTGATGGTGTAGATCTCCACGAGCAGGGCTTCGCCTAAGCCAAGCAAGAGGAGGAGGAGAGGAGATGGCGTGGTAGCCCTACGGGAGGGGTGGCGCGGCAAGAGAGGTGGAGGGGTGCGTCTAGGGCATGGAGCGGCCAGGGCTTGGACTCCCTTGTGCCGCACCCCCTCCCCACCTTATATAGGGGGCGGCTAGGGCAAGGGTGGGGCGCCGACCCTAGGGCTTGGGTGGCTTGGCCCCCAAGCTAGGGTTTGGGACGCCTCCCCTTGGGCCCCTTGGCCCTTAGCCGCATGGGCCTAGGAGGCTAGTGCGGCCAGCCCATGAGGCTGCTGCACCACCCCTATGGTCCATGTGGGCCCCATACTCCTATGGGACCCACTTCTAGATTCTTGTAGAACCTTCTAGAATATTCCGGTACCCTGCCGGAAAATTCCCGAAACTTTTCCGAAACCCTGGAAACAACTTTCTTTATATGAATCTTATTCTCCGGACTCTTCCGGATCTCCACGTGACGTCTAGGATCTCATCCTAGACTCCGAATCAATATTCGTTCATACCATTAACTATCTCATCGCTAACCCTGGCTACATTGGAGCGTTAAGTGTGTGACCCTACGGGTTTGAGAACATGTAGACATGATCAAGTCAATAATCAATAGCGGGACCGGGATGCCCATATTGAATCCTACATATTCAACGAAGTTATTTATCGATTGAACCATGATGCCGGAGATTCTTAATCTCGTATACGATTCCCTTTGTCTCACTGATATTTAACTTGCCCGAGATTCGATCATCGATATCTCCATATCTAGTTTCATCTCATTACCTGGCAAGTTCTCTTTACTCGTCCATAATATAGGATCTCCTTGATTAACACTTAATCATACGGTTGCAACCTTTCTGATGCTATATTACTGAGAGGGCCCAGACATATCTTTTTCGTCACAAGGAAGGACAAATCCCACTCTTGATTCATGTAACCCAACAAATACCATCGGAGATACCTGAAAGCCACCTTTATAACCACCTAGTTACGAAGTGATGTTTGATGTCCACAAAGTATTCCTCCGGTAAATGGGAGTGACATAATCTCACGGTCTAAGGAAACTATACTTGGCATATACAAAAGCGTTGACAATGAAACTGTATGACACGATCAATTGCAACTCTTTTATTATTGGGTCTTGTCCATCACATCATTACTCCTAATGATATGACTCTGTTATCAAGTGACTATAACAAGTCCATGGTTAGGAAACTCTAACCATCTCTTGACTAACGAACTAGTCTAGTAGAGGCTTACTAGGGACACCTGGCTGTTTATCTTCCACACATGTATTATGTTTCCAATTAATATAATTATAGCATGGGTAATCAACTATCATCATAAACATGAATATGTTAATAAGCCATTTTATTATTTCATCTATGTGGCACCCCCCTCTGACACATGTTGCCAGAGAGGCGGTCGCCCCGTGCGCCAGCCCAGGATATCCGGACGCACGTTACGACAATGCAACATAGCGGAAATATCATTACACAATCAGGCCCAGAGGGCTACAATTGGTTCTACATGGCCATAAAGGCTTGAAAAATTATCAAGGCCAAGTATGGCACTGGACAGAGTTTAACTGGCAGCGGAAGACACAGGTACGGCAACGGCTTGATGCGGCTCCATTCCACAGGCATCTGGCTGGGCTACTGATCCTAGCACGCTCCTGCTCGATCTCCTTGCTATGGTAGTAGATGGATCCTCTCAATGTCTGGCCACATGAAAAGCCAGTTTGAGTACGGTGACGTACTCGCAAGAAAACAACCACATGACATGAACAGTCAAGCAATCAGGCAATAAGTAGCTAGCAATAGAAATAATCTAAACTGGCAAGTGTCTACTTACGGCAGTCCAAGTGGGTAGCAACAAGGCAGCCCAACAAATCATGGCATGAGCAAACAATAGGGGTATCCCCAGTACAGAGTCCAAGCCAGGTGGGGTTGGATCGTATACCGGTGATCACACAAGAGAACTTACCTGTGACGAATAACGGGTGTACCCATTGGTACCAAATATTATAACATCACCTGTCATCACAACTAGGCCCAATGGCCTTATCACATCTGTCAAATTGCTAGGCCCATTGGCCTCCACTTTCCATCCAGGGCATGCACGGTTGATGTTGGCCCGGGCCTAACTCTAGGCTCCCAACGATCACACCGTCACCCCAACACGGGTAACCATCCAAGATTCAAGTAATATTCCCTGCAACAGCCTATTCTAAATTAGGTTGTTCACCTTTCTTTCAAACCGATCTTAAGTTTAACCTCCGGACTCGACAAAGGACAATAGTGTGACCGACACTGAACTGTTCCATAACCTAGGAACAAGGCTAGCTGCTAGTTGATACACTCTCGAGAGGTTGCAGTTACCACCCATCTAAATGCACCTTGCTTCATGACGGCAAGATACACTTACATAACCGTTCACGCTACCCAGACACTCCCTGTATAGCTACCGACATAACTCTATGTCTTATGACGAAGTGAATCCGGCACGTCCCCAGCTCATGAGCGACGCCTTGCTCCGGAACCTTCACAAGACTAGCCCCGACCACAACTATGCAGTATCCGACTAGACTTGCCAAGTGGGTAGCATCAAAGGAGGCTTGATAGGTTACATAGGTTATGGCTCTCCCATTTGGGCGACAGTGGTAGTGCGTTCAAGGTTCAGATTGGTGGCACTATGGACTGACCCCATCGAAGTTTGGAGGGTTGGTTCATTTAATCCAGTTTCTTTCAACAACAACTCCAACAACAGAGGGTTAGTCCAACACAATAAATATAATGTCATATCCAAATGAAACAGATTAGTCCACTGCAAAACCATAATATCATATCAACATGAAACAGAAACGAACTGCACACAATAGTTCAAGCAATATGTAGTTAGTTCAATCAATGGTTAGTTTCAACCGGGCGATGGCGGAGATACCTCCGACCAGTGACAGCCACAGGTTGAGTAACAGAAAATAAAACAGCACAGTTGGTTAGCGTCAACCGGGCGATGGCGGAGATGCCTCCGGCCAGTAGCAGCCACAGATCAACTACAAAAGTTAGTGGAGGCGTCCACGCGATCCCGTTCCACCATTCCATTGACTGCGGCGGTTCTCCCGGTCCATCGTCGCCGGAATGGGGAGTGGTGCATGGTACCGTCCAACGCACGCCACAACTCTACAGAAAAGTAGACGAGATTCAATCCACGTGGACGGGGCCCAACATGTATTTAGTCGCCGGCCGGAACTCAACCCACACTTGATGGGTTTATCGTATTGCAGGAATGAAATCAAAGCCACGATATCTCGTGGCGCACAGTTGGCAGGAGGTAAACAAAGCCACGATATCTCGTGACGCACAGTTGATAGGCGATATTAAGCAATAAAATGCACCGATATGACCGGGTAGTATGCAAACAAACAAACACCGCTTGAGTGTTCATAGCAAGTGGTTAGCTTGCCTCCGGAGATCGACGCCATTTGCCTTGAGGGTCACGGACACTTCGCGGTTTAGGGTATCGGTTTGCCGGTACCGCAGAATACCTATACATGCATACGCGGGTGCTGAGCATATAAATATTTTACAAAAATGTGAAACCTATACCACTGGATAGAGCTTTTCAAACTATGAATTTACAAATTTATTTCACCTCAAACGGAGTCACGAGTCAAAAGTTATGGCCATGCGACGTTTAGCTATTTGCTGCTCCCTTCTGGAAAAAAAAAAAACCAGAACGGGCCGAAACCGAAAGGGGCTGGGCTGGTCACGCATCCCAGCAAAGTGCGCCTTCTCCGCAGGGAAGCGGAGATGCCCGGGAGGCGCTTCCACTTAAGCTGACAGTGGGCCGGGCCGAAGCGGGACCCGCCAGTCAGCGACACCACGGTGCCACGCTGGCTGCCAGCGGGTCGACCTCACCCCGTGTCGACCACGCGCGGGACGTGGCCCGACGCGGGCGCGCCTGGGCAGGGCCGGCCGCCGGCCGCCGGTGCACGCCACCGCCGGGGGAGAGTGGCGAGGACGGCGCCACCGCGCCGCCTCCGAAGTGGCCGGCCACGAGCACGGGGAGGCCGCAGCACCACGCCACGGCGCTCGGGAGCAGGGAGCTCGCCGCCGGCGGGCGGAGACGATGCCGGGGCTACGGGGCACCATTTTCCAAACCGCTTGTACTGGGAGAATCAGGGGAACAAGAGGAGTCTCCCTACTCATTTAATTGACGAATGAAGCACGAAATGGCTCGCGGTGATCCGAGGACCCGCGACCACGATTCCGGCCACCATGGTCGACATTGAGCTCCATTCGGCACCTAACTGGGCAGGGAGGTCCAGGGGAGGGAGAGAGATGAGGGTACGCGCGGAGAGGGCTCGGGGCTCCTTTTATAGGGCTTGGGGAGGAGACAGCGGCCACGAGGTCTCGGCGGAGGACACGGGGTGAGCTGACCGGTGCCACAGCGACGGGACGACGGACACTACGTCGTCGGTGTAGCACAAGGCTTCGCTGGACGACGGGAAACGCGGCCGTGGATAAGATAGAGCGACGTCACGGCACTGGTGAGGGGTCCCACGGCGGACTGTTTCGGCGGCGCGTCGTCTGGTGGCATGGCGGCGCTGTAGAGCGGGTGCGGGGCGGTTGTGGCCGAGGGGAGGGGTCTAGGAGAGAGGGGATACCAGGGAAACGCTGGGTGGTACGGAGAAACTGAACGGCGACGACCAGGAAGGGCGGCTTCGCCTGACATGCTCTTGGTGACCATGCCAGCCACCATGCCGACATCGGCATTGAGATGTTTCGCTCAAAACTTGGACCTAATGTGAAAACCAACCGCGTCACCTTGCGCCACAATCCAAACCCTACTGAACTCTAGTTATAAGCTTTTGCTGGTTTGCAACTTGGTCTGAACAAAAATTCAAAAACAGTAGGGGACACCAGGTGTTCGATGAAATGATGAAGGCTTTGCACAACTCAGAAAAATCCCAGAAATTCACAGTAAGCTCGTATAGGTATATAGAGTGTGTTTGTGAAATTTGAGCTCAACTGGATACATGGAAGGGGGTTAAATAATTTGGAGTCCAAAATTGCCCTAATGGCATGGGTATGCCAAATGCATTAAACCAAATAATATTGACATGATCTTCTGGGTAGGGTGTTCTATATGGATGGTTGTCTATTTGGAAAAGTACCAATGCCAAATGAATTTTGTAGCTATGGGTTGCTTTGGGAATTGCTATTAGGCATAAAAAGTGCATCACAAAGGAAGTACCCCAAATATTGCTCAAATGAGGTTGGGCCAATGGAGTGAAAAGTTCAGGAGGTGAAATTAGGCCCATCCACAAAATCGTAGAATTTTTGGATGAGTGGAAGGTGTCTGAATACTTATTGGACTGGAAATGGCATAATAGCGGATATGATTTAACGAGGGTTTTTGCATTGGACTATGGAATATTTTTCCATAGGATGGATGTATAAGTATGAGGGAACCATATGGTAGCTTGGTAGAATTTATCTTAAGATACAATTGTGGTGGTGGCTTTTGGTGGGATAGAGGGGAGGGGTTTTGGAACATTTGAGTGGCACCAATGGGTGACCACGAAAATAGTGGCATCGGGATATGGTGGGGGTTGATAAGATAAAGGTTTATTGGGAAATCTCCAAGTGAGCAAAACCAAAGTCAATTCAAAGACCAACAAGTGGAAGAAAATAGTTTGGAAACAGAAAAAGTTTTTCAGGCGGGAGAAAAACATTACTAACATTAGGGACGAATTTTCGGGATGTGACAAACCTTCCCCCCTTAAAAAGAATCTCGTCCCGAGATTCGGAGACTAATAAAGATTCCCGGGGTTATACAAGATATTTCTTGTATGGTCTAATACACCCCTAGATTTAAAATATTTTAAAAAATTCTACACGGTACTAGGGTTTAACACTCAAAAGGGTTAGCACTTAGCGGAGTATTTCCTAAAACAAACATTATCAAGGCGTGATATTCTTATTACACTCAATGCATTCTAAGGATGGCATGGCAGGGGCTCACACAATCAATCAACATGGGATCTTCTACTATGGTTATATAAAGAAAATCTAAATCTAAGGTTTCTAGATCAACCAGACACAAACATGGCAATATCAAACAAGATCTATACACAGATCGTCAATCTGGATTTACTAGGACAAATAATTTCCCAATTTGGTAAACCAAAATGTTAGGGATAGGCTAAACATGTCCCTGTTCTAGATTTTTTTTTTTGAAAAGCGGTATATATACCTTTTCAAGTATACACAAGTTTGGAAAAAAAATAATAGGGTTTCATTTTTTTTAAAAGAAAACATCTGTGTCGCCAACAATTGGCTTACTCACACCGTGGGGGTAGGGCCATCTCCAAAATTATTTTGACCAAATTTTCCCTACGGAACACTAGAGAGACAAGGGCTGATCTCCTGAGAAAGTATAGAAGCACACAGAGGGTTATTTCTTGCTTGCTGACCTGTGGGACCAGGGTCCACCTGGCAGTCTGCTTCTTCCTTTCTATCTTCTTCTTCTTCGTTGTATCTCCCTCCGTACCTGGCTGGTTCCGAGTGCGCGAAGCACTCTGCTGCGGCACTGTTGCGCATGCGGTCCAACTGAGCAGCGGCCATTACGGCTTTCGGCGCCTCGACGGTTTCGCGCCATTCTGGCGGGTACAGCTCGCGATTCCTCTCTTTTCCCGCGCGAGACCGAACTGGGGACGGCGTCAGAGCTCGCGGATATAAACGGGGTCTCTCAAATTCGTCCCTCTCCCAGCACCACCATGGGTTTCCTTTCAGCCATCTTCGACGAATTCTACGCGCATCGAGAGGGAGCGGGATTCTTCAAGCAGCTGTTCGTGATCGTGATCTTCTGGATCATGGCTTCGGTGGTGGTGGCGCTGCTGTATGCGGCGGTGGTCGTCCTGTTGGTGGCTCTGTACGACTGGTGGTGCGGCTCTGGCGGTGATGCTGCTGCGGTGCCGGCAGTGGGCGAGCTAGTGGAGCCGGCTGCAGGCGAGCAGGTGGTGCTGCCGCTGGTGGCCGATGCAGCGGTTCCTCCGGCTGGAGGGCAGCTGGTGGCTCGTGCGATCCGTCGTCGTCGCGCGGCTCGCGACCCGGCTTCAGGTGAGCCTGTCTCATCCCCAGGTGATGCCACTGAGCGCGAGAAGGAGTAGGATTTTTCTGGGGTGCTCTTCGGTATCTGCACTGAGGTAGTGGTAGTGTTCTATGTTGGAGTAGATCTCGTATCCTTTGTTTCCGACATTTCCCTTATGTATTGAAATCGGTTGATGTATTCAATTTGGCTCCTCTGATGGTTGAGATCCAGATTTGTATCATTGAGGTTTTTCCTTAGCTATCACAGATCTGTTCTTGCAGCAGAGGGAATTGCAGAGGCACTATCACACGGACAGTAGAAATTTCTACTCGGGGAAAACATCATTTTAGGTAGTAGCGCTGCATTTTATGGCCCCAAAAACTTGAAGCGGCACGGCACAACCATTTCAACCATACTGGTTAACAAGCACGCAACGACTACTAAACACCCAACAATACTTTTAAATCAAAAGGAAACAACGGGATATTTCATCAAGTGTCAACCAAGTGGTTAACTAGAGGTTAAGAACACCAGGTCTTATACAGGGTTGGCTCACACCAAGCAGAAAGGCAATCAACGCAAACACGCGTACAGGCAACCATAGGAATTACAACCAAACCCACAACTCATTAGCGCCCCTCAGGCTAAACTAAACAGATCTTACTCCGCTTGACGGTCCTTCCCCGAGGGTGGAGTGCGGCCGAGCCGGAGAGTGGTGTCCATGTCCCCTTCTTCCACGGGGTCGAGAAACACAGGTATACCTTCGAGGATCGGACCCTGCTCTGGGACTTGTTGGGACGGGCCGGGCTCTGGGAGGGGAGGTCTGCTACTTCGAGCTTCCCTGTTGGTGGGGGCAGGTGGGTTCTTCCCTAGAGACAGCTGCAGACGGGCAAAACCAAGATTTCTTCTTGAGGCCACGAGTTCCTCCATCAAGAAGCGAGTGAGATTCGTCATTGCAGAGGCGTAAGCGACTAGGTTGAACACTGCTGGGTCAGGTTCTTCCCAGACAGGGGTTTGGACGATCTCCGCACCAGGCCGAGGTCTGGCTGGGAGGAAGTAGAAATCTCGGTCGCTGGCCAACACAGTTTCCGAGTGTCGGAGACGGACGAGGCTTTCCCAGGCTGCTACCTGGATGGCTAGCTCGATGGTAGGCATGCCTCCACCTTGAATCACATAGGGCTGATTTGTGCCCCGAGGACATGGGCTGATCTTCACCTCTGCCCGGAATTCATTCCCCACGAGAGAAACTAATCTCTTGAACACCACGTACACGGGGCGAATGGAGCTTCCGAGGGCAACATTGACGACCCTCCAAAGAATCATGGGGAAGTTGGAACTGTCCTCGGCAGTGGTTTCCATGATGGCCTTAGAAGTCATCATCGGATTCTCCCGAGCTTTGGGTTTTTGGATGGGGTAAGAATGCGGGATCCCTTGGCGAGATCCTACTTCAAAAGAGTTGGGTTGCTAAGAAGAGCAGGCGAGGGTGGGGTTATAAAGCAACTAGGACTGGGTCTCAAGTTCACTGGGTAAGGTCGGCTGCTTCTCATGGAAGTAGCCGGCCGTCTTGTTGGGGA
This sequence comes from Puccinellia tenuiflora, assembly GCA_012064385.1. Taxonomy (NCBI): domain Eukaryota; kingdom Viridiplantae; phylum Streptophyta; class Magnoliopsida; order Poales; family Poaceae; genus Puccinellia; species Puccinellia tenuiflora. The sequence continues at coordinate 687,421 of QRDG01000198.1, forward strand.
AGGAGATTGGGACAAGCCCTACTGTAACAACTGTTGACCAACACTGGCCATGTCGGTTAGGCAGGAAGGGGTCAAATCCATCGGGTCATTGTCGGGTAAAAGTAAGGGTGGACTTTATATGCTAGGGTAGTCTACAGCCAGCCTGGTGCTCTGATACCATGCTCTGTGGCACCCCCCTCTGACACATGTTGCCAGAGAGGCGGTCGCCCCGTGCGCCAGCCCAGGATATCCGGACGCACGTTACGACAATGCAACATAGCAGAAATATCATTACACAATCAGGCCCAGAGGGCTACAATTGGTTTTACATGGCCATAAAGGCTTGAAAAATTATCAAGGCCAAGTATGGCACTGGACAGAGTTTAACTGGCAGCGGAAGACACAGGTACGGCAACGGCTTGATGCGGCTCCATTCCACAGGCATCTGGCTGGGCTACTGATCCTAGCACGCTCCTGCTCGATCTCCTTGCTATGGTAGTAGATGGATCCTCTCAATGTCTGGCCACATGAAAAGCCAGTTTGAGTACGGTGACGTACTCGCAAGAAAACAACCACATGACATGAACAGTCAAGCAATCAGGCAATAAGTAGCTAGCAACAGAAATAATCTAAACCTGGCAAGTGTCTACTTACGGCAGTCCAAGTGGGTAGCAACAAGGCAGCACAACAAATCATGGCATAAGAAAACAATAGGGGTATCCCCAGTACAGAGTCCAAGCCAGGTGGGGTTGGATCGTATACCGGTGATCACACAAGAGAACTTACCTGTGACGAATAACGGGTGTACCCATTGGTACCAAATATTATAACATCACCTGTCATCACAACTAGGCCCAATGGCCTTATCACATCTGTCAAATTGCTAGGCCCATTGGCCTCCACTTTCCATCCAGGGCATGCACGGTTGATGTTGGCCCGGGCCTAACTCTAGGCTCCCAACGATCACACCGTCACCCCAACACGGGTAACCATCCAAGATTCAAGTAATATTCCCTGCAACAGCCTATTCTAAATTAGGTTGTTCACCTTTCTTTCAAACCGATCTTAAGTTTAACCTCCGGACTCGACAAAGGACAATAGTGTGACCGACACTGAACTGTTCCATAACCTAGGAACAAGGCTAGCTGCTAGGTTATACACTCTCGAGAGGTTGCAGTTACCACCCATCTAAATGCACCTTGCTTCATGACGGCAAGATACACTTACATAACCGTTCACGCTACCCAGACACTCCCTGTATAGCTACCGACATAACTCTATGTCTTATGACGAAGTGAATCCGGCACGTCCCCAACTCATGAGCGACGCCTTGCTCCGGAACCTTCACAAGACTAGCCCCGACCACAACTATGCAGTATCCGACTAGACTTGCCAAGTGGGTAGCATCAAAGGAGGCTTGATAGGTTACATAGGTTATGGCTCTCCCATTTGGGCGACAGTGGTAGTGCGTTCAAGGTTCAGATTGGTGGCACTATGGACTGACCCCATCGAAGTTTGGAGGGTTGGTTCATTTAATCCAGTTTCTTTCAACAACAACTCCAACAACAGAGGGTTAGTCCAACACAATAAATATAATGTCATATCCAAATGAAACAGATTAGTCCACTGCAAAACCATAATATCATATCAACATGAAACAGAAACGAACTGCACACAATAGTTCAAGCAATATGTAGTTAGTTCAATCAATGGTTAGTTCCAACCGGGCGATGGCGGAGATACCTCCGACCAGTGACAGCCACAGGTTGAGTAACAGAAAATAAAACAGCACAGTTGGTTAGCGTCAACCGGGCGATGGCGGAGATGCCTCCGGCCAGTAGCAGCCACAGATCGACTACAAAAGTTAGTGGAGGCGTCCACGCGATCCCGTTCCACCATTCCATTGACTGCGGCGGTTCTCCCAGTCCATCGTCGCCGGAATGGGGAGTGGTGCATGGTACCGTCCAACGCACGCCACAACTCTACAGAAAAGTAGACGAGATTCAATCCACGTGGGCGGGGCCCAACATGTATTTAGTCGCCGGCCGGAACTCAACCCACACTTGATGGGTTTATCGTATTGCAGGAATGAAAACAAAGCCACGATATCTCGTGGCGCATAGTTGGCAGGAGGTAAACAAAGCCACGATATCTCGTGACGCACAGTTGACAGGTGATATTAAGCAATAAAATGCACCGATATGACCGGGTAGTATGCAAACAACAAACACCGCTTGAGTGTTCATAGCAAGTGGTTAGCTTGCCTCCGGAGATCGACGCCATTTGCCTTGAGGGTCACGGACACTTCGCGGTTTAGGGTATCGGTTTGCCGGTACCGCAGAATACCTATACATGCATACGCGGGTGCTGAGCATATAAATATTTTACAAAAATGTGAAACCTATACCACTGGATAGAGCTTTTCAAACTATGAATTTAAAAATTTATTTCACCTCAGACGGAGTCACGAGTCAAAAGTTATGGCCATGCGACGTTTAGCTATTTGCTGCTCCCTTCTGGAAAAAAAAAACCAGAACGGGCCGAAACCGAAAGGGGCTGGGCTGGTCACGCATCCCAGCGAAGTGCGCCTTCTCCGCAGGGAAGCGGAGATGCCCGGGAGGCGCTTCCACTTAAGCTGACAGTGGGCCGGGCCGAAGCGGGACCCGCCAGTCAGCGACACCACGGTGCCACGCTGGCTGCCAGCGGGTCGACCTCACCCCGTGTCGACCACGCGCGGGACGTGGCCCGACGCGGGCGCGCCTGGGCAGGGCCGGCCGCCGGTGTACGCCACCGCCGGGGGAGAGTGGCGAGGACGGCGCCACCGCGCCGCCTCCGAAGTGGCCGGCCACGAGCACGGGGAGGCCGCAGCACCACGCCGCGGCGCTCGGGAGCAGGGAGCTCGCCGCCGGCGGGCGGAGACGATGCCGGGGCTACGGGGCACCATTTTCCAAACCGCTTGTACTGGGAGAATCAGGGGAACAAGAGGAGTCTCCCTACTCATTTAATTGACGAATGAAGCACGAAATGGCTCGCGGTGATCCGAGGACCCGCGACCACGATTCCGGCCACCATGGTCGACATTGAGCTCCATTCGGCACCTAACTGGGCAGGGAGGTCCAGGGGAGGGAGAGAGATGAGGGTACGCGCGGAGAGGGCTCGGGGCTCCTTTTATAGGGCTTGGGGAGGAGACAGCGGCCACGAGGTCTCGGCGGAGGACACGGGGTGAGCTGACCGGTGCCACAGCGACGGGACGACGGACACTACGTCGTCGGTGTAGCACAAGGCTTCGCTGGACGACGGGAAACGCGGCCGTGGATAAGATCGAGCGATGTCACGGCATTGGTGAGGGGTCCCACGGCGGACTGTTTCGGCGGCGCGTCGTCTGGTGGCATGGCGGCGCTGTAGAGCGGGTGCGGGGCGGTTGTGGCCGAGGGGAGGGGTCTAGGGAGAGAGGGGATACCAGGGAAACGCTGGGTGGTACGGAGAAACTGAACGGCGACGACCAGGAAGGGCGGCTTCGCCTGACATGCTCTTGGTGACCATGCCAGCCACCATGCCGACATCGGCATTGAGATGTTTCGCTCAAAACTTGGACCTAATGTGAAAACCAACCTGCGTCACCTTGCGCCACAATCCAAACCCTACTGAACTCTAGTTATAAGCTTTTGCTGGTTTGCAACTTGGTCTGAACAAAAATTCAAAAACAGTAGGGGACACCAGGTGTTCGATGAAATGATGAAGGCTTTGCACAACTCAGAAAAATCCCAGAAATTCACAGTAAGCTCGTATAGGTATATAGAGTGTGTTTGTGAAATTTGAGCTCAACTGGATACATGGAAGGGGGTTAAATAATTTGGAGTCCAAAATTGCCCTAATGGCATGGGTATGCCAAATGCATTAAACCAAATAATATTGACATGATCTTCTGGGTAGGGTGTTCTATATGGATGGTTGTCTATTTGGAAAAGTACCAATGCCAAATGAATTTTGTAGCTATGGGTTGCTTTGGGAATTGCTATTAGGCATAAAAAGTGCATCACAAAGGAAGTACCCCAAATATTGCTCAAATGAGGTTGGGCCAATGGAGTGAAAAGTTCAGGAGGTGAAATTAGGCCCATCCACAAAATCGTAGAATTTTTGGATGAGTGGAAGGTGTCTGAATACTTATTGGACTGGAAATGGCATAATAGCGGATATGATTTAACCGAGGGTTTTTGCATTGGACTATGGAATATTTTTCCATAGGATGGATGTATAAGTATGAGGGAACCATATGGTAGCTTGGTAGAATTTATCTTAAGATACAATTGTGGTGGTGGCTTTTGGTGGGATCGAGGGGAGGGGTTTTGGAACATTTGAGTGGCACCAATGGGTGACCACGAAAATAGTGGCATCGGGATATGGTGGGGGTTGATAAGATAAAGGTTTATTGGGAAATCTCCAAGTGAGCAAAACCAAAGTTAATTCAAAGACCAACAAGTGGAAGAAAATAGTTTGGAAACAGAAAAAGTTTTTCAGGCGGGAGAAAAACATTACTAACATTAGGGACGAATTTCGGGATGTGACAATCTAGGGCATATTCCCAACACCAACTAATGCACATGTTCCCCCACACACGCTCTCATAAACATGCTTGATCAAAAAAAGTAGACAAGAACGGGGTACATAATATGCATCTACTTTCATAACTGAAACAAAACAATTGCAATCTCAAACATATATTAACTCATAAAGAGATCCACCACACAGAAATTACATAGATGACTGTAATCATGTTCGACAGCTCATACGGTGCTAATTAGTGAAGCTCAAGAGAGAGGAGAGATACATAAGTTACTTCCACAAACCCATAGTCCAGGGGTGGACTACTCCCTCTTCATCATGGAGACGGTGGAGATGTCGTTGGGGGAGATGGAGACCACGCCGGCAGCACTCTGCCGGAGTTTTCCCCCTCCAATCTGCAGCTCCAGATCTCTGTTTTGGTGTTTTTGTGTTTTCGGCCGCCTCCCCTCCGAAGGGCGTCGGGGATTATTTTTATAGTCGGTTTTAGGTCAAGACGAAGGTTCTGGAGAAAAGATCGACGGCAGCGGAGCCTCGAGGCCCCAGATGGTGGGTCCCACGCAGCCAAGGAATCTAGCCGCATGGGCCACCCTCTTCTGGCCCTCGGGCCTCTGTTTGTTCGCTTCCTTCGCTCCTACGCTTTGTTCCTTCCAAAAACTGATGCTCGTAAATTTTCAGGTCATTTGGACGTCGTTTGGGTCCCTGAAACATCAAAATATAGAAAATAGGGTTTTCTGCCAGTGCAGGGTTAATTCCAGAAAAATAGGAAAACTGTGAAATCTTCCCAAAATCATTATAAAACAATGATATAACCCTTATATGATGCAAATATGATTGAAATATGAGTATTATAATGCAAAGTTCATGTATGCATTTTACATGCATCAACATCCCCAAGCTTAACCTATACTCGTCCTCGAGTATAAAGGTGATAAAACCAACATGGACTTTGCATTTTAAGACTATCAATGGATATCAAAGATGATTACTATTGCTACATAAAGTCAAATGATTCATTCTTCAAAGGAGTAGCCATATGCAAGATAGATTATAAAGTGATATCAAATATTCATTGTAAGGATGTTCAATGATAATTCATAAAGTGCAACATAGAAGAAAGTACTATGGACCAAATGTAATAGCCCCAGTGTGGTACCCTAAAATATGGGCCAAATTTTCACTTTTTCTTTTCATTGCATCATGGCATACATTTTTAATGATTTCCAAGTTAATAAAGCAACAACAGGAAAACAATAAAAGGGAAGCAAATCCTTCCCAAAATTTTCAAACCAAATACAATACTCAAATTGGCAAAACCAAATGTTCTTGAGTTTCCAAATTGTCCAGGAAGCTCAAGGATATATTTTATAAATAATTGTCAAAGGAAATTTCTTGTCAAACAAAGAAATGAATTTGAGAATCCAAAATTGGTTCAATTCAATTCTATTTTGAAACCAAGTTAAACTTTCCAAAATTTCAAACTAAAATCATGGGGAGCTTCAATATTATTCTGAGAACCTCCATGAATATTTTCACTATTGTTGGAATTGTTTAAATGCTCCCAATAAATACAAATTGGCAATTATCAAATTTGACTTTAGTTAAACCCTATGAACAAATGTGGTGCAAAACAATTTAAATTGCAACACCAAATTTTGTGGAGGTGCTAAATGTCATGGGGAGCCTTTGTGAATTTTGCCAGAATTTTTGAAAATGATTAAGGGCCTTAACTAAATTCCTAAAACCCTAATGGTTTGAACTAAAAAGAAAATAAAGGGCAAAAGTTCAAAAGTCTGACAGGCCCCCCTGTCATCCTCTCCTCTCCCCTCTCCTTCTCCTACCTCACTGTGGCGACAGTGGAGCGCCATGCCGCCGATGCCCATGTTCCTGCCCCCCACGACGCCAGGCCCCCTCCCTTGCCGCGCCTGGTCAAGGCCGCACGACGCCCCCTGTCCTCTCCCTCTCCCTCACCTGCTCCCTTCCCTGTTCTCTCTCCCTCTCGCTCCATTCGCGTCCACCGCAGCCATGACCGATCTCGTACTCGTCGTCGATTCCCTGCCGCTATGAATCCCGCTGAACAGATTGAAGAGGGGCATCTTCCCCGCCGTGTCCTCCTCTCCATCTACTCCGAAGGAATCGACGCGGGCTCTCACAGATCGACGCCACCGTCCCGTTCTCCTCCTCCTCCGGCCGCCGTTGTCCAAGCACGCATCGCCGTCGTCCGTCCTCCCCGCGCCACACCGTTCGCGGGTTCATGCTCAGGGTGAACACCCCTTCCTCCTGGACCCCTTCATGCCCTCCCTTTCCCTCTAGTTTGACCTATCACCGATGGCCGAACCGCACCGCCGCCGTAGCTCGTCGCCGGGTACCTTTCGGTGACCCTTAGGTCCTTGGAGCCGCCACCGGCATCCCTAAGACGCGCCGTGTGAAATGCCGCTCCTGCCCGCACTGGCGCGTGCTCGCCCGCACCGGCGCGTGCTCGCCCGCGCCCCTGCCGAGCGCGCACACCGTCGGCCACGCGTGGTCACCACACCGGTCGTGGCATTGACCGGCCGCGCGCGTGCCTGCTCACCCGGCCGTGCTCCCGGCCTGGGCCGGCCAAAAGGCCGGACCCTTCGGGCTGGTCCTCGGCCTGCACGCCAGCCTGGGCCATCCACGAGGCCGGCTGCCTCGGGTCACTGCCCGGCCTTGGGCCCGGCCTGGCCGGTTTGGAGGCCGGCCTGTCTGGCTAATACAATTCCCTTTTTGGAAAATAATTTTAATTTAAATATTTGATATCTTTTTAAATAATGCTCCAATTTTGACAAATCAAATACCAAATTGTTCAGAAAAACAATACCTATCATTTGGTAACATTGCCATGCCCTTTTTAGGAAATAAATTCTCCTTTATTTAGGAAATCCCTAAATGGCTTTAATAATACCAAATTCGGGAAAATTCATAACTTGTTAAATAATTAAGCAAAAATTATGAATAAAATATCAAAGTGATCAACAGGTCAAATGCTATCAAACCATGCTAATATCATGTTATGATCACAAATTTTTCTTTGATGTTATTCTTTAATTGATTAAAGGAATTACATTCGAATAATTATTTAATTCACTATTTATTCTTCGGTATTTGGAAATTCACAAATGAGGTACCAAAATGATCGGAAGAATGATACCTATCCATTCATGTCATGTTCATGCATATTTAAGCCACATCTTTGGTAATGTAATAAATTATAAATAATGTGGTCACTAAGATAAATATGGGGTTGTTTCCAATTAATTGCACTAATTATTTAGAACTCCATTTAATTTGTTAGATAAATTAAATGATGGTATCTTTGCATCAATTTTACATGTCATCATGTGATTGAGCATTGCACCTTGTCTTTGTGTGATTTATTTGTTCTCTTGTATTATTTTGGGTATCAATAGATTCCAGAGTCGAGGTTAACCCAATCTACCCCGACGAGCAGTACTATACGCCCCGGCAGCAAGGCAAGAGATAACCTAACCTTCTTGGCATCTAGCATCCTATTGCTTTATAAACTTATTTTAGCCACCATAATATTGCATGCGATTCCAAGGACAATTTTGGTCAATGCTAGAGTGTCCTAAGTATGCATGTTTTTCCCCTGAGCCATCGCATGTTTTCCCTTCCTATGAAACCTAGGTTTGATGTGTTGGCCTGAGACAAAGATATAATTGTTGTATTATATGCTTAACTATGCTTAGCCATGCTTAGTCAAATGTTTAGTTGTCCGTTATTAAATTCCATGATATTGATGTTGATGGAATGTTCGGACATGGAGGTTACTATTGGTATTTTAATAAACTAGCAAAGTGGCCCGCGCAATTGCGCGGGCAACCACTTAATCATTTACTTATTAGGAAAATATGTGTTATTTAATAATAAAAGTACGAATTTTATTTGGGATACTAATCACCTATATCGTTTTAAAATATAATCTCGTATTCTAATAAATGAGGTTTTCCCAAAAACGGTAACTATTTAATACCTATATCCATTTTATGTATTGCTAGTGACATCACGGTAATCAGCTTGTATATTTTGTTTGATTGTATCTCCTACTTCGAAATATGTCCCTTTTCAGTCTTCTTGTTAGTAAGATCTCTTGTGAATTTAGGTAGTCCCGAAATAGAAAAGGTAATGTTAGTGGAATGGTATTACCATGTCTTATAGTGCACATATCTAACATGCAAGTAATATAATACCCCTACACAATCATGTAGAAGCCATGAATACAAAATAATACATTTTTTATTTACCAACATGCCATCCATTAAAAAGATTTTGCATAAAATCAAGCTTTAGTACCGGAGTATATGCACTTAATTAGCATTATACAAATATTTTGTAGTTAACAATTTTGTAGTGTAGGAAATGTGCAATAGGTCATATTAAACCCAAAGTTAATTAGCATGGCTAATACCTCCCAACGATGATTGAAAAATATTTATTGTCTAATGTCTTATATCTCACAACCTGTGACGCACTTTCACGTTAATGGGAAGGAACTTTTTCGACAACAACATATAAATGTCCCTATTAATAAGAGAAACAATGAGGACCTACAGTGTAGTAATCAATCCAAGAATTTTGTAGTGTAGGAAACGCGCAAGAGATCGTATTAAACCCAAAGTTGATTAGCATGGTTAATACCTCCTAACGATGATTCAAAAATATTTATTGTTTGACGTCTAATATCTCCCTAACTTGTGACGCAATTCTCACGTTAATGGGAAGGAACTTTGTCGGCAATAGCATATAAATATCCCTATTAATAAGCGAAACAATGAGGACCTACAGTGTATCAATGTTCCCATTTTCATTCACGTTTTATCATACATCATATTCAATCCAACAATTTTGTAGTGTAGGAAATGCGCAAGAGATCATATTAAACCCAAAGTTAATCAGCATGGCTAATACCTCCTAATGATGATTGAAAAATATTTATTGTCTGACGTCATATCTCACTAACTTGTGACGCAATTCTCACGTTAATGGGAAAGAAGTTTGTCGACAATAGCATATAAATGTCCCTATTAATAAGAGAAACAATGAAGACCTACAGTAGTGTAACAATGTTCCCATTTTCATTCATGTTTTATCATACATCATATTCAATCCAACAATGAGAACAATTACCATTTATCATGTATGTATAGTATACGTATTTGCTACATTTGAAATAGTCACGCATAGACATATATTGATCTAGACCATATTAATATAGAATATTTTAAAAATAAGATGTGTTTAGAGATGACCAGTCTGGAAAAATATAAGAGAATTATAAATTAAATTTAAGGTAATAGAGTACTCACAGTCACTTCACCTCTTATGACATATTTCTGAGAAAATGGAAAGCTTACCATCCGTCTTTTTTTCCTACGTCATTTATTACAATTCAAATTGATAAAAAAAGGTTTGGAAAATAAAATTATGCAGTTAAATAGTAGTAGTAATAATAATATACACTTTTGGTAGTATAGTAGCCACCAACAATTCACCTCTTAGCATATATGTAGGAGAAAGGAAACATGGATGCTTACAGTCCATGTTTACGTATCTTTTTGCTCGATATAGGTATTTTATCGATCGGGTAGAATGTAAAAGTCTAACCTGTTGAAGTGCGACTAAGGCCATACGTGGTGATGTCACCATTTGTCTCGCTCAAGAAGGCAAGAAGCCCCTGATTTACACAAGCAAGTATAATTCGTAATAGTACCTTTTTGACAGATTTTTGTTGTTGTAATAGTACTTAATGTAAAGGATAACAATTGATGAAAACACAACGCTAATATATGCCGAAAGATCTAAACGAAATTGACTCAAACTTTTATCTACGATTCCTACATAATATTAATACAATGTAATAATGCATGTATGCCCTCAAAACCTAATATGTCTGCAAGGACATTCTACTCTCCTAGTAACATGACAAAATCAATTTTCCGCTGATGGAAAGTTCAGGAAAATAAAAGCTCAGTCAATGTTCTGTGAGCAGAAGTTACTACAGTGAAACGACTGGACTCGAAAGAACGGTTGCAGCCTTGCCGAGACAATTTCTGCTATTTCAGAGCATGTACCGACGCCTAGAGAACCGCTAGTCCTTCAGGAGCAAACATATCAACAATTAATTAAGTGGATACAATCGAATATACATAGAGAGAGAGAGAAAACATATTGGAATTGACCTGCTCATAGCGAAGAAAAGATTGGCAGAAATCTTTTAGATCCTGAAACAAAGAGAAAATATGGTTTATTACCGGCCAGCAGAACATATCAATTTGAGTACGTAGCTCCACTCAAAGATCAACCCTTCAGCTGCGTTTGACGTTGAAAGCTCGACGATAGACACTCACCAGTCACCAGCCTGAACGTACAAAGCAAAGGGTAACAACTGCTTGTCTCCATGTAACGGGATGCAGCAGGCTGATAGCGAAAACGTTAGAACAAACTCACAAAGATGGAACAAACTTCTAGGGTTTCGCAAGATCCAGCTTGGCATGTGCTAACCGGGAAAAGGGAAAAAGGTAAAAGGAAGGCTGGGTAGAGGAATTCTGCGCCGGCAGAAAGATTAACTTACCATAACTGTTTAGGTGTCATGGCCGCCGGTGACGCCGCCTGACGTGATCCTGTTCTTTGACGCCTACCCTTTGTTCATCTATACACATACGGTTGGGTGGAAGAGATACTAATAATTTCCAGATGGGCAAGGACGCTAGACAACGGAGGCAATGCACGCACGTATTCTTCTTTTTTTCCTTGCGATGGATGCATGCTTGCATGCTCCGCAAGGATCATTGCATAGAGAAAATCATCGGAGCCTTGCTCCAAGCTTCAGCTGCGGCGTGGAGGAAGTCATCAGCATGGCGGAGAAACACAGAAAAATTAGGTAATTGAAGGTGAGGGGGTACGTTATTCATTGTAATGGCAACGCTGGGTAATTAGTTTACTTGAATGTCTAATCTAATGGCTAGAGATATCTAGTCTATCAAATAAACGGTCAGACGTTTCTGATTATTGTGAGATTTTCTAGCGTATTTCTCTTTTTTTTTTGGTGAACCCATCATGTACTTTTAATATATAATAGATGTGTTACTATTTTGTATGTTATTTGAATATATCAGGGGCATGTGATCTCTGGAGCCAATGTGAATTTCTAATCACCTCATGCATTTACACAACATGATACTTTAAAATTCTAATATTTACTCTGAGCACCGGCAAGTTCACAATTAAGAAAATAAATTAGCTAGACTTTTCATAGTTTTTTCAATGGTTTTGATGTTCACTCCACTCGATCAATTCATGTGCTCGAGCAAAGAACAACTCAAACACTGTATTCCCCTAAACAGTTAAAAAACAAAGTGAAAATTGTTTACTATATATTAATTTTCTTATTTTCCCTACGTTATTGCTAACATATGAATTTCTTATTTTACATGTTGTTGCACCACCATTACCATCTTGTGTGTGAAAATTTTCAGAATTATAGTTACGTTCCTATATAAATATTTAATATTCTACCACTTCAAATAATATGAATATGTAGAAGTTAGACGACGTGCTTCTCACAACACTATTTTAGCAACAATATAATAAAATGGCATACGTAGCAGTTTTAGTCTTACTGACCGCTATAACTAACCAAAAAAATAACCCGCATATCTGAAGACCCATGAAAAATCCGAAGTAATGAGTAACCTTTATATCCATGTGATGGACCGAGCATGATAATTTTCTAATGTGAAGCATACATATATTTCAATGTGTACATAAATAGATCAAAGACACTGCTACCTAAAGTGAAACTAACGGATATCCTGTGGCAGGTAAAAAAATGAAAAACAACCATTCTTGCTCGAAGTAACATAGTAATATAATCATAACACTATTCAATATAAAATAATAATTTACCTTCAAGGGGAACTGCAATTATTTCCTGTCATCACTCCTAGTCGTCCTTTGTGAGGAAGCAATCAATGAATAATGTATATTATGTCAAATGTGCATCCAGTGGGAAGGCCGATGTCTTCATAAACTACATAGCACACAATAGAATGGAAGAATTATGGTTGAACTTGGTAAAAATAACACTCTGGAACCATGAAAGTTTTTCCATGGACTTTGATCAAATAGTATATGTAAACTAATATGAAACCAAGTTGTATTTTTACTGGAAATAATGTAAGGTAAGAAAATGTTATGTTAAACGTGGACGATTTAGTTTACGCAAGATAGAAGTAGAATTGACATTTTCATTACACATAATGAGACTCCACTGATAATATTTACCAAAATTCCGGCTGATACTTTACTTTCGGAACTTTTAAGACGTTGAGTTTTTTTTTTAAATATTATTTTTTTTAATCGTAATTCGAAATATATTACGCCGATCGAAAAAATTCCAAAACTATCGCACCGTCGGCGTGCGGCTGGCCGAAACTCGTGTTTCGTCAGTCTGTAGGCCGAAAGGAGTGTTTCGGCCAGCTGACGGCCGAAACGTCCCAAGGCGGGGCCCGCGCGAGGCCCGCGTCAGAAGCTGGCCCTTTTCGCGTGGTCGCCCAGCCGATTCGAGCGTGTTTCGGCCCCTAGCCGGCCGAAACGTTTTTTTTTTGCATTTTGGCCCTTTTTTTTGTTTTGGTCGCTATTATCTCCATTTCAGTTTTAGATGCCAAATAAAATTTATAAAATAAATGTTATATATTTGCGTCCATTAATTCACCCTTACAAATTATTCTCCCGCCATTTTCTCCCGCCCTTCCTGATTCCCGTCATTATCTCCTGCCTTTCCTCGTTCCCGCCTTTATTCTCCCGCCCTTCCTCATTCCCGTCATTTTTTTCTCCCGCCGTTCCTCGTTCCCGCCAATTTTTCCCGCCCTTTCACTTCCCGCTATTTTCTCCCGCCATAATTCTTCCCGCCTTTTTCTTCGCTTCCCGGGCTATAAAAGCCGTTGCTCAGTGAGGTTAGTAAGTAGTCTAGCGAATTCACTCATCGATGTCGGGTTTTCCTCCTTACCGTAGCTTCCTTCCACATCAGTCTGAGCTCCTACTGCAGTGTGCCGCCGAGTTTAGGGTAGACAATAAAATAGTTCCATGGGAGGAACTCATTAGTAGTGATAGTTTGCTCACTGAGATAGACGCGACATTGGTTAGCAGATCAACTAGGCTCAAACCATATTGGGCTCATAGGACTCCACGGGAAATACGACAGGAACTTCTCAGGCTGCATGAAAAGTGGATGAAGGTGGAGCAAAGAACTAGGGACGAGAAGTTTCTCGATTGGTTAGGAGATCATCCGTGGTCATGGGTGGAAGAGAGCGAGGACGAAGATGACATCTTCATGCCTAGCATCACGGCCAAGAAAGCGTCATCGTCGAAGGGTAAGAGAGCGGCATCGTCGAAGGGCAAGGGAGCGGCATCGTCGAAGGGCAAGAGTGGCCCATCGACGGAGGCAGGAGGATGCGTGGACGGGAGATGACATTTATGTTAAGTGTCGCATGTATCTTAATTTCAATTGTAGCTATTAATTTAAGTGTGTTTTAATGAAAAATTTGTAATCTCGCCGTTTTTTAATAAATGTCGGAAGCATTGTCTGATCAAATATAGATAGGAATATGTCTCATACAAATATAGTGTCTCGTACATAGATAGGATTATGTCTCATACATAGATAGGATTATGTCTCATACATCGATAAAAGTTTTCCTAGTCTTCGTTATGTTTACGATACCTAGTCTTCGTTTTCCGTGGCCGAGGCCCTTCCCGTATGAAATATCATAGGACCATCTTGCCTTTACTGTGTTCTGGATATTTTTGGCTGGAAAATCTTTCGTCTTCACAATCTCACTGAATAAGAGACGCGCAATGAGAGTGGAAGTTAGATTTGGATGTTCTTTCAACATGTTCTCTCTGATACATGTGTGAGCCACGACGTCCGAGACGAGCCAATTCACGTCATACTTCGGAACGTGTGCATGCACCCTTCCAGGACAGCCAATTTCAACACAGCTCAGTGTCAGATATTTTGGACATGACACATCAGTTTGGTAAATCTTTTGTGTGGACATTGCCCACCTTGTTACGGCGTCCCTTAGCTGCTGCTTCGAGGTATACTGAGCACCTACTTCAATATTATTCATGTGATACTCCCAGGCCGATTCCTGACCAGTATTCACAGTCATGACGGTCGACATGTCCTCATTCCAGGAATTAGGAATAGGCACATCCTCATCATTATCTTCGTCATCTTCTGCATTATCTTCTTCGTCAGAATTAAGATCCGTCATCAACCCATCCTCGTCTTCGTTCTCCATCTCTTGCTGCATACTTCCTACGCCCGCCTCCTCATCCTGATCCCAATGCTCATCACCGTCAGCCTCACCACTTTCAGGACCCTCACCGCTTTCGGGAGCTCCTGCCGACTGACCACTCTCTACACTTTGAGACATAAATTCAGACGGATCAACAGGTTCTGACCCAGTTGCATGGCTATTTTGTCCAGCTTCATAACCAACGCCACCTTGTGCCAAATTGTTCTGCTTAGGCACAAACAACACGAGGACGATAGGTTTCGTACCTCGACGTTTGCATGATGCTAGCCAATTCACCCAGGCCTGTGTCCGATCTAGCGGTATCAACTCCCAATAAATATTTGTACGAGATTTTGACCATACCGACTGAATCCTAACAGTCCACAAATTAGGATCAAAGCCAAAATTCATCGTCAAATAGTGCTGAACCGCGCTTATTCTCGCTTTATCAGGCTCAGTCAACGGAATCTCCACATTTGCAAATTCACTCAGATCAACCCCGGACTCATTTGTGCGGACAGTACCATAACCATAGTAAACGACAATACTAACCACTTCGGACATATCGTCCACCTAAACAAATATATTACATAATCAAATACTATATAGATAATAAATCTTAACAGGACCTCCACCTAATAAATCTTATATAGACATTAAACGTAAAATAACTACAAGATTAGGGTTTACCCTTGATGCGTGCAAAATCCGTCGTCCCTGTTGTCCTACTTCAACGGAGCATCACCACCATTACTGCGCCGCTCCTGCTACTGCCCAACACCACCACATCCCACCATTGTTGCTCACCATTGCTCCACCACCGAAACAAAAACTCCTCCAAAAACTATCCCATTAACAGATCCGGGATGCTCTTGATCTCCTCTTTCGATTTGTGGGGGCAGATATCTAATTTATCGGCTATTTTTTGGGATCAATTGAGGTTAGCAGCGCTGTTTTTCGAAGGGAAAGAGAAGAAACAAGAGCAGAAGGAAGAAGAAAGGAGGAGGAAGGAAGGAGCGGCGCGGCGTCGTTATCCCCTACTTTTCGGCAGACTGCCGGCCGAAAGGAAGGAATCGGCGCACTGGGAGCCGAAACGGCGGGCCCCGCACTGTGCCCGTGTCAGCGCGCATGCACGCGGCGCAGCACACCCGTGTTTCGGCTTTCGGCAAGCCGAAACCAACGATTCGGCCGCCGCTGTGCCGACAGCGCAATAGATTCGGAATTTAATCATTCTGCGCAATATATTTCGAATTCGGGTTAAAAAAAATAATATTTAAAAAAAAACTCAGTACATCTGTACTCTAGCCAGGACATTTTTTTTTTTGGCTCATGTGAGTAAATAGATATGTGGTGATGGATGCTTCGGTCGCACTCAATGAGAAATTGTGCAGTGCCTAAACTCATGTTTCGTGTACTGCATATCAACTTATTTTATCCATATGTGCTATTGATCAAAGAATTGATAAAACGCACATGCAATTGAGAAGCATGATACTTACAGGAAACCTAGATGTATCCATATGTGCTATTGATTAAAGAACTGAAAACACTTACAGAGTAGCTTACTTACGGGAGATCGGGATGTATGATGGAGAATCGACCAAGCAGGTAACTCAAGTTACGTTGTTGTTAATCAACCTCAAGTACAGAGCAATGTAGAAGGCATGTAGGCTGAGTCATCAAAAAAAGAAAATCACGTTAATTAGTAAAGCAAGAAACATAACTCTCTTGAGTAACTGATCTGAACCATCGCTCTGAAGTATAGTGAACTATCGCTGATCTATTGAATTGAAATTTAATCGATCAGATAAACAATGAATCAGCCGATTTGCGCAAGTTCGATGGTGATTTTTTTGAGGATAGCTGGGAAGTGCAAGTGTACACACACAAACAATATCAAAATTATGATACATCTCTATGAACCATATTTTGATGCTGCTCTACAAACATCACCTTGAAGCCTTAATCTGGCACCTGACCTTTCGAGAAAGTTGCATTTACACTTCATGGGGAATTCACCGAAACATGTGATTCGTGTACTTTGGCATTGCATATAATCCTTGTTCTAGGTGTGCTGTCAATGAAAAAATAAATAAAGGCTTGTGTATGCAAGGAAAAGGAGCAAGGAGCAGCTATACCTACGGGAGACGTGGATCAGTGGATGGTCTAATTAAGAGAATCAATCAAGCACCGCGAATTGCCGTTTTTCCTGTGTGCTATTAATTAGAATAAACAAAGGCATGTGCATGCAAGGATTAAGGAGAAGCTATGCATGCTGGGTGACCTGGCTGATTTGTGAGAACCGATCGAGCACCTGCAAGTTGCTCGATCGATGCTGCATAGAATGACATGTGAGCCACCTGGGAGGGGCCGGCCGGTGTTTTCTAGCCCTGCATGGGGAAATAGTTTAGGGCTTAGCTTTTCTTCCCTGGCACCGGTGGGTAGGCATGAAGCAAAACCAAAGGAACTGATACAATCTTAGGTGCATACACGTAGTTATTTGACAAATCAATGCATAATCAAATTAAGAAGCATCAGATCGAGAGAACATACTCGGTGAACCACGTCAATCATTGCCGCCGCTGCACAGGTCCGAAGAGATCAGAGCGTACGGACCTCTCGTGGCCGGCTTGAGGTTCATGCACACCACGCGCGGCGGCCATCGATGGCTTCTTTGTATGTGATAGACGCTGACGCGCGCTCTCGACCAGGAGATCAGCGGCATCAGATCGGTGGCATCCATCGGCGGCGTATGGTAGATTGATTTGGTCGATTATGCAGCCGTGCAAGGAAGCTGTTTTTTCTATTCATCGGAGGAAGAAACGAAAAGATACCTTTTACATAATGGCAGTGGTGGGTAATTTATTTAGATTTGAAATATCAATCGGCTGTGGTTTACTTAAGCAAATAATAGACGGTCAGATGTTTCTGATTATTGTGGGATTTTCTAGCGTAGTTCTCTTTTTTCTGGTGAGCCCATCATGTACCTTTAGTATATAATAAATTTGCTTAAAAGGTTTGGGTGAGTTGCCATCGGGGATGGTGTTTTGTCTCACCCTTGCCCCTAGATGCGAGTTCTTGTCTCTAGAACCAAGGTTTGAGCGTGCTGCCATTGGTGGGGACATATGGAATCCTCTTTAACTGAATAACTTGTGCGGGCGTTTCCAAGGCTACTCTAGATTTGCGCTTTCCATTTGTGTGTGCATTGCAGGTGGATGATGGCGCGAAGAAGGGGTGTGTGTGGTGGTGTGTAGGATGTGGTGATGGGGGCAGGGGCTGAAATAGGCTGGGAAAATTTGCCTTGTCACCACTGATAACCCTTGGATAGTCTCACGCGAGGTAAAGGTTTAACCGCGCCCACTTACCAGCTTTCCCCGGAAGAGAGCTAATCAGGCGAGCCGGACGGTACTGGTGGGTAAAATAGTACACCCCTGCAGGGTAAATCTTTTCGAAAAGCCGTGTCCGCGGTTATGGACGCCTTGGGAACGGATTACGAGATCATAGATAATATTAACATAATTAAAATTTGGCAGCTAAAGGTTGCATTACAACGTGTGACAAAAGGTTCATTTCCTCGAGGGGGATTCGAGGGAGTGCCTTTGGTGGAGATGAGTGGTTCTGGTTACAAATGGTTCGATGAGAACCGAAGAGGAAAGTTTACTCTCTTATCCCCTTTATGAAAAATACTTTGAGTAGTCGATGCCATGGGTCATTTTCATCTCTTTAATTGAAAACTAGCTTTATGCAAAATAGCTACTATACAGCTTTAGAGCCTCCGTCATCATTGGGGCTATATCGCCCTACTAAACTTGCGAGTACGTCGTACTCAGTCTCTCTTTGCTTCCTTTATTAATTTGTTTCAGAGGAGGACGACACCGAGCACACAGGTGGGTTCTTCGTGGATGTCGACGAGTAGTTCGGGGTTCCCAGGTGGCAGCTTGGGACCGTGGAACAAGCTGGCTGGGATTGTTTATGTGTAGGCCTCTTAGGCCCTATATTTGGATCTTGTTGTACTAGACAACACTACTTCGCTTCCGCATGATGAATTGTTGGGTCTGTGACCTTTTGTGTGTAATATTTGTATCTTTCTCATATATGAGTTGCTATATGAATCTTTGTGTTGTAGAGTCTGTGATGTGCCAGTTGTTCCACAAGTCTTGATCTCTCAACTATGCATGATAGTTATGTCTGAGCTTATGGTATGATCGAAGTGTTGCCTGCCGATGATCCATTCCGAGCACGACTGCCAAAGGTTTCGGCCTGGGATTGGTAAACCCAGTAACCTTCGATTGTGTAGCATGACCGGTTGTACAAAGCTTCATTGTATAGTTCTGGGGTCGGGGGGCTACACCAAATGTATGCATAATGAAAAGTAAAAACATCCTATGATGGTCATAGATTACTCTTGTAAATCTGAATATAAAAGGTGGACACTTTGGAAAGATATATAAATGAGTAGAGGTAAAACATGAATAAGTTTCATCTAACTTCCAAATGCTTCTACTTAAGTTAATGTTTGCAATGTGGTATTCATTGGTGTCAAGCTATCATTACCCCCATCATAACATCTTAAATGGTCAAAGTTTAAAAGTGAAAGCAAATATGAGTAGTGTGCTTGACAAAGTATGGGTTGAAAGCTTCATGCCCCGTGAATACGAGTACCTACACCATGGTGTTACTCAATTTGGGCTACCAAGCAAGCTCAAGTTAAAGTCATTGTAAAAATAGCGTCATCAAGAGGGTCAACTGGGGTACCTCTTGTCCCAGGACATGGAACAAGCCCATGTCAAAATGACAAGACAAACAAACATAATGAACAATCTCAACACCCTTTTTATTTACAATTGGTATAGCTTTTTATTATGAGGTGCATCATTGAAGGTTCACATAGCATGTAAGTAAATTTCCACCATTAATGATGCATGGCTTAGATTAGCGCCCAGGTGTCTCTCTAGCCATTTGTACAAACTACTTAAACTTACTTAGTTTTCACATTTATTTGGCACTATGATAGGCATCCATAAACAAAAGTACATGATATCAACTAAATATAATTAAGAACATGTTAAAAGCTTGCCATGTGACAGCACATATGGGCTAAACCCCAACACAGACTCTTGTCAAGCTCACAGCTTCATAATTTTAATCACAATGGTTCATGTTTATTAAGTGCAATAAAAGTAAGATGTGAGAGCTTTTTAACCAACTTTCCCATAAAAATCAATAACATAAGCATTTAAATTCAGAGGTATAGATAATACAAAGTAACATGATAAAAATACTCGGAATAGCATAAAGCTAATAGGTAGATATGGTGGACTCACTGGAAAAACTTTGGTTGAAGGTGTTGGAAAACAAGTTTTTACTTGTTGGAAATTTTGGGCTAGCAAAAGGGAGAAAGTTGACCGTCTAAATGCATGCACAAGTGTCCATAAAACTAACCAATCCATGTTAAACAAAGTAACATAACATTCAGCATCAAAACATGAATAAGAGATAGCTCTTGATAAAACACTTGCAAATTAACACTCATTAAAAAGCACATGAATCATGCAACTGTATGTATCTTATTAAATCACTCAAACATCCCTTTCCCAATCTTTTTAATAGCATCCAACTTAATTCAACCCACATTTCCAGTAGCTCTCTCATATAAAAATGATAGTGTTGGTATCAAAACAAAAATCAAAACAAATTAAAAAGCAAATAAAAGACGCTCCAAGTGTATGCGATAAAGTGCATTGATCGAAAAACAGAAGTTAGACGTGTGCAAACCGAGAGTGTGTTGGTCCAGTGGATAGCTCTTGGTGCATCTCCTCTAATCCCTGTGAAAAAACTTCAAAACACTGTTTCTCCTATTTCTTTTCTGTGGGGTGACATTAGTAGTGATAGATATATGAATTGTTTGCTGCATAAAATTCTTAAACAAAAATTCATATGAATGTCCAGAAAGTGTATAATGTTGTATGCCTACTTATAAACTCAATTGGATCAAAAATATTCAAGTTAAAAGTTCAAAGAATGCATCAAACAAAATGGGACAGAATCTGTCCAGAAAAACAGCAGCTGTGAAACGCATTTTCTACCCAGATTAAGGATGTCTAAAAATTCTGAAAAAATTCGTGCATACAGAGGATGAAAATTTGCAGTTACAGTAGAAATTTCAGCTCATTCGGAGTTACATAATAGGAATGAAAAATCAAACCATGCACAGATCATGCTGGAATAAAAATCTCCGAATGCAAATAGCAACTTTTTCAAACCAAAATGGGCAAAACTTGGTACTTTATTAAAAATTCCAGAAACAAAACTAAAAACTAAGTCTCTTGTTACAGCAATAGGACACAAAGAAAATCAAAAATAAAACCAACCGGGTTGCCTCCGTAAAGCGCTTTCTTTATAGCCATATAGCTTGGCTTCTTACTTGATATTTATGATGGACGAAGCTCATGAGGGAGCTTGAACTTTGGTATTTCCCTCTTCCTTGGGAAGTGTTCCATGCACTTCTTGTGTGGAAACTGAAACTTCACATTCCTTCTTTTGAATCAATGATAGCACCTGTGGTACGAAGAAAAGGTCTTCCAAGAATAATTGGACTAGAGGTTTTATTCCCCATATCCATGATTAGAAAGTCAACAGGTACAAATGTCATATGCAACTCTACCATAACATCACTTACTTTTCCTAAAGCATGTTTAATGGAATCATCAGCAAGTGCAAGTTCAATAGAGCATTTTTCAAGATTCTTTAATTCAAGAACTTCATATAATTCTTTAGATAAAACAGAGACACTAGATCCTAGATCTAATATAGCATGGTGTGTCTCTTTTCCAATGGTTACTAGTACTTTGGGAATCCATACATCCCCAATCTTAGGTGGTATCATAGCTTCTTGGTTGTACCTAGCAATCTTTTCTTTTAAAACATGATTAGCAATATAAGAAGCAAAACCTGCTTGGTTGGAGTTGATGGAAGGATCACTTGCAATTTTTTGTAAGATAGATATTAATTCATGCAAGCTACAATTATCTAAGTCAAGTAGTAGTTCCTTGACTTCACTAAGCATTTTAACTTCTTCAACTTTTCTCTCTTTCATTACCATAATAGTTTCCTTAGCAACTCTCTCTTGCTCATGAATGTGTTCCCAAGATTTATTTATAAACTCTTCGCAATATTTAATTGTTTCCTCATATTTTTGAGCTGTAATGGTGTTCTTTAATGAGGAAACTTCCTTAGTGAGCTGATCTACCCTTTCAAACAAAGAGTCTTGTTTTTTGAACTTAGATATAAATTCCTTATTAAGTTCCTTTTGAGTAGATATAAATGACCTAATGGTGTTTTCCAAGTCACTAGAAACATTGCTACTAGTGGTATATTTGTTTGGCACATATGGGGGTTTACTATAGGGATTATAATTGTTATTACCATACCCATTATTACCATAGTTTCTAATGAAGTTATCATCAACATTTTCAGGATTATTACCAACTAGTTCTTGCAAAGAGACATTTTCAATATTTTGTTTATTAATGAAAGCAAGAATAATGTCCATTTTAGATGACAAATCATTTGTTTTTTCTATGGAGTTCACTTTCTTAGATGTATTAGTTGCTCTTTCAGTATTCCATTGACTATAGTTTTGTAAAATACTTTCTAAGATGTTCTTAGCTTCTACTATAGTTTTTCCCATAAAAGCCCCTCCAGCAGCGGAATCAAGAATATTTCTAGACATGTAATTTAGACCATTGTAGAAAGAGTGTAATATGGTCCATTCGTTGACCCCATGTGACGGACAAGTTCTAAGCATAAGTTTTATCCTATCCCAAGCCATGGCAACATGTTCATTTTCATTTTGCCTAAAAGAAAGAATATTGTTTCTATTTTGCAAAATTTTAACATGAGGATAATATTTCTTAATGAAAGCTTCTTTTAGATCATCCCAAGAATTAATACTATCAGTAGGTAGTGAATGCAACCACTATTTAGCTTTTCCTTAAGTGAGAAAGGAAATAACTTCAGTTTTAGAATATCACTTTCCACATTTTTAAATTTTTGCATGTCACATATCTTAACGAAATCATGAAGATGCATAGAGGCATCCTCCATAGAACTACCGCCAAATTGTTCCCTAGTTATCAAGTTCAACAAACTAGGACTTACTTCATAACTATCAGCAGTTGTCTCAGGTGTGGCAATGGGCCTAGCAATAAATTGATCATTTGGAGTGTTTGTGTAGTCACACAACTTAGTTCTATCACCCATTTTTGCAAGTTTTTTTTATATCTGTTTTTAATTTTTTTAATGCAAAACTGAAAATAAAATGACACTAAACAATGTAAACCGAAATAACAAATGCAACACAAAATGCAAAACTGAAAATAAAATATGCAAACTGAAATACAAATATGATATGCAAGACAATAACAAAACAAAATAAAATGCTTTGAAGGTAAAGATGGATAAGATGATGCTCACGTAGGTGCAACCTCCCCAAGGTTAGGTGTTTGCACAAGTTGGTGATGAAGTTGACTTTTTTGTGAGATACTCCTTTGGACAAATCTTTACAGCAATGATTCCCCGGCAACGGCGCCAGAAAACGTCTTTGATGGCCTTGAACTTAGCTTAGGTTGAGACTCCAAGTGCAGAGTGTGTAGTATAGGAAAGACAGTTTCCCCACGAGGGGTGACTCGAGGGTTTAATATCGAACTCTCGGGGAATCAGTAATGAAAGATTTATCTTCTTATCCTTCTCTTGAAAACCTGCAAAACAAAGTAAATTGTTTTGTGCCCTCAACCTCACCAAGTGGTTGTCAAGCACAAGGTGAGAATGATATGAAAATATAACAAATGCAAAACAAGAAATAAATATGCAATGATGATAAATCAATATGCAAGGATGGTGGAAACAATGATGGATGATATTTTTGGGTTTTGTATTGTGAATGCAAGATATAAAAGTATTTTTGTATTTTCGGATTTTTAAATGGCAGAAAATGGAAAATGCTTATAAGTTGTTGGAAAGGCGTTTCTTATGATTAAAAATGGACCGGGGTTCATGGTTTCACAAATGCACTCTCTCTTTAATAAAGTGGTAGATAATGGAACACTAGAATTGACATATGAGATTGCAACAAAAAGGTTTCATGACAAGTTACTAATTATATGGGCATCACGTTCTAACATAGAGATCTTTTGTTTATTAATCTCTCTTATACTCCACCAAGATGTGAACGAAATCTCAGCACCTCAGTAATTAAGATAAATCAGAGTATAGCTTTAAGTCTTATGACATGAAGTTAAAATAAGAAGATGCTAGATCTAGTCATGGAGAAGTGGCAGTGGTCACACCCACACCTTCGGTAGCATGGTATTTTTCTTTATCCCTAGTGAGGCAACAAAGTAAGGTAAAAATACCCAAGTGGATCGCGGAACTTCTCTCACTTTCACCGCACTAGCCACCCCCTCATTACTCCAACTAATGCACACGTTCTCCCACACATGCTCTCATAAACATGCTTGATCAAAATAAGTAGACAAGAACGGGGTACATAATATGCATCTACTTTCATAACTGAACAAAACAATTGCAATCTCAAACATATATTAACTCATAAAGAGATCCACCACAAAGGAATTACATAGATGACTGTAATCATGTTCGGCAGCTCATACGGTGCTAATTAGTGAAGCTCAAGAGAGAGCAGAGATACATAAGTTACTTCCACAAACCCATAGTACAGGGGTGGACTACTCCCTCTTAATCATGGAGACGGTGGAGATGTCGTTGGGGGAGATGGAGACCACACCGGCAGCGCTTTGCCGGAGTTTTCCCCCTCTAATCTGCAGCTCCAGATCTTTGTTTCTGTGTTTTCGGCGGCCTCCCCTCTGAAGGGCGTCGGGGACTATTTTTATAGTCGGTTTTAGGTCAAGATGAAGGTTCTGGAGAAAAGATCGACGGCAACGGAGCCTCGAGGCCCCAGATGGTTGGTCCCATGCGGCCAAGGAATCTGGCCGTGTGGGCCACCCTCTTCTGGCCCTCGGGCCTCCGTTTGTTCGATTCCTTCTCTCCTACGCTTTGTTCCTTCTAAAAACTGATGCTCATAAATTTTCAGGTCATTTGGACGTCGTTTGGGTCCCGAAACATCAAAATATAGAAAATAGGATTTTCTGCCAGTGCAGGGTTAATTCTAGAAAAATAGGAAAACTGTGAAATCTTCCCAAAATCATTATAAAACAATGATATAACCCTTATATGATGCAAATATGATTGAAATATGAGTATTATAATGCAAAGTTCATGTATGCATTTTACATGCATCATATGGTCAAGGATCTAGAAGTGATCTTTGGAAAGGGTCCTGGCGGTCAATCTGTTCCGAATGACGCCACCGGACACGCGGCCATGTGGAAGAAGAAATCAATATTTTGGGAGCTACCCTATTGGAAAGTCCTATATGTCCGATCTGCAATCAACGTGATGCACGTGACGAAGAATCTTTGTGTGAACCTGCTAGGCCATTTGGGCGTGTATGGGAAGACAAAAGATACGCCGGAAGCACAGCTGGACCAGCAACGTATGAAAGACCCAGACGACCTGCATCCAATGAAGACGGATAAAGGACGTCTAAGTCCTTCCAGCTATGCTCGATCTTACCAAAGAAGAGAAGGAAATATTTTTTGAAGTCCTAAACAGTATGAAGGTCCCGTCTGGCTTCTCGTCGAATATAAAGGGAATAATAAATATGGTCGAGAAAAAAATGTAGAACCTAAAGTCTCATGACTTCCACGTGCTTATGACTCAATTGCTTCTGGTTGCATTGAGGGGGATTCTATCGGAAAATGTTCGACTACCCATTGTGAAGCTATGTGCATTTCTCAATGCAATTTCTCAGAAGATAATCGATCCACAAATTCTACCAAGGTTACAGAGGGATGTGGTTCAATGTCTCGTTAGTTTTGAGTTGGTATTCCCACCATCCTTCTTCAATATTATGACGCATCTCCTAGTACACCTAGTCGAAGAGATTACCATTCTGGGTCCTGTATTTTTACGCAATATGTTCTCCTTTGAGAGGTTCATGGGAGTCTTGAAGAAATATGTTCATACCGTGCTAGGCCAAAAGGAAGCATCTCCAAAGGCTATGGAACAGAGGAGGTCATTGAGTTTTGTGATGACTTTATTCCCGACATTAAGTCGATTGGTCTTCCTGAATCGCGGCATGAGGGGAGACTGAGTGGAATAGACACTAGGAAGGAAATCAATAATATGTAGGGACGGGCATTCTTTCACTCAAGCGCACTACATAGTTCTACAGAATTCCACCTTGGCGGCTCCGTATATCGAGGAACACAAGAATATTGTATGCTTCAACAACCCGGGGAAGCCTGACTCCTGGATTAGACATAAACACATGGAAACTTTCGACGGTTGGTTGCAAACACATCTCAACAATAACAACATTGTTGAAGATCAGCTGTACTTGTTGTCCAGGTCACCATCTTCGACTATATGGACTTTCCAAGGGTACGAGATAAATCGGAATACATTTTACACGTTCGCCCAAGATAAAAAGAGCACCAACCAAAACAGTGGTGTCCTCTTTGATGCAACAAACAACAATGGGTCAAAAGACACATACTACGGTTACATAGAGGAGATATGGGAACTTGACTATGGACCTACTTTTAAAGTCTCCGTGTTCCGGTGCAAATTTGTCAAGCTAACAGCAGGCGGGTTAAAGGTAGACGAGCAGTACGGAATGATAACAGTGGACCTCAACAATCTTGCGTACTTAGACAAACCATTCGTCATAGACAATGATGTGGATCAGGTTTTCTATGTGAAGGACATGTCTACCAAACCGAGAAAAAATAAGCAAAAGAATACATCTGACGATAAGCCAAAGCGTCACATAGTTTTTTTAGGTAAAAGAAACATCGTGGGAGTGGAGGACAAGACAGACATGTCAGAAGATTATGATAAGTTTCATGAAATTCCGCCCTTCGCAGTGAAGGATGACCCAATTCTCCTGTTAATTAATGAAGATGCTCCATGGTTACGGCGCAGAAAAAACCCAAACATTAGATAGGGATGTTGGTAATGTGTAATAATGTATTAAACCTTTTATGTAACTGCACCGTTGGATGTATGCAGGGAATCTGAATGATTTGTATTCGATCGATGAACTGAAGGATTTCTATATAGAACAAAACACACGGTTTCCCCTGCATACAGCCCAACGGTGGCTCATGAGTGCCTGCATATCAAATGCACCGTTGGATGTATGCAGGGAATCCGAATGATTTGTATTCGGTCGATGAACTGAAGGATTTCTATATAGAGATGTCCTCTGTCTTTGCCTTCCGGACTAGGTTGACTACAGTATGAACCCTCTTAGCACTAAGAGAACGCTTCTATGCCGAGCCCCTCGAAGATGTCCTAGGTCACTGCCCAAGGACATCTTCGAGAAGCTCGGGCATAGAGGAGTCATCTGTCTTCTCTTTCTGCTATTGTCGTGCTCTTGTTCTTCATCTCCTCCTCATGGTGGGTATTTATAGCTAAAAGATCAGGGCAACTCTTCACCTTTAGTCCCGGTTGGTAGCTGGAACCGGGACTAAAGGAGCGTTGATATGTGTGCCTTATCTTTTGCTTGAGATACAATGGCTCACAAGCGCTTGAAAGAAAAACACACCGCTGATCCAACGGCTCACAAGCGTTCGAAGGAAATACACGATCCATGTGCTTCTTCCTGATTGGGCATACTACCTGCACTGATGAAGGTAATGCATTTTAATTGAAAATGGCAAAATGGTTTTGGATTACTTATTTAAATTCAAACACTTTTCATTTTGAAATTTTGTCGGATTCAAAAATATTAGTTAATGCATTTTTAATTAAAAATGGCAAAATGGTTAATAGTTTGAGTAGTTAGAATAATTATTTTGGAAAACAGAAAATGGTTTTGGATTACTTATTCAAATTTAAACACTTTTCATGTTGAAATTTTTGTCAGATTAAAAAATATGCAGAAGTTATTCAAATTCAAAAATATGCAGAAGTTATTCAAATTCAAAAAATTTGGTCCTTTGCGCGCAAAAAAAACACCTCTAGTCCCGGTTCATGGAACCAACCGGGACTAGAGGGTTTTTTTTGCGCGCCCTTTCGGCCCACCGAAAACACCTCTAATCCCGGTTCGTGGCACCAGCCGGGACTAGAGGGTACCCTCTAGTCCCGGTTCGTGGTACCAACCGGGACTAGAGGTCCCTAGGTATAAATACCCACGACTCCTCCCCGGTTCGAGCCACGAACCGGGACAAAGAGAAGGAGGAGCCGCCGCCGCACGAGACGACGCCGTCAGGCTGCCCGAGCCGCCTCCTCCCCGGCGCCGGTGAACCCCCTGCCGCCGAAGACCTCCTCGAGCCCGCGGCCTCCCTCCCTGAGCCCGCGGCCTCCCTCTCCCCGAGCCCGCGGCGGCCCTGCCCCCCCCCCCCAGCGCGCCCTCCTCCCTGCTGCCCTGAGCTCGCCACCGGCGCGGCCGCCCTGCCCCCTGCGCGCCCTCCTCCCCGCCGCCCCGAGCTCGCCGCCGGCGCCACCGCGGCCCTCTTCCTCCCCCTCGCCGCCGGTTTAGGTACGGCTAGCCCTCCTCCCCGCCGCCGGTTTAGTTTAATTTAGGTTTTAATTTAGGTTTAGGTGTTTTGAAATTTAGGTTTGAAATTAGGTTTGAATTTAGATTTAGGTTTAAAAATTAGGTTTGAAATTTATTAGCTCGATGATTTAATAGATGATTTAGGTGGTTAATTAGTTAGATTTACTAGTTAGAAATATTAATATGCTAATAAGTCCCATAATAATACTAGTTAGAAATTGGGTTAGAAAATTAGTGTTAGCAGAAAATTGGGTTAGAAAACTAGTGTTAACAAAAATTAGCAAAAAATAGTGTTAGGAAAAATTGGGTTCAAAAATTAGTGTTAGCAGAAAATTGGGTTAGAAAATTGGGAAAGATTCCACGAGCTGTCAAATTAGAAGCCCCTAATAGGATTACATATGATGTCCGACATCATATGTAATTCCATTAGGGGTTTCTAATTTGACAGTTCCTGGAATCTTTCCCAATTCTGCTAACCCAATTAGGATAATTTTTGTTAACACTAGTTTTTTAATCTAATTTTTTGCTAACTTTAAGGATAATTTTTGCTAACACTAATTATCTAACCTAATTTTTACTAACCCTAATTTTTTAGTATTACTTTTGTAGTATTACTTTTTAAGTATTACTTTTTTAGTGTAGAAATAGAAATTTTGACTTAGGTGTTTTTAGTTTATTGTTCTCGGCGACGATGTCCCTGTTGGACCAGAGGGTCGATGTGCGGGACTGGGCTTCGCCAGGCTGGCACTGGGAGGTGCTACCTTCCGGGACGCGCAGCTTGGTGAGGAATCCGGGTGACGTCGTCGACCCGGATCTTCTTTGGTGGCAGTCGCGTGGGCCACGCTTGGTGCAGAGGGAGACGGCCCTCGAGGAGGTGGTACGTCGCCGTATCAGGGAGCAGGACGAGCACGTCCGTCGCTACATGTATCTATTGGATAGGCATTATAGCAATAGTTGGTCGTTTCTTCAGAGGGTTCCCTATCGTGTGAGCTATGACCCTGTGAGGTTTCCTTCTCTTTGGATGCGCAGCGTCGGCGGCTCAGCACCCCGCGGCTCAGGAACCGGTCGAAGTTAGTTTGAGAGCTTCATGCATGGGAGATGTATTAGTGATATTATTCGTGATGTATTAGGGTTAAATAAAAATGGACCCGAGCTATGTAACTGGATTATTCTATATGTATTAGTGATACTTTTGCATATTTGATCAATGTTGCTTTTGTAAAATGAGGAAAACAATGTTCCCTACTTTGAATTATTCGGCTAATGCTAACATTGCTTTATCTTACTTTTGTAATAGTTAAGCAATGGATCACTTCAACAGCAGAGACAATGAAGAGGACATTTTTGCCATTGTACGGCAATCTGAGGTCGGTGGAGCAGAAGACATCGGAGCAGAAGATGGCTCACAATTTTTGAACGAGTCCGGTCAGGGAATGGAGCTGGAAGACGAAGCGCAAACGAGCATCGAGTGCGATGACGACTCGCAAACTGGTGGACATCCGCAGTCTGGCGAGGTATATTAAGCCTCTGTTGATCAGATGCAATAATAGATTTGTATATATATGTATTAATGATTTTTTCTTATTTTAGACCTCCGCATCGACCCAATCTGATAAAAGTAAACGAGGCCATGCCAAAGGGTTGGACAAAGATCAGCATCTCATAATCGAGGTCATCTCTTCACAGGGCAAACCGTTGCTTCCCGAGACGAACGCAAATAAGTTTGTGCATCAATGCGGAGTTGTTGTTAGGGACAATGTCCCGATCAGCGTTCAGGAATGGAATAAGCCAAAAAAAGCTAGAGGGAGTTAGTTATGTCGACAACAGATCGAAAGATTTGCTTTGGAACAAGCTAATTGCACATTTCACCCTACCGGTCTTCGAAAATGATGAAGCAAAGACAAAAGCCATGAGGGCCGCAGTCAAGCATTTCGCTCTTAAGAAGATGGCTGAACAATTCAATAAGTACAAGAACAGATTATACCGTGCGTATGTCAAAGATAAAAAAGCTCCAGATTTCACTGGCACACTAAAGAGGCAGCGGGCTCACTGAGACTCATTTCTGGAGTACAAGAATTCGGAACTAGCTAGGCAAAGGCCGGAAAAGAATAAGGAAAATGCAAAGAAAAAGAAATATCACCATAAGATGGGGATAGGTGGCTACAGAACTGCCGAGCCTAAGTGGGATCAAACTGAGGCCGCCATGCGCGAAAAAGGGATCATTCCAGCTACAGAGTCCTGGCCCCATAGGGTAAGAAATTGGATACTTGGGCATGGGGCGGAGTATGACATGGAAACATGGGAGTTAAAAAATGATGAAAAGAAAAAAATTCTATACCCCAGAAAGCAATTGTTGAAGCAATCGCCGAGGTTCAAGAGGGAAAGTTTATTACCGACAGAGAGAACGACGAGCTGACAAAGGCCCTCGGGAATCCTGAAAAATCAGGAAGAACACGAGGCTTTGGACCAGATGTGTCGTGGAAGATTGGGTTTCCCGAGGACCGTCAATCTTATAGAAGTCGAGCGAGAGCAAAGAAGAGGAGGGAGTAGGAGGAGGAAGACCGGTTGAACAACCTGGAAAAACAGAACGAGGAAATACTTGCTATCGTGAAGAACCAACAGAAGCAAATAGAGGAATTGCGCGAGCAAGGGCAACTCATCAGCTGCTGCAAGATAGTCAAGGCGGATGGTGCATGTAAAATGCATACATGAACTTTGCATTATATTACTTATATTTCAATCATATTTGCATCATATAAGGGTTATATCATTGTTTTATATTGATTTTGGGAATATTTCATAGTTTTCCTATTTTTCTGGAATTAACCCTGCACTGGCAGAAAACCCTATTTTCTATATTTTGATGTTTCAGGGACCCAAACGGCGTCCAAATGACCTGAAAATTTACGAGCATCAGTTTTTGGAAGGAACAAAGCGTAGGAGCGAAGGAAGCGAAAAATTGGAAGCCCGAAGGCCAAAAGAGGGGGCCCACGCGGCCAGATTCCTTGGCCGCGTGGGACCCACCAACTTGGCCCTTGTGGCTCCGTTGTCGTCGATCTTTCTTCCAGAAGCTTCGTCTTGACCTAAAAACGACTATAAAAATAGTCTCCCGATGCCTTTCGGAGGGGAGCGCCGCCAAAACACAGAAACCACGAAACAGAGACCTGGAGCTGCAGATTGGAGGGGGAAAACTCCGGCGGGGCGCTGCCGGCATGGTCTCCATCTTCTCCGATGACTTCTCCACCGTCTCCATGATGAAGGGGGAGTAGTCCACCCCCTGGACTTTGGGTTTGTGGTGGTAACTTGATCTAATCTCTCTATGTATGATCATTGTTGAAGTCCATATATATGCCTTGCATGATGGACAAAATAAAACTGGATCTAATCTCTCTTTGCCAAGGAATCTGGCCACGTGGGCCACCCTCTTCTAGCCCTCGGGGCTCCGTTTGTTCGCTTCCTTCGCTCCTACACTTTGTTCCTTCCAAAAAATGATGCTCATAAATTTTCAGGTCATTTGAACGTCGTTTGGGTCCCTGAAACATCAAAATATAGAAAATAGGGTTTTCTGCCAGTGCAGGGTTAATTCCAGATAAATAGGAAAACTGTGAAATCTTCCCAAAATCATTATAAAACAATGATATAACCCTTATATGATGCAAATATGATTGAAATATGAGTATTATAATGCAAAGTTCATGTATGCATTTTACATGCATGAGCTGAAAGTGCATGGTGGATCCCATGCATGGTTTTGGTAATTAATGACAATCTCTATGAACTAAAGTTTGTATTGAGCTACATTTGTAGGTGTGTCCATTTGAGTTGCTTGATCTCCATTTGTTGGAATCAAGGTTAAGGGAAGAAAAGGTGTGTGTTGGTCAAGGCTTTGTGCGAGTTGATCATCACTGAAGATGTGCCGAAGAGAGCGTCTCCCATCTTGGTGTATGGGGGAGCATCAAGTGAATCTTCACCAAGCAAGGCGCAATCAAGAAGATGGTGCGTCTTGAGGAGATGAAGATCGTCTTCATCGACCTCAAGTGGATTTATGCGCAAGGCAAAGGTATGTTCTTGATAGGGTTTCTATTTTACCGGTCTCATGATGTTTAGTGATAGACCGGATTATAGGATAGATAGCCGTACTATCAAGAGGGGCTCTCGACCGAGTATCATGATCGTATCGTTCGTGGAGAGCTCAATCCTTTGCATCCATGCAATCATCTTTATTGGTTCTTATTTGGCTTTTATCCATGTGAGAATTTAGAGCTTGTGTTCATCTCCATACCAAGCTCTAGTTCATCAAAAACGGATCTCATGAATATCTTCTTGCGTTTTTGATATCGGAGGTTTTACCGGTTTGTCTATCCTACGAGAGGTCAAACTATCTCCTTATGTTTTCCTCCTCACATGATAGACTATGATGTGTATATGCATGATCTTGTAGGGCTTGTGATTATCTTCAAAACAAGCCCAAGATCATAGAAAACGGAGTCTTGATGAAAAGCTTGTGCATTTTCGGTTTTGGAGATTTTGCCGGTTCATCCGTTTGGAAGGTTTCACCTTTCTAACCCTTTGCACAATCTCCCTTGCTTGTTTCAATATTTTGACTTTTTGTAGTGTAAGCTCTTGTCGTCCTCTTTCCAACAAAATTGGATTCACTCGATTCGGAGCTTCCACGCAAAAGTTATTCAGTTTCAGGCTTCTGCAGTTTTTCTCTGTCTGGCGGTAGTACCGCTGTGGCAGCGGTAGTACCGCTCCTTCTGGAGTGGGACTACTAATGCTCAACGGCTACTACCCCTGGCGGTAGTACCTCAGAAGTACCGCTGTCTTCAGGCAGCGGTACTACCGCTGGTAGTACCGCCAGAGGTACCGCTAGACCCTTTTTGTGTACTGCCTATCCCTCCGGTACCCTGGCGGTAGCAGCCACGTTCTACCGCTGTGACCCTTAGAATTGATTCGAAGGGGTCCGGCGGTAGTACCGGCCGCCCACCGGTAGTACCGCTCGCCTGGAATGCAGCGGTACCTCTCTGAGGTACCGTAGCAGCTGGGTGTTGTGGTACCCGGGGTACCGCCCGGATATCAGCGGCGGTAGTACCGCTACTTCAGCGGTAGTACCGCTATGTGCGATTTCTGCACATAACGGCTAGTTTTTGGGGGAGGCTATAAATAGCCCCCTTCTTCCCCCAAGGGCTGGTTGCACGTTTTTTTGCTCACTTCTTCTCTCTCCTCCATTGTTGCTAATCTTGTGAGCTTGATTCCTCTCCATCCCTCCAATGATTCTTGCCCAAACTTAGGGATTCAAGAGAGGAGATCTAGATCTACCATTCCACCAATCAAAATCCCCTCTAAGTGAGGGAAACTTGTGGATCTAGATTTTGGGGTTGCTTTGTGTTCATCCCCTTTGTTCTTCCTCTCTTATTCCCTCCATAGCATTAGTTGCTTTGGTTGGAATTTGGGAGTGAAGGATTTGAGCACTTTGTGTGCTCTTGCCTTTTGCATTTGTTGCATCGGGTTGCTCCCTCCACGGTGGTACGTGAAGATCGACGTTGAAGAGCTTGTTACTCTTGGGTGCATTGTGTTCCCAAGAGCTTGTTGCCTCTTGGGTGCATTGTGTACCCTAGACGGTTGGAGGTGCCACGAAGACTTCGAGTTGTGAAGCTTCGACACGAGTTTGGGAGCCCCCAATTGAGTTGTGGGTGTGTGCCCCAAGAAGAGGTTGTAAAGGGCTCCGGAATCCGCCCCGAAGGATTCCGATAGTGCAAGGTGAACCAATCCCTTGGGTGAGGTTCATCGGAGAATAGGGTGAGGCCTTTGTGGCATCTTGAGTAGGCCTCTTGTGGCGAGCTCACACCCCTCCAACGAGACGTACTCCCTTAACAAGGAGGAACTCAGGAATACATCCTCGTCTCCGCGTGCCTCGGTTATTTCTATACCCGAGCTTTACTTATGCAATTTACATTGTGATAGCCTTCGTGCTTGAAGTTCATATCTTGCTATCATCTTGTTGCTTGAATTGCTTATCATAAGTTGTTGGTGCACATAGGTGAACCTAGAATATTAGGTTGTTGGCTTGTTAATTTAAACACATAGTTTTATTCCGCAATTATCAAGCCCCTAATTAGAAAAAGTTTTAATCGCCTATTCACCCCCCCCCCTCTAGGCGACATCTCGGGCATAGTTGTTCTTTCATGAGCGCCTGAGTCCATGATCCACTCGTTGAACGATGGTGGTGTGAGAGACATGGTGTTGAACTCCTGCATAAGATGTCCTTGGTCGAAAGATGATGGCGGAGTAGCATATGTCGGGGCGGCTGTTGGAGCACCTGGCGGAGCTCCTGGCATCATCCAGGGCATGATTGGCGGCGGCACCCCTGGTGGACTTGGCATGGTCGACGGAGCACCGTAGACCCACGCAGGCAGCGGTGACATCATGGCATGATGGGCCTGCGGTGGTCCTGGAAGAGGCAGGCGCGAAGGCGGACCTGGCCACATCTGAATAGAGCCTGCCCAAGGGTTTTGCATGGAGGGCCAGGGCACCTGTGATCCCTTGGCGGACGTGTTGGAGTTGCCGCCTCGTTGCTCGTTGCCGCGTTGTTGGGGAGGATCGGAGTGGAATAAGCGGCATCGCGCACCAAATTGGCAACTGCCTCGCTGCTAGAAGTTGCGGCATGGGTAGGGGCGGCGCAGAGGCGGCGCGGTTTCCGCGGGGCCGCCTGGTGTTGGAGGCATGGAGATGCCTCGCGCGATGAAGGCGGTCGGAGTAGGGGACAATGTTGCAGACTGCTTCAGCGTGAGTTCCTCCAGCAGAAGAGACGAGCGCACGTCGAGGAACAATGGCTGACGTGGGGTTACCACGCCAAATCCCTCGGAGGTCATCCTTGGGTTTAGAAAATAGGAGAAGATGGTGGTGTTGCTAGATTCTTCGGCTGACAAGCAAGAGTTACCCAGGTTCAGGCCCCCGAAGGTAAAAGCCCTACGTCCTGCTTGTCTGGTATTGATGGATGGAGCTTACAGAGGGATTACAATGGCGAGACTGAGAGATGCGATCTCGCTAGGGTTTCGGTGGCTAGTATCAATTTGCTACATTCTTGATCAATTTGGTTGTAATAAATTATTTCGTTTATTCAATTTGGTTGTAAAACTATGTGATGAACAATTTTATTCGATTTGATTGTCAAACTATGTTTTATTCAATTTGGTTGAAATCTAGCTGTTGGGTGCGGACCAAATGGGTCAGCCATTGGGTGCACTGGCCAAAAAACCCCGGACGGGGACGGACCCCTGTCCGTTTTGCTACCCAAACGGACCAAAAATGGACAAAAAACAGGTCCGTTTGGGTCGGCGCGTTGGAGATGGCCTCAGAACCAGGATAAACGCGGCAACGCCATCAACGACTAGGTGGTAACCAAGGTTACCGACCAACACGGCACGTCGGCGGTGAAAGAGCATTTCCTAAACCCTATTGATTTTGTGTGTTAGTTAACAACACTAATGATCATCTGATATGATGCTAAGTGGTGCAGGTTAATTGTCATATTTCTACCCTAAGCATCAACCACCAAAAAGGGAAGTTTTGGCAGAGTTTATTTGCTGCAGGACAATTCTAGGCCGGAGTCTCCGGTCTACCTGGGCCGGAGTCTCCGGCCCCTGGATTTCCCTGCCTTGTGCCAAGTTGTGGTGCGGCTCTGTTAACACTCCGGAGCATCACCGGAGGATGCCCGGAGTCTCGGGGAGGCCGGAGTTTCCGGCCCTTGGTGACCGGAGTCTCCGGCCTGTTGAGCGTCATCGACAAAGTCTCCGCTGGGATGCGGAGTCTCCGCCCGCACCGGAGTCTCCGATTCCTCTGACCGGAGTCTCCGGCCCTTCCCCGAGTGAACCAAGTGTGGTGCGGTTCTGGTGCCTATCCGGAGGGACCCCGGAAGGAGACCGAAGTCTCCGGCCTACACCGGAGTCTCCGGCCCACTTAGGCCGGAGTCTCCGGCCCTAGTGGACTCCGACGGCTAGAAATTTCAGAGGGGTATAAATACCCCTCCTCCTACCTCAAGACAGCTAGCTCGTCCAGCATTTAAGAACCCTAATATCTGAGAGCTCAAATCGATAGATCTCCTAATTCCTCCATCCAAACTCGTTGATCTTTGCAGGATTGAAGGAGAAGACCCGGATCTACATCTTCACCAAGTCGTTCTTCATTTCCCCCTCATTCTCTTGAGGATTTCGTTTCTAGGGTTAGCATTGTGTTACCCTAGAATTCTTGTGCTTACTACTTGTTGTAATTGTGACAGATGTGTTGATTTGGGAGCCCCCAATTAAGTTGTGGGTGTGTGCCCCAAAAACATTGTAAAGGCTCCGGATTCCGCCTCGAAGGATTCCGATAGTGGAAGGTGAACCAAACCCTCGGGTGCGGTTCATCGGAGAATAGGGTGAGGCCTTTGTGGCATCTTGAGTAGGCCTCTTGTGGCGAGCTCACACCCCTCCAACGAGACGTACTCCCTTAACAAGGAGGAACTCGGGAATACATTCTTGTCTCCGCGTGCTTCTACTTTCGGTTATCTCTTTCCCTTAGTTGTCTTTACTTGTTTCGTTAATTGCCTAGTTGTTTTAGTTTGCTTCTCATATAGGTAAATTCACCATAGTTGCATATCTAGAGAATTTACCTTTGTGTTAAGCCTAAAATCGAAAAAGAATTAAAAATTGGTGTAGCACCTATTCACCCCCCCCCCTCTAGGTGCCCATACGATCCTTTCAATTGGTATCAGAGCCTTGGCTCTTAAGTTAGGCTTCACCGCCTAAGAGAGTATGGGTGACGGTGATGATGTTACGGGTGGTAGCACCCCTCCGGTGTCCATGGATGATCTCAAGAATTTGGAAACAAGCTTGAAATCATCTATGGACACTCAAATGGAGGAGTTGCGTGCTATGATGAGGCAACTCTTGAATGGCAATAAGCCACCCGCCGCACCATCCCTAGAGGCTAATGCTTCCGCCGCGCATAGTGGGGAGGGCGAACAACTCACTAATGAATCCCCTTCTAAAATTGATAATGGGAAGGAGGAGTACCATGGTGTTCCATTTAAGTACTCCGTCGACCCACCTATCCTGCATCCTCATATAAACAATAGGGGTGATCTACCTAAGTTTAATCCATCTTGTTTTTCTAACTAGCAATTTCTTATGAGATCTCATATCAAGAGCGCTTCAAGCGAGCTATGGAGAATCATCGAAGTTGGCTTCAAGGCCGTCGACCCAAGCAACATGACAAGAAGAGAAGTTGTGGATGGTCAACTCAATGACTTGGCTCTCAACATAATTCATACCTCTGTGGGAGAAAAGCACATGTCTCACATCGAGCTTGCCACCACCACCAAAGAAGCTTGGGATATTCTCACTCAAGAGTTTGTCGGTAATGAGAGCATGCAAAGGAATAGATTTGAAGCCTTGAGCAACCAAGCCGAGGGCTTTTTCATGATAGATGGTGAAAATCATGAAGAAATGTATCGAAGACTCAAGACCCTTGCCACTCAATTTCGAGCCCTTGGTGCAACCTATGTGGATGATGCTTGGATCAAGAGGAAGTATGTGAGTGCTCTTTGGCCGTTTGAATCCACCGACTTGAAGAGTCTCCAAGAAAGACACAACTATCACCTCATGTCATCTAATGAAGTCATGCAAGAGATGGCGGCATACAAGGTGGCTGCCAAGAACGCCGAAGATGCTCGTAGCCCAAGCCATTGGAATGCATAGAGGTTCTTCACTTGCTTTGAAGGCCAAGGTTTTGGAGCAAGACGAATGATGATGAGGATCAAGAAGATGTGTCACATTGGGATCCCAAAGAGCTTCAAGATACTCTCAAGGACTATGCGGCTCCCACATCTAAAGTCTTTTGGAAGAGTCCGTCCAAGGCAAGGGATTTTGTCAACAAGGCAAGTGGAAGGAAGGAGGGTGGTCAAAGAGTTCGTTCGTGCTACAATTGCCAAGACAAATATCACTTTGTGGCCGAGTGTCCTTTTGAGAATTGAGAACTTCATGGAGGAAAGCTTGTTAGGAAGGACAAGTCAAAGGACACCCATAGGAAACCTTTCTTGAAGAAGAATGCCATCAACAAGAAGCCTCCGAGAATTGTATTGCTTGCTCAAGAAGAGTACTCATCCGGGGAAGAAGAAGAGCCCACAAATGAAGTTGTCCGCAGTGCTATTGCTTCTTCATCATCTCCTTCCCTATTTGAATCCCCCAATGAGAATGTCTCCAACTCCTCCGCAAGATGCTTCATGGCCAAGACCACCGAGGTATCATCTCCCTCATCTCCTAAGGCAATGAGTAATGATGATGCTACTAGTCTTAAAATCAAAGAGGAAATAGTTGCTTTCGATCACTTTATCATTAACATGCAAGGTGAAACAAAGAAGCATGTTGAGACTCTTATGAGTCAATATGGTGAAGCTCAAGAAATGCTTGAGATCAAGGGTAAGATTGAAAGAGAGGATGCTATGGAAATTGCATCTTTGAAAGACAATCTTGAAGAAGAGCATGAGCTTAGAGTTTCTCTAGAGCAACAACTAGAATCTATAGAAGAATCAAATGATGTAATTGTTGCTAAACTCATTAAAGAACGTGATCATGCAATTGCTAAATACAAAGCATGTAAGAAAGAAAAGGTCGAGCTTGGTATTGGTCATTCTAGACTAACCGAGGAACTAGAGAAGCTCTCCAAGGCCCACAAAGCATTGGAGAGTGAACACTCTACCCTCACTAAGTCGTATTAACAACTTCAAGCTCAACCGCCTAAAATTGATATGCCTAGTTCCTCCACTTCCATTACTTATGATCATGCAAATATCATTGAGAAAAATGCTAGGTTGAAGATCAATCTTGCTAAGGCCATCTCCCTAGGTAAGAAACCGTTTGTTACTTCACAAAAAGGGAGAGTTGGTCTTGGGTTCGTTGAGGAGGAAAAGGAGAAAGAGGGTTTCAATGAAGGATGCTAGAGCTCCCCAAGAAAAGAAGACCTCTCAAGCTAAGAAGACCAACATTTCTAGTGCTCCTCAAGCAAAGAAGATCTCCCAAGCTAAGAAGGTCAACATTGCTAGTGGGAGTGCCACAAGGGGCAAAACCACTAGTGATGACTTTGCGGGAAAGACTAACCCACACTACATTATATTTGTTGATTATTATGGGGATGTCTATGCTAAGTTTGTTGGTCCTAGAAATATGCCTATTGCTCGTTCTATTTGGGTTCCTAAGACCCTTGTTGCTAACAAAAGAGGACCCATTGAGAAATGGGGACCTAAATCAAAGCAATGATTTCTTGTAGGACTATGCTTCCGGTGGGTCAAAATGGGTTGCACAAAACATATGACCGGAAGCAAGGAATTAATGACGGAGTTGAGACCAAATCTAAATGAAGCAACCATCACTTATGGAGATCGATCAAAATCCGAGGTATTGGGCTTTGGCAAGGTGGTAATCGCTAGGGATATCACCCTAGTGAATGTCATGCTTGTCAAAGACCTTGGTTTTAATTTACTTTCCGTTCGTGCACTTAATAAGATGGGTTTCGCCGTCTTCTTTGATATTGATGTTGTGGTACTCTTGTGGAGCAAGACTCTAAAGGTCGCTTTCGTTGGGTACGTCGAGGATGATTTGTTTGTGGTTGACTTTTCTGGGAAAACCACTTCAAATTTGATGTGCCTATTCGGAAAGGCCGACAAGGGTTGGTTGTGGCATCGCCGCCTAGCCCATGTCAACATGAGAACTTTGCAAAGTCTCCACAAGGGTGGCCACATTCTCGGACTAAAAGAAGATATCTCTTTTGCCAAAGATCGTGTTTGTAGGGCTTGTGTTGAAGGCAAGATGCATGATTCTCCCCATCCTTCCAAGACTATTATTTCATCCAAGAGGATCTTGGAGCTCCTCCATGTGGATCTTTTTGGTGCCGTTCCCGAAGCAAGTCTTGGTGGGAAGAAGTATTGTTTGGTGATTGTTGATGACTATTCAAGATTCACTTGGGTCTATTTCTTCAAGTCGAAGAGTGAGACCCAACAAACCTTCATCGACTTCTCCATTGAAATGCAACGTCAACACAATATCCCCATATTGGCAATTAGAAGTGACAATGGCTCCGAGTTCAAGAACTACACCCTCAATGAGTTTCTTAGTGAAGAGGGTATTCGTCACCAATATTCCGCAACTTATACCCCTCAACAAAATGGTGTAGCCGAGAGGAAGAACCGGACTCTTATGGATATAGCAAGGTCCATGTTAGCGGAGTTTTAGACTCCGTTAAGTTTTGGGGCGGAGGCTATATCCACGGCATGTCATTCATCCAACCGGCTGTACTTCCGCAAAGGGTTGAACAAGACCCCCTATGAGATCCTCACCGGCAACAAGCCTAACATCTCCTACTTCCGTGTCTTCGGTTGTAAGTGTTTCTATTTGATTAAGGGTTGCCGCTTAACTAAATTCGAATCTAAATCTCTAGAGGGTATATTTGTTGGTTACGGTGCCGAATCCCACACTTATAGAATCTATGATAAAGCCTCACGGCGTATCATAGAATCTTGTAGTGTGGTGTTCGAGGAAAATGACGGCTCCCAAGTGGCGCAATTTCATGTTTTCGATGTAGATGATGTAATTCCTCAAGAAGCCATAAGAAGAATGGGTGTGGGATTTTTCCGCCCCGTTGAGGAACCCCTTGTGGTGGATCGAGAAGAACAATGCTCTACTCAAGTGGAGCCTTCATCTTCATCAGATTTACAAGCAACTGCTGCTGGAGCCAATGATGCACCTGATCAAAGACAAGCTCAAGACCCTCAACAATCTGTTCTGCCTCTTGTCGCCAGGCCGGAGACTCCGGTCTACATCAAGCAGAAGGCAGTTCGGCTCAAGATCTTGGTCCTTCCACCTCTTCCAATAATGATGATATGCTGTCTGGGGATCAAGGACAGCTCACCGGTCAAGACGGGGACCCAAATGATCAAGATGATCAAGTGATACCTCCAAGATGCAATGAGGATATCGAAGCCCGTCGTCGAGCTAGAGTTGCAAGAACCATGGCACGTCGTGAACATTTCCTTGAGAAGGTGATTGGTGATGTGAGAGGCAAAGTGTCCACCCGGAGGCAATTGTCAAACTTTAGTGATCATCAAGCCCATATTGCCATGGTGAAACCAAGAAAGTGTCCGAAGCTCTTGAAGATCCGGATTGGTTGCAAGCCATGCATGAAGAACTCAACAATTTCGAGCGCAATAAATTTTGGAAGCTAGTTGAGAAGCCAAAGGAGAGCCGCAATGTTATTGGCACAAAGTGGATTTTCAAGA
The DNA here is from genome assembly GCA_012064385.1 of Puccinellia tenuiflora. Lineage (NCBI taxonomy): Eukaryota > Viridiplantae > Streptophyta > Magnoliopsida > Poales > Poaceae > Puccinellia > Puccinellia tenuiflora. The sequence goes on from QRDG01000198.1 coordinate 729,254, forward strand.
ACAAGCAAGATGAACATGGCATGGTTGTGAGGAACAAGGCTAGATTGGTGGCTCAAGGGTACTCTCAAGTTGAAGGCATTGATTTTGAAGAGACCTATGCTCCCGTGGCTCACCTTGAGTCCATCCGTATCCTTCTTGCTTATCCATCTCGTTATAACTTTAAATTACAACAAATGGATGTTAAAATTGCCTTTCTCAATGGACCTTTAAAGGAGTTGGTGTTCGTTAAGAAACCCCCGGGGTTCGAGGACCCCAACTTCCCTAACCACGTCTACAAGCTTGATAAGGCGCTCTATGGACTTAAGCAAGCACCACGTGCGTGGTATGAGCACCTTAGAGAGTTATTGTTAGACCGTGGATTTGAAGTTGGGCAAATTGATCCCACTCTTTTTACTAAGAGGGTTAAAGGGGAGCTTTTAGTATGCCAACTATATGTTGATGATATTATATTTGGCTCGTATAACAAAGCTTTTAATGATGAATTTTCAAAGCTTATGACCGATAGGTTTGAGATGTCTATGATGGGTGAGTTGAAGTTCTTCCTTGGATTTGAGATCAAGCAATTGAGAGGAGGGACTTTCATTAGCCAAGCAAAGTATATTCAAGACATGCTCAAGAGGTTCAATATGGTGGATGCTAAGGAGAATAAGACTCCTATGGATACCAAATGTCATCTACAACTTAACTCAAAGGGTATAGATGTGTATCAAAAGCTCTACCGCTCCATGATTGGTTCGTTGCTTTATCTTTGTGCATCTAGACCCGATATTGTGTTGAGTGTAGGTGTGTGTGCAAGGTATCAAGCAGCTCCTAAGGAAAGCCACATGTTGGCTACGATATTTGGTTCATACCCTAAGGTTTGGTTTGTGGTACCCAAGGGATTCATCTTTCACTCTTTGTGGGTACACGGATTCGGATTGGGCCGGTGATCAAGATGATAGGAAATCAACTTCCGGGGCTTGCCAATTTCTCGGTAGTTCCTTGGTGAGTTGGTCTTCTAAGAAGCAAAATTGTATTTCACTCTCCACCGCCGAAGTCGAGTATGTGGCCGCCGCTAGTGCATGCACTCAATTGTTATGGATGAGGCAAACTTTAAAGGAATACGGTGTCAATTGTGACAAAGTGCCTCTTTTGTGTTACAATGAGAGTGCTATCAAGATCGCCTACAACCCGGTGCAACACTCAAGAACCAAGCATATTGAGATTCGCCATCATTTCATTCGAGATCATGTTGCCCGTGGAGACATTGAGCTAACTTATGTGCCAACCAAAGACCAACTTGCCGATATTTTCACGAAGCCACTTGATGAAGCAAGATTCACTTATTTGAGGAATGAGCTAAATATCGTGGATTCGAGGAGTTTGGCTTGACCATCTTGCACACACATCTATAGGTTGACTCAATATTTGGCTTAGGTGTGGGCATGAATTTAGGGGGAGTGTTGTCCTAATAAATTGGGCTCTCCCTCCCCCCAATATGCCTAAAGTAAAAATTCATTTGTATCTATTTTCAAATTCATGAATTGTGAGCTTAAATGATGAGTGTTGGTTATGGACCCAAGATATATCTTCGCGGTGTCATGACATAAACTCTTACATGGTGGCCTAGGCCACCGACCTCTTCCTTATGAAGAGTTGGTTCTTTTGGTGTTTTATTGGTTTTTATTTGCAAATCTCTTGTTCTTATGGGAAACTCACTCAATCTTGGCATTTATTGATTTTGGCTTTTGCAAGTTGAGTGTGAAGTACCATCCCAGTTTGTGAAGTCTATCCCAAGCCTCTCCTTGCCCCAAAACTTGCTCCTCTTGCCACATACATGTCCAACACTAAACCTGGCTTCATGTGCTGTGGGGGCCGGAGACTCCGGTGTGTGACACCGGAGACTCCGGTCTGAGCAGAGTGTCTGCCCTAAGCCCCGGAGACTCCGGAACCCCGGAGACTCCGGAACCCCGGAGACTCCGGTGTGCTTAGGCCGGAGACTCCGGTCTCGGCGTTTTCCAGGGGGTCCAAAAAGGGGATCGGGGTGGGGGTTGATTCACAACTCCCTCTCCACCCCCGACCCCAACCTCTCCCTGCCGCCGCCCCAGCCTGGAGAAGCACCTCCGGCCGCTCCCCGCCGCCGTCCAACCGGCCTCCCCTCCTCTCCCAACGTTGGGGAACCCTCTCCCCACCATTGGTGACCTCCACCATGTCGAGCAGCGGTACTTTCCTCTCTCCCTCTCTAGGTTTCTTCCTAGATCTTGGATAGAGTGTGTAGTGATGCTCCCTATGGTGTAGAATCTTTTGCTGGCTCCTTTTCATCTCAATGTATCAGTTTTAGAATCTTAGCATCAAGTTTTGACCTAACCCTACATTCTCAGCCTTAGGGCCGGAGACTCCGGCCCCTGAGACCGGAATCTCCGGTGTAGATCATCTTTTGGTGCTTTCGATTCTCCAATTGATGCATCTTTTTCCCTCCTGGACATGTATGCTCATCCCCATGCTACCCCCTCGCGTGTCAAGAAACTTAGTCACAATCCCAATAAAGTGACTCGAAAGAAAAGAGGGGTACTCGGGCCTATTTGGACCCGACCGAGGATGGTGGCTGGGTTCAGCGTGACAGAGGAGCAGCTGCTAGAGAGGCTGCGCAGAAAAGGGCTGAGGAGGCTTTTCTTGAAGAAGAGAGGGCAAAGAAGGCGAGGTTTGACAATTTGACCATCGTAATCGGCATGGGTAAATCTGAGTTTCGGTCCATGAGGATGCAGCCTTTCTTCGACTTGCCACAAAATTCCACCAACCCTCACTTTTGGAGAAGAGAGCAACAGTTAGTGATGAAGGACATTTATGACAAGCTGTCGGGCCCCAACATTGTATGTGTGCAAAAGGTACTCAATCTCTCCGCTCTGAGCACCAAACCGTATTTTCAAGAGGCCGTATGGATTGTTCGTAAACTTGGGTTGGAGCATCTCATGACCCTTCAACAAAACTATGATATCAAGTTGGTGCATCAGTTCTTCGCTACAGTTCAGTTTGGGCAGGATGAAGATGTTTTCTTGACTTGGACGACCGGGCCCATCAAATGCATGTCCTCCATGTCAAGGTTTGGTGAATTGCTTGGTTATGTGTTCCGCAAGGGTGAAGCCTCTCAAGGAAGGATTATGCACACGGAAGGGGTTCAATATGATAAGGGCAAGATGACACCGCTCTATCTCAACAAGTCCGCCTGTTGGTTCCAACAAAGATCTCCTTCCCACCTTCAACATTCTCCTCTGCATGTTTAGATGCAACATTGCACCTCAAGCCGGGAATGTGGATGCCATTCGTGGAGGGCTTGTCAACCTCCTCTTTCATTCCTATGCGGTGCTTCAAGCCGGAGTCAATTGCCAAGGTTATGAGATTGATGTGATGGATTTCATCAAGTGTGAATTGCATTGGGATGTCCATGAGATGAAGAATCCGATATATGCACCTTAAGTTATGAAGCTTATTCTTGACCAAGTGCCCAATCTCAATCGTGAGCACTTTACCGTTCACAAGGTCCGGCTCTCTTCAAGTTATCAAGCATGACAAGCCTTCTTCGTCTAGTGCTCCCTCTCATGTCTCGTTTGTCTCAAGTGAAGAAGAAGAAGAAGAAGATGTTGCTCCCGTTCGAAGGAGAAGTAAGAATGCCGACCCCCCCTCCTGGCTTTGCAAGGGCAAGGCTGATGTGGCAAAGAAGGTAAAGAAGCTCTCGTGGTTTGAAAAGGTGATGCTTAGCATGAATGTGTGCCTCCACAAGGAAAATTACCAAGCTCACAAGGAAAGGAAGTTGATTATATCCAATCAAAACAAGTTATACAAGGAGTTGGATGATAGCGCGAGAGGTGTTAATCAATCACGCTTCGTTGGGCACCCCAAGAGGAAGGTTTGAGGAGCACAGCAGCAAGTTTTCCCTCAGTTAGAAACCAAGGTTATCGAACCAGTAGGAGTGAGGAATGCTTCAGAAGGTTGTCCACAACTGCAATGGCGCCAGAAAAAGAGTTGTTGCAAGGGAGACAGTGGAACCTGCAGAACACAATCAAACTACTTTGCCCCAACGAAGCAGTGAGGTTGTCAATCTCACCGGCCTTGCTGAATACAAAGAATTAAATGTATGTGTGGAAGGAAGCTTGTTTGCAGTAAATGAAAGCAGTAGAGCAGTTGATTTAATTGCAGATGTAAAAGAATAGACCGGGGTTCACAGTTCACTAGTGGTGTCTTCTCCATAAATAAAATACTACACATGCTGGGTAACAAATTACAGCTGGGCAATTGACAGAATAGAGAATGTAAGACAATGCATGAACATTGCATAATACAGAGGATGATGATGTCTATATGAGATGCTTTGGGCATTACGACAAAATACATAGATAGCTGTTCCAAGCATACACCTATGCCTAAATAGTCCACCTTTGAGATAACATACCGTAAAATCTCTCCAATATTAAGTTGCAAGCAACAGACAATTGCATGAAGAACTGTGCATAAAGTTTACTCCCTAGTAGCAACGGCACTCCCCCGTCCTTATATGTTTCTGTCACTCAAGCCAAGGCACACAGGGACCGAACCCACTATCTAGCATAAATACTCCATCTTGGAGATACAAGCAACTACTTGATCAAGGCAATTACAAGTACCGGAAAGCATGCAAGATCACAAATAACATAGACATGATAATATCAATAATCAACATCACAAGGTACTTCTCTATTCATCGGATCCCAGCAAACACAACATGTAGCATTACAATAAGATGATCTTGATCATGATAGGCAGCTCACAAGATCTAAACATGATAGCACAAGAGGAGAAGACTACCATCTAGCTACTGCATGGACCCGTAGTCCAAGGATGAACTACTCACTCATCTGTCCGGAGGCGGGCATGGTGGTGTAGAGCCCTCCGGCGATGATTCCCCTCTCCGACAGGGTGCCGGGGAGAGCTTCAGAACCCTCCCGAACTAGGGTTGACGACGGCGGCGGCGACGGATGTTTTTCTGGAATTTTGATCGGGTACTTAGGGTTTTCTCGTCGGGGGGATTATATAGGCGAAAGGGCGGCGTCGGTGGAGGCCCGAGGGGGCCACACCACCTGGTGGCGCGGCAGACAGGTGGGCCGCGCCACCCTAGGGTGTGGTCGCCCTCTGGTGCGTCTTCGGCTCCCCTTTGGACTCCGTGTGCATGACGAAATTATAAGATCCTGGGTTTTTGTCCCGTCCGATTCCGAGAATATTTCCTTAAGTACTTTTCTGAAACGGAAAAACAGCAGAAAACAGGAACTGGCACTGGGGCATCTTGTTAATATGTTAGTTCCAAAAATGCATAAAAATGTTATAAGATGTAAACAAAACATGTAGCAAATGGTATGAAAACAAGCATGGATCACATGAAATTATAGATACGTCGGAGACGTATCAGCATCCCCAAGCTTAGTTCTACTCGTCCTCGAGTAGGTAGAACGATAACAAATAATTTCTTAGGAGACATGCAAACTCACAATCTAGATCAACATAGTAATGCAAAACACATGATGTGAATAAGGTGATCCAAAACAATTGTCTATAGTTGACATTAAGCAAACAATGATTAACAAATGCTAGCTAAAAGAAGCTAGAACTTTTCATGAATCAGCGTGTTAGAGACTAGGAACCATACATAAGGTTTAGAAAGAAGAATAGTAAATTGTGTCTCCAATGTAAAATGTCAATCAATCTTCAAAGCATCAAATTCAGTTAATAATAGAAATAGCCAAGCTCAAGTCAAGTGTCCTTAATCCATCCACTTAACTTATCAACTGTTATGTAGTCCACTCAACTAATACAAGCAAGAAGAAGGCTTGGCACCATGAGGTTATGGCAAAGAGAATAATAATGGGGGTTTGGAAGGCCAAAAAGAAAGGCTCAAACAGTGGAAGAGGTAACCACAAGACAAGAGGAAGTCCCGTAGTAGACACTGAATGAGGAGTAGTGATTGCCATGCAACGGATGCACATAGAGCTATATGAATGGAAGCTCTCCAATGGAATTAGTGGGGGTGCATCCAACTTGCTTGCTCATGAAGACCTAGAGCTCACTTGAGGAGGCTCATCGTTGGAATATACAAGCCAAGTTCTATAACGTTTGGTCCCCACATAGTTATACTAATGAAGCATGAAAACTCACTACAATGATGTAGGTGCTACTAGCACAAGTGTGGAATAAAAGGATAGTAGTGTTGCCCCCTCTCTCATTTTATATTCTTTTTCTCTTTTTTTTTTTTTGCTTTTTGAGGCCTTTGTGGCTCTTTTATATTTTTCTCTCATTGGTCTCTTTTGGACTCTTTTGATTGGCCACTTTGGACTCTTTTCAATATGCTCACAGGTAGAGGCAACACTCTATTTTACAAGATGATCATCACACTTTTTGGTGTACTCAAAACTCAAAGACTAATACATGGTGTATGGTGGATATGCAAGACCGAGCGTAGTGTGGAAAAGATGTAACACATGTGGAAAACCACGCATCACACTAACTCAAATGGTCAAGCAATACTATATGGTAATGAAGTAAAAATGACATAAAGTCATGTAATGTAAATGGTGGATGTTGCATGGCAATGTATCTCGGAACAGCTATGGAAATGCTGTGATAGGTAGATATGGTGGCTGTTTTGAGGAAGATAGTTGGCTTATGTGTAGGAGAACAAGATGAAGATCTCCCATGGGGTTGGATGTACTTGCGAAGTATGCACCAATCTCAATGTGAAAAAGGGCAATGCAAAGCACCGAAGAGGCTAGCAAAATATGGAGGTGGAAGTGCCAAAAACCAAAAACTCACATAGCATGTCGTATATTGCAAACAATTAACAGTATCAAAGTTTCACAAATGGTTAGAGACACCCCGAGAGGGATCGTGGCGGCGACACAAGTGCCCCGTTGGCTTCCCCGACCGTTGCAGTCACTATACCATTAGAAACTTCTTTTCAACTAAGAGGAAATCACGACACTAAAGCACTATTGACTTAAGTTGTTTTTAGTTCAGAAAAGTACGGCTCCACGCTCTACTAACACATCTTCACTAATCAGCTCTTAACAACATTAACCAACATATTTTAACCATTAGTTATTTTAATACCTCAAAACAATTGAAGAGGAGCAAGTTATCTACACAATGGTCTACAAGACTATGCAGCTTTTCTCTATTTCATACCACTATCACAAGCATAGCATTTTCCAATCTAACACATCAACCAAGCAACTAAAACAACTCTCTAACAAATAAGAGTGAAACACAAGAGAGCTTAACATAAAGAACTAGCAGCCCTAAACAAGATAACATGCTAAAAGCGAGAGCTTACTAGAAAATAAACAGTAGCTAAGAATACTCAACAAATATAAGCGAAGCACAAGAGTATTCATATGAAAAAGCGGAGCGTGTCTCTCTCCCACACAAGAATGCTAGGATCCAACTTATTAAGCAAACTAAAACACACACTCAAAATAAAAACAGACGCTCCAAGCAAAATACATAAGATGTAGTGGAATAAAAATATAGTATCACTAGAGATGACCTGATAGTTTTGTCGATGAAGAAGGGGATGCCTTGGGCATCCCCAAGCTTAGATGCTTGAGTCTTCTTGAATTTGCTGGGGATGACCCACCGGGACATCCCCAAGCTTAGGATTTTCACTCTTCTTGATCTCATCATATCGTCCCTTTTGCTTACTTGAAAACTTCCACCACATCAAACTCAAAGTAATTCTCATTAGAGGGTTAGTGCATAAACCAAAAATTCACAAGTTCTACTGTGACACAAGCACAGCTCAATGCATTATAACATTAGCTACAGCCACTGATGCTCAAAGAATCAAAAAGATCCAAATAAACATCGCAAAGGAAGCAATGCACAATAAAAGGCAGAATCTGTCAAAATCTGAACAGTCTGTAAAGACGAATTTTTTCGAGGTACTAGAGTTGCTCAAATCGAAAATCACTGAACTAGAAAAAGTTTCATACATATATGAAGATTCAGCACACAAAATTTCAAAGCATTTCGTCGCTTCTGGAATAAATGACGAATATAACGGTGACAGACAGAAATCTGTTTCCTGTGCAGAAATCCAAATATAGCAAAAACTTTCTACTAGAGACCTTACTTGGCACAACATTGCAAGAAAATAAAGATACAAAGAAGTTGCTACAGAAGTAAACAAACTTCTTGACTCAAATAAAAGAAAAGATACTGAAAATAAAATGATGGGTTGTCTCCCATAAGCGCTTTTCTTTAACGCCTTTCAGCTAGGCGCAGAAAGTGAACATCAAGTATTTCCAAAAGAAGAAGCATCAAACTCATAAATATGTTTACTCTTTTTACCTTTAGGCCTACTCTTGGGTTTAGGGAATGTATGTCCAACTTGTGGAGAAGTGGTGCACTTAAGATTACCTTTCCCCATGTCTATTATTGCTCCAACAAGTTTGAGTATAGATCTCCCAAGTGTAATTTGTCCGGTTCCTGCACATTCAATAACAAGGTAATCAGTCGACACCGTTCTTCCCAAGAATTTTGTAAACACTCCTTCAGCTGTTCCAATGGGTGAAATGAAGGTATTATTGGTAAGAAATATCTTTTCTCCACATTCAGCAAGTCCCCAAAGATTCAAAGACTCATAAATGGTTTTAGGCATAAGGCAAAACTCAGACATAGTATCACAATGAGCATGAAAAATCCTATCCCCAATAACAACCTTTATTATAGGAACCCACATGGATGATTTAAAGTTTACAGGAACATGGTCATAATATTCGCGAATCTGATTATACCCTTCCTTTAGGTGAGATATGTCTGTCTCAAGAGTGTTTAATCTAGCATAAATGCTTTTAAGAGATGAATCAGATTTATCAGTTGAACTAGCAACCAGCTTTTTTATGGCATTAAAAGCTTGATCCCCATCACAATGAAGGAAATCTCCCCCAACAATAGTGTCGGAGAACTGTCCCAGGAACTGGGGGTGTCTCCAAGGTATCGTGTAAGGGGCTGAACACGGAGTCAAACAATCCACAACGTGCCCCGACGACGGTGCTCGTCAGGCTCGCTGCGGACGACACTGCAGAGATTGACACAAGGTCTTACCCAGGTTCAGGGCCCTCTTGTGGAGGTAAAACCCCTACGTCCTGCTTCTATGTATTGCACTGCTTGGAGAGTTTACAGTACAAGGAGAGCTTGTCGAGCTCGAGGTGGCTAACAATGGCTACTTGCTGGACTCTAGATCTAGGGTTAGGGTTTTCTAGAGCTGCACCCACCGAAGATCGAACCCTTTGCTTGGGCGTGCTCCTCCTCCTTTTATAGGCGTCCTGGACCTCTTCTGCCCAAACACTTGGGCGGGAAGGGCTACCACATGGCGACGAAGGAGGAGGCGCGGTGCACCGTAAAGGTGAAGTCCACCATAAAGGTAAAGCTCGTGGACACGGTCCACGGCAGGGGAACGGCGTCACCAAAGCTGAAAAGGGGCACCGACCAGCTGGACAGTGGGCTGGCGCTTGCCGAGGTGGGAGGTGACCCACGGTGACGTCATTCTTGGAGCGTAGCTGCAGACTGTCCCCTTGTCACCAAAGAGGCAATACTCGTTGTCCGCTTTGCTTGGCTCCGCTTTGTTGACTGCTTTATACATGGAAACGGCAACTGCGGCGTCGTCGTCATCGCGCGTAGGCCCGTGTGTCACTCTGCACATGGCGTAGAGCCCATGTGCGCTCTGCCGCGGGGGCAGAGATGGCTTCACGAGGAAGGCGCTTCGCGAGGCGAAAAGTCTCGCCAAGCCCTTCAGCTTGGTCCTTAGCAGAATTGCGGGCGGCATCGGAGACACCTTGTCGAGGGACGATCCCTCGCCAAGGGAGAGACCCCTTGGCGAGGAGAAAAAACCCTTCGCGAGGGGAGAAATCCTCGCGAAGCTCGCTAGGCTTGGAGAGCCTGGTCCTTAGCAAAAAATCATCCAAAGAATCTTGTGGGCCCTGGCAGGCCGGCCCGTGGTACCCTAGTTTCCACTGTGCCGATAGTAGCCCCCGGGCCCGCGATGGGCACGCCGAGGCCCATGACGAAGGCGAAGCGTCGAGGGGCCAAAGGTGCCTGACAGGGCCGCGACACGTGTTACGCAACGGTTGCACCCGCGGCCACGACCTCCTCGGCTCCAACGGGCAACGTGGCGGGGCCCGCCACAACTCGGGTGCTGGTCAATAAAGCCTGGGCGCGCAGGCGGCGCCCGTTACTTCTCCCATAACTCCTCCGCACACTTCTCCCCACGCCTCCAATCTCTCCAGAGCGCTCCAACCCCAGAGTATTCTTCTTCTTCTCCGGTCGACCGATGGCGCCCAAGAAAGCAGCCACCGACTTGAAGGGCAAGGCCACAGCGCAGGCGAGCACGTCTGCGGCGATGGCGCGCGCCGCTGCCCTCGAGGGAGCACTGCCGCGGACGCGTGTCACCGCGGCGACGATAGCGACGGTGCGCCATCTGGCGGCGGCGCGAACCAACGAGCACGGCGCCACCGAAATGAGGCCGGCCGGTAGCAGACTCACCGAGACCTTCTACCCCATCTTCCTTCATACTCTCTACGCCGGCCTGGTGCCGCCATTCTCTGACTTCCTCCTGGCGATCTTGCAGGTGTACCAGATCCAACTGCTCCATCTTCATCCCAACTCCATCCTCATCCTTGCCATCTTCGCCCACTTCTGCGAGGCCTACCTCGGCATCCGTCCCTCGGTGGCGCTCTTCCGTAGCTTCTATTCTCTTCGGAACTCCGCCAAGGGCGAGCGGCTTGGGTGCGTCTCCTTCCGCATCACCGACGCCAGGAGCGATAACTACATCCCCATCGCCTGGTGCGGTGAGGACGCCATCACCAAGGTGACGAAGAAGGTGGATAAGTTCCGCGAGAAGTGGCTCTTCGTCGACGCCAAGGCCACACACCCTCTCCTGGAGGTGCCGGAGGGGCCCCCGAGGAAGTGGGCGCGCTGGGCGAGCGCGGACTTCAGGGGCTCGAGGCTTGACGCGGTGTACGGGTACATCCGTCACATCCGCGAGGCAGGGGTCACCGGCCAGATGGTGGCGAAGGACTTCACCAGGCGCCGCATCGCTCCCCTCCAATAGCACGCCGAGCCGGTGTGGCGGTATGACGGCAAGACGGACGCAATGCGGCTAAGTAGGGACGGCTTCGCGCCTGAGGTGCTACGCCAGATCATGGGCGTTCTCTTCACGTCACCGGAGATCCCGTCCGCTAAGGAGGCGGCCAAGCCGCTCATTGTCTTCGCCGAGGAGCAGCGTGCGCGCATGCCCACGTTCGACGAGTGGGGGATTGTGCCCGCGGGGCACCGCGGGCCTCGCCCTAACCCGTGGGCGGCGGAGCTGGAGTACATGGATGAGGCTCCAGAGGCTGAGGAGGCTGAGTCCGCTGAGGAGGAGGCCTCGAGAAGCGAGGACCCCCTTGGCGAGGACGAGGCGTCGAGGGGCGCTGACCCCGTTGGCGAGTGTACCGGCTCCTCCAGGGGCGCCCACGCCGAGGTGGACCTCCAGGTGCTCTCCTCCAGCGACGAGGAGGATGCCTTCCGCATCGTCCGCTCCCAGCACACCGAAGAGGAGGAGACGAGCGGCGGCGGGAGAGGGCATTGCGAACCCCGCTCCAAGGCCGTCCACGATAGGAGGGCCGCAACCGCGAGAGACATCCCTCGCGCGGAGGCAGGAGCGGCCCGGGAGGAGGCCGGAGCAAGCCACACCCAGCCACCCAAGGCGAAGAAGAGGGTGTGGGTGATGGCCGGCGAGTAAGTCTTTGATCTTTCTTTTTCCCTTGACATTTGCTTCTGAGAAAACCCTCTTGAAGGATCTTCAACTTGGCTCCCTTTCAGGCAGCCTGCGGAGCCAAAGAGGCGGCGGCTCGGCGAGGCTGGAGAGACCACCAGCATCGTCGCGGAGACGCCTGCGGCTGGCGAGCCGCAGCAGGCAGGTGTTCCTCCCGCGGTCGAGCACCGCGCGGAGGCGGTGGTGGCCGAGGAGGCCGTGCTGTCACCGATTCGGGCGGCGACTCCTCCCGCGGCGGAGCACCGCGTGGAGGAGGAGACCGTAGAGGCGGCGCCGTCGCCAATCAGGGCGGCGACTCCTCCAGTCCAGCAGGAGACGGAGGAGGAAACCGTGGATGAGGACATCGTCGTGGAGCCGCCTCCAGAGGAGGAGGTCTCCTCGAGAAGGGCTAACGCGCCCGAGGCCGCGGCAGACGCGGTCACTGCAGAGGGGGCCGGAGGCGTCCCCGAGGAGCAGGAGGCGGTGGCGACGCCGGAGCCCACTGGCGCTGAAACTGAGCGCGAGAGGGCGCCCAGCCCCCAGAGGGCAACCGAGGCGAGCGCCGACGAAGGCGCCCCCACAAGCCCCCGGATCGCACCAGAGGCGGTCGTGGGTCCGAGGCAGGACCCGGGCGCCTCGACGAGGATCGAGGGGACCGCACCCAGCAGCAGCGCGGGAGTCTCCTTGGCGCTGCAAGCGCCGCAGCGTCAAGCAGCCCATCGCCGGATCGTCCTCAACCGGGCGCGGCGAGCGCTCGACGGGCTGGAGGAGCAGCTCGCCAAGGAAGAAGACGCCCTGGCGGAGGAAAGGGCAAGGCTCGGCGAAGCCTGGATTCTTCTCCACGAGAGGGTGGAGATGTGCCGCCGGCAGGACGCGGCGGCAAAGGCGGCGCGCGAGGAAGCGATCCGCTTCGCCAAAGAGACCCGCGATAGCGTCAAGCGGGAGGCGCAGGAGGTGATGGACGAGCTCGGCGCCGCCAGGGAGGCGCTCGAGGCGGAGACCGCCTCCAAGCACGACGAGTTAGCGGCCGCGAAACAGAAGTTTGCTGCTGACTCCGAGGCCGCCAAGGCCAGCCTGAAAGAGCTCTGCGAGCTGCAAGATGCCCGCGAGGGGCAGCTAGCGCTCCGCGAGGCGAAGCTGGAGCGGTGCGAGGAGGAGCTCTCCCTCCGGGAGAAAGAGCTGCTCAGGCGCGAGGAGCAGGTCCAGCTGCTCGAGAAGGACCAGGCCACCCGCGAGGGTCAATTGGAGGAGCGTGAGGGTCGGATGGCCGTCGACGAGGCCAACCTCGTAGCGGAGCAGAAGAGGCTCCAAGAAGAGGCTGACCTCAAGGTCAAACTCGTCCGCGAAAGCCTCTCCAAAGAGTATGATGAGAAGGTCGCGAAGCACGAGGACCGCCTCAAGACCAAGTGCAAGGAGCTCGAGAAGCGCATCAAGGAGCTTGAGCAGGAGGAGAAGCGGTTGACCTCTTGCCTCGAGGTCTCTCGGGAGGCCCAGGCTCACGCTGAGGGAAACACCTTCGCCCTGGAGAGGGACCTGGACGAGCTCCGGCAGCAGGTGGGGCCGGCCGCGGCCCGTGCGGAGCAGGCACGAGACCAGCGCCAGGTTGACCGGTTCATGACGCGCCAGCGCCAAAGCATTCTCCAGAGCTTGGTGAGCCGCGTGCGCGCGGTCGGGAGAGATCTGAGGATCGACGTCCCCTCTTTCTCCGCGGCTACCGACGACGAAACTTCATACTCGCACTTCTTCGAGCAATTCCTCGGAAAGCTTGGAGGGGTCGCGAAAAGCTTTGACAGGCGCGTCGTGGAGGAGAGCCGTGACCTCCTGGTCGTCGCCGTCACCAACGTCTTCAGCAACCTCGTGAGGCTCCAGCCCTCGCTTGATCTTGAGGACGTAATGGCGCCGCCGCGCGCCATCAGCGACAAGGCGCGGGAGGACGCCACGCAGGCCGCCATCGCGTTCGCCAAGAAATTTGACCAAGTGGTGATCGAAGGCGACGACGGGGATGCCCTGGAAGAGGCGGAAACCACCGTGGACCAGGCAGGCACCTCAGGAGGCGCGACAGCTTGAGCTCCTTGCCTGCAGCTGGGCGTGCAGAGGGCACACTTATCTTAGTCATTTTGATTGTAAATTTTGTAAAAACTTGTCAAGTTATATTGGAGTGTGCTTGTGAATGTCCCTCGGGAAACCTTTGTCTTTTCTCCTCATGTCTTTTTCGCTCTACGTCTTAGGACCCTCTCTTAGCGCTACACCACCGCCGCTTCGGTATGTGCGAGTCAGTGCTCCACAAGTCCGGGGGATGCGTGAGGCCTCAAGAAGTAAGAGCTCCGCGAAGCGCGATGCTTGGGGCTCCCCTTTGACGTGCAAGCAGCCCATGAGGCGTAGGAGAGAAAAGAGACTCGAGGGGCAAAAACCAACGAGAGGAAATTTCGACCAAGTCTTTGTACTTAGCTTAGCGAGGCATTCTGCCTTGGAGAGGGTGTTGGTTCCCTGGCGAGATGTTTTCGCTTTGACGTTGCCTGAGGCTTGGAGAGCCTGTTTTCCTGCACTTGGAGAGATAGGCATACCCACAAGCAATAGATAGCTAAAGAATCTTATGGTGCTCGTAGGTTCCTTCATGTGTGTCTCGCGAGGAGAGACAGGCACCAAGGTTTTGGTGATCCTTGGTGAGTTGACGTGCGCGGGAGCTGACCCATGAGTTCAGAGCTCCTTGGGAGTTGACATGCATGAGAGCTGACCCGCAAGTTCAGAGCTCGGATCCCTTGGGTTTTAGGTGCTGCCGGGATGCTCCCGTGGCATGGCACCATGCTAGCCCCCGCTCGCGAGATACGCATGAGGGATCATACGAGCGAGAGAGGAAAGTAAACAATGGTAGACCTTGCCGAAGTAACAAAATACGCTTGGCGCGATGCGCAAAGGTTCAGAATGACCTGAAATAGAGGTTCGTTATACTGGCGTGGCCAGAGGTTTTTCCCTTCTGATGATGAAGTCTTGCTTTTCTGGACAAATCTGACGGTGTTCAGGCGAACATGTCAGAATTTGCCCTGAGGAAGGCGACGAGCGCGCTTTCCTATTTGGGAGGCAGGTTGGCGCCGACCGTGGGGACGCAAGCCCCCGAGCCGCTCGCCTCCAGAGACACTTGCTTTGTCGCGGCCTTCTCCTGGAGAACTGTTGCTTCTTCTTCGCGGGGGGCCTCGGGAGGGGTTCCTCGTCCTCGTCAGCGGGTGACGCCACCGCGGCAGCCTTGTAGGCCGCTTGCGCAGCGTACAGGGCGTCCGAGACCACGCCGCGGATGACAATGGTGCCACCCGAGCCAGGGAGCTTGACGAGGTTGTAGGCGTGGTGGGTCACCGCCATGAATTTGGCGAGGGCGGGGTAGCCAAGTATGGCGTTGTAGGGCAGGCCGATGTGCGCGACGTCGAAGTCGATCAGCTCGGTGCGGTAGTTGGCCTGGGTGCCGAAAGTGACGGCGAGCCTCACCTGCCCCAAAGGGGTGGTGAGACCCTCTGTCACTCCCGAGAAGGGCCTGGTAGGCATGAGCCGCTCGTAGGGCACCTGCAGCTTCTCGAATGTCTTGACGGAGATGACGTTGAGGCCAGCACCCCCATCAATGAGCGTCTTAGAGACGGCGATGTTGTTGATGGTGGGGGTGCAGACCAACGGGATGGTGCCAATGGTTGAAGTAGACTTGGGGTGGTCGCCGGAGTCGAATGTAATGGGGCACTGGGACCACTTGAGGGGCCTAGAGGCCTCGACTCCAGGGAGGGCTGCTGCGACTTCGCAAGCGAGTTGCTTGAAGTGGCGGTTGGAGCGAGGGGCCTGAGCCCCGCCAAGGATGCAAGCGGCTCCACGAGGCACCTGGTAGCCCTCGTCAGCCTCGGCAGGCAGGTTGTCGTTCGCGGGCTGGGCAGCGTTGGCCTGAGGGTTCTGCTGGTAGTTGTCGTTGTAGTTATTGTTCCAGCGTCGCCCCTCGCGGCCGCCGCGGCCTCCACCGCGGCCTCCGTGGCCTCCGTTTGCCTCGCGAGCCTCTCGAGCCTCGCGAAGCCTCTTGATGTCGAAGCAGTCCTCGGTGGCGTGAGAGTGCCTGTTGTGGTAGATGCAGAAGGGACGATCATCCTTCTTCTCGGGTCCTGCGGCTGGAGTGGCAGCTTGGCGAGACTGCTTGGCGTCGGGCTCTGCCGCGAGGACCGCAGTAGTCTTGTGCTTCTCGGAGAATTTCTTCTTCTTGGACCCCTCGGTGGGGTCCCCTGGCTCGTTCTTGACGAACAAGCGGCCCTCTTTAGCCTTGGCGCACTTGTCCGCCAAGTTGAAAAGCTTGACGACGGTGGTGATGTTGTCGTGGATGCCGAGCTTCTCGAGCATCCGCACGTCTGTGACCCCAGCCTGGAAGGCCGAAATGACCTGTGCATCGGTGGCGTTGGGGATCTTGTTGCGCACTTGGCTGAAGCGCTGGATGTACTTGCGGAGGGTCTCGCCGGGCTTCTGACGCACGGCGCGGAGGTCATTGTAGGTGAGGCCGCGCTCGTACATGCCCTTGAAGTTGGCGACGAAGCACCGGCAGAGCTCCTCCCAAGTGTTGATGGACTCGGCGGGGAGGTTGGTGAGCCATGAGGATGCGGAGTCCTTGAGAGCCATGGGGAACCAGTTCGCCATGACCTTGTCGTCGCCCCCGGCGGCCTGGATGGCCAGAGAGTGGAGCTGCAGGAACTCCAGGGGGTTGTTCTTGCCGTCGTAGCGCGGAGGGAGGTCCGGCCTGAACTTGACCGGCCAGACGACGCGACGGAGGCTGCGAGTGAACGCGGCCGTCGTGCCGTAGGTGACCGTGCCATTGGCAAGGGTGGCGCGGAGGTGGCGCCCGGCGGTGGCGACGTCCTGGACGGCGCGGTTGCGGCGTTCTTGCCCGCGCTCGATGCTCACGCAGTGCGTCCTCAGGGGGCTCGCTGCACGATTTGGCAGTCATGTGGCGACGACGCGTGCGATGCAGCGCGGCCGTCGCGAGGAGGAGCCCCCGCTGGAGCAGGTTGCGGTGCAACCGGTGGAGCTGGAGCGGGCGCGGGCTGATGAGGAGGCGTGGGAGGTGCGCCGTGCGCCACGTCCCCCACGAGTGTAGAAGGAACCAAGGAACGAGACGGCGCGGGTGCCGCGGCGCGAGCGGCGCCGATGAGCTCGACAACGCGGTTGAGCCAGGCCTCCTGAGCCGCCGGCGTGGGGCGGTACTGCAGCAGCTCCTGCGTCATGAGAAGCGCAGTCGCCGGGCTGGGCGCCGGGCGGCCCAGCGAGGAGGCAGCACGGTCCCACGACGGGTGCAGGGAGGAGGCCTCCTCTTCGCCGAGGTCGTCCTCAGCGTGGTCGACGTCGTCATCGTCCGGGTGCTCGACGCGGGGCTCGGGGTCGACGCGGCGCTCCGGAGCAGAGCTCCCACGCGGGCGGCCATGCGGGCGGCCTGCGGAGCGGTGGCGGCGCTAGCCGTCCGGCGAGCGAGACGTTCGGCACGAGAACTGGCCATGGCTGTGTCGAGGATGAAGACGCGCCTCAGCCCCCTACCTGGCGCGCCAAATGTCGGAGAACTGTCCCAGGAACTGGGGGTGTCTCCAAGGTATCGTGTAAGGGGTTGAACACGGAGTCAAACAATCCACAACGTGCCCCGGCGACGGTGCTCGTCAGGCTCGCTGCGGACGACACTGCAGAGATTGACACAAGGTCTTACCCAGGTTCAGGGCCCTCTTGTGGAGGTAAACCCCTACGTCCTGCTTGTGTGTATTGCACTGCTTGGAGAGTTTACAGTACAAGGAGAGCTTGTCGAGCTCGAGGTGGCTAACAATGGCTACTTGCTGGACTCTAGATCTAGGGTTAGGGTTTTCTAGAGCCGCACCAACCGAAGACCAACCCTTTGCTTGGGCGTGCTCCTCCCCCTTTTATAGGCGTCCTGGACCTCTTCTGCCCAAACACTTGGGCGGGAAGGGCTACCACATGGCGACGAAGGAGGAGGCGTGGTGCACCGTAAAGGTGAAGTCCACCATAAAGGTAAAGCTCGTGGACATGGTCCACGGCAGGGGAACGGCGTCACCAAAGCTGAAAAGGGGCACCGACCAGCTGGACAGTGGGCTGGCGCTTGCCGAGGTGGGAGGTGACCCACGGTGACGTCGTTCTTGGAGCGTAGCTACAGACTGTCCCCTTTGTCACCAAAGAGGCAATACTCGTTGTTCGCTTTGCTTGGCTCCGCTTTGTTGACTGCTTTATACATGGAAACGGCAACTGCGGCGTCGTCGTCATCGCGCGTAGGCCCGCGCGTCACTCTGCACATGGCGTAGAGCCCATGTGCGCTCTGCCGCGGGGGCAGAGATGGCTTCACGAGGAAGGCGCTTCGCGAGGCGAAAAGCCTCGCCAAGCCCTTCAGCTTGGTCCTTAGCAGAATTGCGGGTGGCGTCGGAGACACCTTGTCGAGGGACGATCCCTCGCCAAGGGAGAGACCCCTTGGCGAGGAGAAAAAACCCTTCGCGAGGGAAGAAATCCTCGCGAAGCTCGCCAGGCTTGGAGAGCCTGGTCCTTAGCAAAAAATCATCCAAAGGATCTTGTGGTCCCTGGCAGGCCGGCCCGTGGTACCCTGGTTTCCACTGTGCCGACAAATAGCATCTAAAGCATGTCTATGACAGAGAACAAGACCAAAGTAGAAATTTTTAAGCAGCAAACTCATGGTCATCTGAGGTTCGGTTTGACTATAGGAGTCAAAAATTCTTTCCCATGCTTTTTTAAAACTCTCTTCACCCCCTTGTTTAAAAGTAAAGATTAGCTCATCAGGGGACATGGTAACAGGCATAACACTAGACATGAGAAGAACGAAATAAAACAAGTAACTAATTTTTTTGGGTTTTTGATATAGGAAAGCAACAAGATAAATTCTACACTAATTTTTTTGTGTTTTTGATATAAGAAAGCAAAACAAGACAAAGCAATAATAATAAGCAAGACTAAAACAAAGTAAAGAGATTGGAACTGAGAGACTCCCCTTGCAGAAGCTTCTCTACTCCCCGGCAACGGCGCCAGAAAAAGAGCTGTTGACGGAGGAGTGAGAAGTTTGGTACTTCGAGAAGCTTCTTACTGAGCACTCTTAACTCCCCGGCAACGGCGCCAGAAAAAGAGCTTGATAGCGTGAGAGGTGTTAATCAATCACGCTTCGTTGGGCACCCCAAGAGGAAGGTTTGAGGAGCACAGCGCAAGTTTTCCCTCAGTTAGAAACCAAGGTTATCGAACCAGTAGGAGTGAGAAATGCTTCAGAAGGTTGTCCACAACTGCAATGGCGCCAGAAAAATAGCTGTTGCAGGGGAGACAGTGGAACCTGCAGAACACAATCAAACTACTTTGCCCCAACGAAGCAGTGAGGTTGTCAATCTCACCGGCCTTGCTGAATACAAAGGATTAAATGTATGTGTGGAATGAAGCTTGTTTGCAGTAAATGAAAACAGTAGAGCAGTTGATTTAATTGCAGATGTAAAAGAATAGACTGGGGTCCACAGTTCACTAGTGGTGTCTTCTCCATAAATAAAATACTACACATGCTGGGTAACAAATTACAGCTGGGCAATTGACAGAATAGAGAATGTAAGACAATGCATGAACATTGCATAATATAGAGGATGATGATGTCTATATGAGATGCTTTGGGCATTACGACAAAATACATAGATAGCTGTTCCAAGCATACACCTATGCCTAAATAGTCCACCTTTGAGATAACATACCGTAAAATCTCTCCAATATTAAGTTGCAAGCAACAGACAATTGCATGAAGAACTGTGCATAAAGTTTACTCCCTAGTAGCAACGGCACTCCCCCGTCCTTATATGTTTCTGTCACTCAAGCCAAGGCACACAGGGACCGAACCCACTATCTAGCATAAATACTCCCTCTTGGAGATACAAGCAACTACTTGATCAAGGCAATTACAAGTACCGGAAAGCATGCAAGATCACAAATAACATAGACATGATAATATCAATAATCAACATCACAAGGTACTTCTCTATTCATCGGATCCCAGCAAACACAACATGTAGCATTACAATAAGATGATCTTGATCATGATAGGCAGCTCACAAGATCTAAACATGATAGCACAAGAGGAGAAGACTACCATCTAGCTACTGCATGGACCCGTAGTCCAAGGATGAACTACTCACTCATCTGTCCGGAGGCGGGCATGGTGGTGTAGAGCCCTCCGGCGATGATTCCCCTCTCCGGCAGGGTGCCGGGGAGAGATTCAGAACCCTCCCGAACTAGGGTTGATGACGGCGGCAGCGATGGATGTTTTTCTGGAATTTTGATCGGGTACTTAGGGTTTTCTCGTCGGGGGGATTATATAGGCGAAAGGGCGGCGTCGGTGGAGGCCCGAGGGGGCCACACCACCTGGTGGCGCGGCAGACAGGTGGGCCGCGCCACCCTAGGGTGTGGTCGCCCTCTGGTGCGTCTTCGGCTCCCCTTTGGACTCCGTGTGCATGACGAAATTATAAGATCCTAGGTTTTTGTCCTGTCCGATTCCGAGAATATTTCCTTAAGTACTTTTCTGAAACGGAAAAACAGCAGAAAACAGGAACTGGCACTAGGGCATCTTGTTAATATGTTAGTTCCAAAAATGTATAAAAATGCTATAAGATGTAAACAAAACATGTAGCAAATGGTATGAAAACAAGCATGGATCATTAGAAATTATAGATACGTCGGAGACGTATCATTGGAGAAGAAGAGGGACAAGACTCCTCCAATGGTCGTCGAAGAGGAGCCACCATCCTCCGAAAGTGAGAAGACTGTGAGCTATGACCGATGGCATGCAAATCAATTCCCTTGGGCTGATTTTGACTTTGAGGAGGTGTCCTCCATGCCTTCTTCCTCGCGCAATACCGGCAAGGCTCCAATGGTTCAAAGGGAGATTGAAGAGGATGATGATGACGAGGCTAGTGGATCAGAGTATGATGATGATGATGCCATCGAGGAGGACTCCGAGTGATCTTCAAGGGATCATTAGCATCGCCTTTCTTCCTTTTTGGTGTCTCGATGCCAAAGGGGGAGAAATGGTTCTAGTAGGTTATTCGTGGGATTTGCATGGGTCGGGCACAAGCATTTGCTTTTATCATTCCTTGAGAGCTTGTGTCCCTTTATATTTGTGTTGAACCTTATGTGTTAAGAGTTGAACTTTATTTGCTTTATTTGCTACTTCTATGTGAGTTGTGGATCTTGGTGTCTTTTTATTCTTGAGGAGACATGATATCGGATATTATCTATGGTTGAGTTATTTGTGAGGTGAGATATGCATTGGAACAACATCAACATTTTATTCTCATGCACAAGGTATGATTGTTAACACAAAACTCAACCCTTATAATATCCGATATCATGTCTCCTCAAGAATAAAAAGACACCAAGATCCACAACTCACATAGAAGTAGCAAATAAAGTTCAACTCTTAACACATAAGGTTCAACACAAATATAAAGGGACACAAGCTCTCAAGGAATGATAAAAGCAAATGCTTGTGCCTGACCCATGCAAATCCCATGAATAACCTACTAGAACCATTTCTCCCCCTTTGGCTTATAATGTCATGTCTCTTTGTCATATATATATCATATCATGTCATATTTATTTGTGGCATCCTCTTCCTATATGTGTGTGTCTCTTTATGTGTGTCTTGATTGATATGCACACATTTAGGGGGAGGTGCTATTTTTTTACATGATATGGTCTATTTGTTTGCAAATCCTAGTGTTGTCATCTAACACCAAAAAGGGGGAGATTGAAAGAGCATTTCCTAAACCCTATTGATTTTGTGTGTTAGTTAACAACACTAGTGATCATCTGATATGATGCTAAGTGGTGCAGGTTAATTGTCATATTTCTACCCTAAGCATCAACCACCAAAAAGGGAAGTTTTGGCAGGGTTTATTTGCTGCAGGACAATTCTAGGCCAGAGTCTCCGGTCTACCTGGGCCGGAGTCTCCGGCCCCTGGATTTCCCTGCCTTGTGCCAAGTTGTGGTGCGGCTCTGTTAACACTCCGGAGCATCACCGGAGGATGCCCGGAGTCTCGGGGAGGCTGGAGTTTCCGGCCCTTAGTGACCGGAGTCTCCGGCCTGTTGAGCGTCATCGACAAAGTCTCCGCTGGGGTGCGGAGTCTCCGCCCGCACCGGAGTCTCCGATTCCTCTGACCGGAGTCTCCGGCCCTTCCCCGAGTGAACCAAGTGTGGTGCGGTTCTGGTGCCTGTCCGGAGGGACCCCGGAAGGAGCCCGGAGTCTCCGGCCCACTTAGGCCGGAGTCTCCGGCCCTAGTGGACTCCAACGGCTAGAAATTTCAGAGGGGTATAAATACCCCTCCTCCTACCTCAAGACAGCTAGCTCGTCCAGCATTTAAGAACCCTAATATCTGAGAGCTCAAATCGATAGATCTCCTAATTCCTCCATCCAAACTCGTTGATCTTTGGAGGATTGAAGGAGAAGACCCGGATCTACATCTTCACCAAGCCGTTCTTCATTTCCCCCTCATTCTCTTGAGGATTTCGTTTCTAGGGTTAGCATTGTGTTACCCTAGAATTCTTGTGCTTACTACTTGTTGTAATTGTGACAGATGTGTTGATTTGGGAGCCCCCAATTAAGTTGTGGGTGTGTGCCCCAAAAACATTGTAAAGGCTCCGGATTCCGCCTCGAAGGATTCCGATAGTGGAAGGTGAACCAAACCCTCGGGTGCGGTTCATCGGAGAATAGGGTGAGGCCTTTGTGGCATCTTGAGTATGCCTCTTGTGGCGAGCTCACACCCCTCCAACGAGACGTACTCCCTTAACAAGGAGGAACTCGGGAATACATCCTTGTCTCCGCGTGCTTCTACTTTCGGTTATCTCTTTCCCTTAGTTGTCTTTACTTGTTTCGTTAATTGCCTAGTTGTTTTAGTTTGCTTCTCATATAGGTAAATTCACCATAGTTGCATATCTAGAGAATTTACCTTTGTGTTAAGCCTAAAATCGAAAAAGAATTAAAAATTGGTGTAGCACCTATTCACACCCCCCTCTAGGTGCCCATACGATCCTTTCAGGCGGCCCAGGTGCTATTGTCTTTCTCGGCGCAGTATGGAACCGTGTCGTTTGGCGATGCGGAATACATGCATGCCATAACGACAACGACGGCCGCAGTACGCCAGTATCGTTGTTGTTCTCGTTGCACTCCATGTTGCGGGTCCAGACTGGACATGCCCTTTGCGGGGACGCCGCATACAGCTGTCTTGCACGTGCGCAGAGTGTCCTCCATGCTGGCCGCCGTGGCAGAGCCTGACACGACGCCGAGCGAGAATGTCTGACAGCGCTCGCGTGGAGGGCGGGATGGCGCGGCCGTCGCGCCCGACGGGAAGCAGAGCGAGAGACTCTCCCTGACGCACACCGCCTCCTCCCGAGGAGAACACCGACGTCATCGTGCCAGCAGGTAGCATGGCAGGTAAAGAATGTGAACTATCCCTGACTCTCACTGAAGATCTCGACGCGAGGAGTTCAAAAGTGAAAACGGTTTGGCATTTGAACGGACGGTTCTCAAGATATTTCGTTTTTAAACTTCGGTTCAAAAAAATAAAAGGGAAAAAACTACCCTCCCACCTCCCTTATCCCTTTCTCTCTCATCCCCACTTTAACTCCGGTTGCGATACTTGGCGGACATGCAAGCAACCATGGGGGACCAAGCGAGGAGAAGGCGACACTTGTCGCGAGGGAGTGTGCAAAGGGAACTTTTTTTTAATTACCGCCGCCCTATATTCATCAAGGCAAACAGCCCAGTTGCAGATGAGGTCCACTAGCCCACGCTCGTACGGCCCAACATAACAGCAGGCTTTGCGTGTAGGCGCACGGGTGAAAGACCGAACCCGAGACGTCGCCCAAACCTAAATCCAACGCGCCGGTGCGCCGCCGCCGCGGATACCACCTCCTCCTGCCATCCGAATCCCGTCCGCCGAAGAAGGAGGCGCGGGCGGTTACACCCCGATGCGCTCAGTCTAGCTAGCCAATCTTCTCCCCTTCCCAGAGAAACTAGATCGGATGGCGAGGAAGAGGAAGCGGCGGGGTGACGCCGCCGCCACGGAGGCGCCTGAGAAGGTGGCCGAGCGGGAGGCTCCCGCGGCCGCTGCTGTTTCAGCCTCGCCGAGGAAGACCAGTCGACGGCGGGACGGCGACGCCAAGGCCGAGCCGGAGGCGCCCGCCGCCGTGCACGCACCCTGCCCTGCTGATTCAGGTACGCACCTATCTATGCCTCGATGTAGGTCTCGCCCTAGTTGGGGCTGAAAATGCACGCGTATGTGACTACGCCTAGGGCGTACGGTTAGCTAGGGTTTATCCATGTGGGAGTCGAATGCTTTGCTTCCTGCCCGTGATTTTGGGTTACGTGGAGAAATCATGCTTATCGGAACTGATTTTATGGCCTCTGCATCTGCAGGGAAGGAGACAACGGACAGGGAGGGGAAAAAACCTAGGCTCAATAAACAAAAGAGGAACACGACGGCTCATCAAACTCCTGGTGCTTCTGCATCGGATGCTGATGCTGCTGCTGCCACGGGTAAATCAGGTGATGATTGCACAGATGGGGATGGTGTTCCAGGAGATGCTGAAGTTAGTATGAGTCCAACAAATGGGGGCGATCCTAACTGTCCTGTGGTGAACATTGGAGAGAAAGGGATAACAAAGATGAAGAAGCCTAAGCGCAGGCAAAAGAAGAAGAAGACGCAGGAGCAATCCCCTTCTGCTGTCTCTGGTGACAATGCTGTTAAGGTTGACAAATTCAGAACTGACTGTAATGATGTGGAGGATGTACCAGGAGATGACAAAACTGTCAGGAATCCCAGAAATGAAGAGGACCCAGGGGATGGTGTTCCAGGAGGCGCTGAAGTTAGTATGCGTCCAAGAAATGGGGGCGATCCAAACTGTCCTGAGGTAAACATTGGAGAGAAAGGGACAACGAAGATGAAGAAGCCTAAGCGCAAGCAGAAGAAGAAGAAGAACACGCAGGAGCAATCCCCTTCTGCTGTCTCTGGTGACAATGCTGTTGAGGTTGACAAATCCAGAACTGACTGTAAAGATGTGGAAGATGTACCAGGAGATGACAAAACTGTCAGGGATACCAGAAATGAAGATGACCCAGGTTTTTCTTCTGTAGACATTGCAGAGCGGGAGATACAGGAGAGGAAGAGGAAGCCTAGGCGAAAACAGAAGAATAAAATGCAGGAGCAATCCCCTTCTGCTGTAGCAGATGGCGACGCGGTTGTGGTTGGTAACTCTGGAAATGACTGCACTGATGGGAAAGGTCTTCCAGGAGTTGCTGACGTTAGTGTGAGTTCCAGAAATGGAGACGATCAAGACAGTCCTGAGGTAAACATTGCAGAGAAAGAGACACCGGAGAGGAAGAAGCGCAAGCTCAAGAAACCAAAGGAGAATAAGCAGGATCGATCTCCTGCCGCTGTGTCTAATGATGGTGCTGTTCAATTACACAAATCTGGAAATGTCTGCATTGATGGGGATGGCGCTTCAGGAGCTGTTCAAGATAGTATGGGCACCAGCAATGTAGAAGATCCATACTGTCCTGAGGTCAACCGTGCAGAGAAGGGAACACATGAGAGGAAAAAGCCTAAGCCCAAGCAAAGAAAGAATAAGAAAGAAGGATCCTCTTCTGTTGTACTTGATGCTGGTACTGTTGTAGCAGATGAATCAAAAAATGTCTGTACGGATGGGGATGGTGCGCCACAAGATATTGAAGCTCGTATTTGCCCCAGAAATGGCGATTATCCAGACTGTCCTGCGGTAAACAATGCAGAGAAGAAGATACAGGAGATGTATAAGCCTAAGCGTAAGAAACGAAAGAAGAACAACCAGGAACAATTACCTTCTGCTGTGTTGGATGCTGGTGATGTTGTGGTGGACAAATCAGGACATGCCAGCACAAATGTGGGAGCTCCATCAGGGGATGCTGATGTTACTATGAGTCCCAGAATTGGAGAGGGTCCAGAATATCCCAAGTTAAATGCTTCTGATGATTTGTTGGGGGGAAATAAAGTGCATAAAGACTACTCTCAGAAATCTAAGTTTAAGAAACAGATGAAAAATAAGCACGCGCAATCCTTTTCTGCTGTACCGGATACTTGCGCTGTTGTGGAGCATAAATCTGGAAATAAGCACGAGCAATCCTTTTCTGCTGAAATTAATACGAGTCCCAGAAATGGAAATGATCATGACTGTCCTGAGGTGAACATATCTAATGATTTGGTGGAGGGAAAGGATGGGAATAACGACAACTCACAGAAACCTAAGAACAAGAAACGGAAAAGGAAGAAGAGGGCTGCAGTAGCTGTTACCGAGACATCCCCGGTGGGTGATGTCAGCTCAGATGAAAGGGAGGATGTGTGTAGGTCAGCCTCCATGAAGGTTACAGACAAGTCAGATATTATTTCCATAACCTCTACTTCAGGAGAAAATCACAAAGGAAATGTCCGGGACATCTACTCACCAGAAGGGTCGCTTGTAAGGTTTCAGAGGAAAAAACTTCTTATTCTTGATCTTAATGGTATACTTGCGGATATCAATACAGAAAGCTACATCGCTCACATGGCAAATGGAAGGGTTCGAGGGAAAAATGGTAAACTTACATATTTAATATTCCTCGTACAACACTTGTTCTTGATATAAATTTGGATTGGAATATTGAACTCAAGATGCTAATATCCTATGATTTACTATTGCACCAGTCTTCAAAAGACCTTACCTTGATGATTTTCTGAGATTTTGCTTCCAGAACTTCGAACTAGGGATATGGTCGTCGAGAATGAAGTACTGATTCTTTTCCCATACACACTTCTTACTTGCCACGATGTCGCTGCAGTCCTAATTGCAATTTTCTAATTCTCCAGAGTAAATGTGGATGCTGTTCTCGATATCCTTATGAAAGATCTCAGGCGACACTTGGTATTCTGCTGGGTAAGTAATGGAAAAGCTGTATAAGTGCTACTTCTAATTTCTGTCTGACTTGTTTTATCCATGGTTTCCACTTGGAGAATAATTGCAAGAAAGCCAGGCGATGTGCATTTGTCGACCGGGAAATGTTTGAAAAATGTGATTTGCGTAGATATATTAATTTTTATTACGAATTTAGTTTATCTTCTGGAGTCACTAAGGAGTCCTAATGTTTTCAATGCTCTAATTTGGCCAGGACGCATCTCAATGTACTAAGACTAACTGCGGTACTCTTGGAAACAACAGCAAACCATTAGTATTAAAGGAACTAAGGAAACTGTGGAATAAAGAGGACCCTAATCTTCCATGGGAGCAAGGGGAATTTTCACCCTCAAATACTTTGCTTGTGGATGATTCCCCTTACAAGGCTCTGCGCAATCCGGTACTGAGTTTGCCCCTGTTCCTACTGTGTTATTATATGTTATTAATGCTAAGCCCATCTGTGGCTATTGACATATATTTTCTCTTGACATCTGTATTATGCAGCCATACACTGCCATTTTTCCACAAACCTACAGCTATCATAATAAGAAGGATGCATCGTTGGGTCAGATTCACCATTTTAAGATTATTTTACCGTTTTGCCCTGGTTGAAATCATCAATGCTGATTCTTGTTCAATAAACAGGACCAGGTGGAGATCTTCGTGTGTATCTAGAGAACATTGCTGCTGCAGATGATGTTCAGATTTATGTTCGGGAGCACCCTTTTGGTCAACCTCCCATTACAGAGAGTGATCCTAATTGGAATTTCTATGCGAGAATACATGACAGACTGGATAGATGCGATGGCTGGAAGTCTTGACTCTTTCAAGTTTTGTTGGTTCACTTGGCATGGCTACTTGTAGGCTTGTTTTGTTGCATAGATCAGTGGTCAGAGGATATGGTTGATTCCAACAATTTTGATACTCCCTGTGGGTTCAGTCCGTGCTTATCCTGAAGTAGACAGGCTAGGTAATGATCACAAGGAAGTACCTAATACTTCACATGTACTTTAGTTACACATGTTGACATGTGTCATCCGTCATTTGTTCCCCTGTGTCAAGGATAGCAGGGTTGTTGTAATAGTTGGATTCCATTTAATTTAATTTTGGAAAGTGTGGTGTAAGGATATTTCAGTTTTGCCGGCCTGTATTTTTTTCTCCTCCCGAGTAAGTGCTGTAATATTTTCACATTGGTTGAACTCTGGTACCTCCAATGCTGTTGACACACATTGGTTGAACTCTAGTTGCCTCCATTGCTCTTGACATTTGCCAGTGGAAAGTGATATTATCGTTGCGAATGAAATTGGTTATTCAGTGGTGGACTTGAAATCTTCTTTGCTCTCTACCAACCGTTTCTCTTGAGAAGATGTATCTTGCTATTTTGTTCTGAACTTGCCAAATCTGCACTTCCTTTCAGAGATACCCGTACGTGGCATTTTGTGCAAGACACGTCCAAAGAGCAAAGGCTGTCATTTTCTGAGCATTCTTGTCATTAGGATGGTAATTTGTCTAAATATTTAGTAGAACTATGCTTTGTAGTTTGCATGTTCACATGTGGGTATTGCTGGTGGAGACATGTCCATATATGCATCAATTGTTGCCAAGATGCTTTATGTATGGACGTGCAGATCACAAAGAGATGAGCATGTCAGCATGTCTCTGTTTATGGTCTACAGTGTCTTATAAAGCATGATTAACTCAGGTATATCATCTCACCTGCATGAATGAATGCAGGTATCTTTTCTTTAGTGATGGGAGAGCAGGAAAAAATATTGAAGATCGACCCAAGGGTAAGGGGTTCCATGCAGCTTGCACCGGTACTGATGAATGGCCGCAGCAAGTGCCTGATCTGATGACGGTTCTCTGTTTTAATGCAAGTGCAGGTTCCAGACTCAGTCACGAGTTTTGCATCCTCGAGTGCAGTCTGCTATTCACTGAACTTGTGGGCAGGCAAGGCAGCACATCCTGGAGAAAGCAATGCTCCCACCTGATCCAGCTGAAATCTTCAATGGGCACCCTGTTCTGATGATAGCCAAAAGCTTGTCAGTCAGTGTGAGTGGTTGCAGATGATGCTAAGCAGCCCAGCTTTACTTCCTGTTTATGTAATATTAGACATATCAGGCTTAGGGCCCGCTTGGTTCGGCGTTTTTTAACCCGAAACGACGGAATCCGTCGGAAAAATTTACGGAGCTCCGGAGGTCCGTATAATTTACAGCTGGGCGAAGCTGACGGGGGTGGGAAAATACGGAGGTGTGAGAAAAAACGGACTTCCAAACAGGGCCTTAGTCTAGCTTCTAAATATCGGGCCGATTTTTCGGTTTCAGTCATCTGCTGATACCGAAAACTGCATATTCACTCACAAGTCGCGCTAGTATCTTATGACTCCAATAATAATAATACTAATAATTTCTTTAGATCATGATTCTTAGGATGATGCCCACACTGTAGCTGCAATGAAATGCATTGATGAAACAACGATTAGTTTATTTCTCTACTTCTCATGGTTAACTTGTGACTTGGCAACATCAGGCGACGGACCGCCATCATGAAGATGCATCCTTTTCTGGACAGGTGACACCAAGCATATCGCTTTCAGAGATAAGGGCATGCACAAAGCAACTGTAGATTTGCAGTGGCCTGTATGCTCTCATGACTCCGGAGGTTAACTTGTGCCCATCATCTCATGCAGCACGTGAGAGCTACCTTTTTTCCTCTTCCTTTTTCGTGATACATATCTTGCTTTTCTATTCTCATGGGGTTCACATTAGTATTGCCCATAAACTTTCCTTGATTTTCTGATTTTTGATACACCAAATGCGTGTAAATGGATGATCCATTCCGTACATAACGCGGTAGATTATTTTGTCAACTCTCTAATACATACTGCACAGTTGACCCAGCGACGAAGCAAAGGGGAAGGCAGTGCCGTTGCATAGGGTGCGTGGTTTTGCTACATCGACGAGCGAAGCCATCCAGGTTTGGAGTATCCACACAGTAATCAAGTAATTTCAGCTAGTATAAAAACTGCACCCATTGATCTTGATTCCATCAATGATTAAAAAAAATCTCTGGATGTCAGGTGTCCCATCTCCTGTTCTAACGGTATTGCTGTAATCTCGATGCATCCATCTCAATGATCTGCAAATGTTAATTTAAAGAGATGGATGGCACATCTATCTAGCCTATGTGTTGGCTTCCATGTGCGCTGTTGATGCAGGATTGCACCAGCACAACATTCTTGATGCATTACATACTCCCTCGATACATAAAAGTGTCGCTCATTTTATACTAAGTTAGTATAAACTTTGTACTAAGTGTGCGACACTTTTTATGGATCGGAGAGAGTATTATACACCTATATATTGAGAGGCCACGCTGTTCTTTTCGTTTTGACTGGTCTCACGACGCACACCCCCAAGATTTTGCTTGTATCCTTGTTGGTTAGTTCATGGAATCAATCAAAGGATGAGGAGACCTTACCTACCATGCACACCACACTGCTGCTGGTCTGGTCTTCATAGGGCTCACATGGGTGTTTGGTGCATGTGGCCGTGGGTAGGGACTTCTGATGCATGCAGAGAAAAACTATGGAGCATCACGCGCCAGCCTAGCTTGTGAAGATAGGTCTTTCGTTTCTTTGAACATGCCTGCTTGGGGATCGGGATTATTGGTGGGGGCAGAGGAGAGGGCTTGCCATACCAACCTTTTTCCCCATGTGTTGGTCTTTGTGCGGTAGCAATTCTCCTTTGTCGTTTTTCTTCTTCTCTCTTCATGTCATATCCAAATTTAATTTATAATCATCTTCATTACTACATGTACTTTCTTCCTTGTGATAAGATTACTCACTATTCCCTTTGCACTTTATTTAAGAATAATTTGCCAGGCTCTGGTGAGTGAATACGAAGCCAAATACCATAGTAAGGTATGTTACAAGCGATAGTCAAGATAAACGATAAATACAAACATCAAACATAAGGGGGCACGAGGATTTAACGTGCCGGCAAATTTTCACTATAATCAGATGAGGTTACAAACGCTGGGTATTAACAACATGCGACTTATTCCAAACTGGTAACTTACAAGTGGTATATAAAGGGGTGGTGATCTAGGTTGGTAACAATCCAAAATTGGTAACGATCCGTACCGCCGGGGCCAGGGGCGGAGGCAGGGGGGACTAGCAGGTGCCCTGGCCCCCCTAACACCATTGATTTGTTGCTTAAAAATATATGAACAGTGTATATTTTGAGGACTTCGCACTAACCGGCCCCCCCTAACCTCAGAAATTAACCAATCCTTCCTCCGCCCCTGGCCAGGGCTGCGCCGCAGTCTCATGGGCTAACTTGAGACTCCGCTCCACTCGGTCCAAGCCTACCGGCGACGGATCGAGCTCCGCTCGTCAGAAGTTAGTCTCTTATCTTTATAACTTTTAACTGAACTTGGATCAGAACAAAACAACAAGGTAAATGTACTGAGGTTGCCATATTGAACAGATTTGATAGCCATGCAGTATGGCCTTGCAATCGTTGCACTGAATTGAAGAACAATCTACCAACTAGATCAAGCAGAAATGCGACACTGGTTGGCGTATACTTCTGACAAACGATTTGCAGGGAAGGTATAAAGGAACACTGCTGGAGTAAGGCTCTTTTTAGCTTTAACAAAGAATCAATCAAATGGACGCCACATCAGTACATCATGATTCACGCCCAGAAAAGAAGCGAAAAGGTAAAGATGGAGACAAGGATCAGATCTTGCCCACTAACTGAGAGAATTCCTTGCTCATGAATTTTTACTGCATGCTTACCTAAACAAGCACTGCCTCTTTCATAATCAGATCTCCCGTACTAACTGTTCCAGCGGTACAGTTCACTAAACAACTGCAGGTTGGTGAATGGTGAGTGTGTGACGCTCGTGTGTTTGGTGCAAGGAGAAGCTGCGCATAATAAAAGGTATGTTATCATGTTCAGTTCAGGACATTAACCACCAGCATCATCGTCACTTGTAAAACATTTCACTGCTGATGAATATAGCACAATAGTACTATAGTAATTATGATTGCAAACCGTATTATGACTTTTATCAGTTAGCAGGTAAAAAAGGTGCCCTTTGTGCAATTGATGAAGATGGATGCGGTGGTATCCCTTTTAATCCTCAATTCCGATCAATGATTTTAATATTTTTGGAAGATTGTAATATTAGGCTGAACAATGCTAATATCACTGATGACTAATCATCATCATCATCATCATCATCATCATCATTATTATTATTATTATTATTATTGCACATAACAGTTTTCGAGAAGTTAGTCTGCCTCTTTCAGATAATCGGATACACTGTTGAAATATATGTTCCTTTCACCCTTCACCTAACAGCAGAATTAAACAGTGGTTCGGAAGCTTGATTGCCATCAAAACCCAATAAATCTTGTAACTGTAAACGGCCCCAAGAATAGCAGTTAGTTACAAGATCCACATACAAGTAGGTGGTCTAACTGACGGACACATCTCCTTTCGCTCAAGAACCGATTTTCTGTTTATACATATGTAAATACTGCTCTGGATTTCCATGCTTATCAACTTCTTCTGTTGGGTCAACTCTCAAGTCTCGACACGAATGTGGACCAAATGCTGCTAGCCATCCGCAGTTTTGCATAACTGAAAAAATGATGATGATATTGAATCAAAGGATCAGAGGAAGAAGAAAGAGAGGTGCAGATTAAAAGAAGATAAGAAATGGTGTGGCACTGCCGTCTGCAGTCTGCACAGCATGGCATGCACCAGCGTGCATACATGCTTCGACGCCACGAAATTGCTGCCGGTCTTCTTCTCCACATCACGGATCCACACCATGAATGCACTGTTGTTCGTTGGCCGTGCACTCCCATTTAATGCATCCTTGACCAAAAGACGCAGCCGTGATGCAGTTACACGTAGTACAGTCAGATCATTTGCAGCTCTAATTAGTGGTAGCAGTAGTTACAAGCAAGATTTAGCATCATCTTCTTCTTCCTCACCAAACCGGTTTGGTTTGGAAAGAGAGAAGTTTTTACTCGAACCCAACAAATTCTCCACATGCTGTTGTTTACCCTTGCAAAATGACAAACTGATGTTGACTCTCCCTCTCTCACACACGCACGAAGAGAGAGAGAGAGACAACCATGTGTCATGGTGGGTAGGGCCAGGATCGACCTTGGAGCAGCACATGGGGTGCCGAGAAGAGAACAAGACGATCACCCCTACGCCCACCCACATCTCCTAATAGTTAGTTAGGTACCCCTAGTTGGTTGGTTAGATACACACTGCTCTGCTTGGAATGCCAAGTCCCAGTACCCACAGTATACATTGTCAGTCCTGTTTACCTGCATTTTGCAGGACACTAAATGTACTCACATTCCGGTAAAACGAATTAAAGATACATTGGCACTGGCAATGCCTTCTTCTTCTCTCATCAAGCCCCTCCTCCTCATCCTCACAAGTCTTCCTTCCTTCTTCTACTAGCAACTGCTCCACTGTCAATAGAGGAGCAGCAGCAAGTGGAAGAAGAACACCACACAACCATTCTTGGTGCTCCTGCCTTCCAGAGCACTTTCTTGCATCCCCTCCTTCATCGGACAGGCCATCTCATCCGGTGCCTGGAGCTGCCTGCAGAGGGTGAGGGCGGCCATGTTCCTCGTGCTACCTGCTCATCAGAGTCACGAGATCTCCTCCTCTGCTGGGCTGCTCCCCTAACAGAAAAAAGGTGACCATGAGCTGAGGTGTCGTTGTTCTTGAGCTCCTCCTCCCCGCATTCTGGGGATTCCTCTCGAGGTGCCTGGTGGACCAAGGAGGAGGAGAGGAGATGCCGGCCAAGTACCTGCAGACGTTGGGAGAGGAGAGGAGGCCAGGGCCGGAGCTGCACCGGCAGATCGGCTGCGTCACCGGGATCCTGCAGGCGTTCGACCGCCGCTACCCCATCGCCGCCCACCACTCCCACAAGAGGCTTCTCCCCCCAGGTCTCTTTCTTTTCCCTTCCTGGTCAATTCTTTCCGGCACATCGAAATTTGCTTGTCTATTTTGTTTGCATTTACCTGCCATTAGCTTTACTGGAGCTCTGCTTTTGGAAGATAGGTCAGGGATTTACTTAATCGCATGGTCTTTTGCTGATGCATGCTCTATTGCTCTGGTTTCTTGGTCTTCGTTCATCCTGCATTCAATCGCTAGCTGCTGGTGGCAATTGCTTGGATCTAGCCTTTTCCCCTTGATTTCGGGGGGCAAGCCGGCGAGATGCAGGAATTTTTTGATAAAGGGAATTTCATTTCAATGTATCAGTGATACAAAGTATGCCTATACCCGGCCTCTGCATAACAAGATGCACACAGCCAAAGAGCATAAAAAAGAAAAATACATATGAAGCACATAGGCGCCAAAATAATCATCAAAAACGCCTATGACTACAGGGGACCTAAACGTTGATCCCTAAGCCACCCATGTCGGATAAAAATATCCCTCGCCGTGAGCTCCAGTCGTGCAGACGCCAACATAAAAAGGTCTCGATTTTCCACACGTTGTAATGTGGAAGCAGACAGAAGTTTAACTTATTCTAATCTACTAGGGTGGAAGCAGACAGAAGTTTACGTCTGAAATCTTCAATTCAGCACCAGCACTGATTAGCCGGAAATTGGTCCCATACGACCGACAAAATAAGTCACTCTGCCATGTAGACAGATTAGAACCGTAATAAATCTGTCTGTAAATGTGGACAACTCTAAAAATGACTCATTAAAGTTAAAGAAGGTCCTTTCTGAAAAAAGTTTATATTTGGACAACAAGTGACACTGACAGTTTGTTTCTCTTCTTTCTACGAAGAAATGTTTAGATTTTAACACTGACGCTCTGTTTTCTTTCTCTTCTTTTTATGACGCAACAAGATTGATTAAGCTTTTTCTCTTGCTTGCTCCATGCATTTTTGCTATAAGAATCAGTATATTTCTTTTTTCTTTTTGAGGAATCAATATAGTATTTCTCTAGGCCGACTCGCCGCTGAGAAATATTTCACTTGTTGCATCAGGCAATGCACTGTCAAGCAGCCCGAGCGTAGGAGAAGAACGCACAAGATACGGACCCCAGATTGTTCTCGTGAGTCTCAGTTATATGTATATACTTCAGTAGGCATGCATGCATGCATTGGCTTTCACAATCTGACTGACTTGCTTCAATCTGCATCCAGGACAAGCACTTGAGTAAAAGCTGGATCGAGAATCAAAGAGCAGCATCCACGGCGGAGTTATCGCAGACCTCTTATTCATCGTCATCCTGTTCGTCTTTCTCCTCCCTGGATGGAAACAGGTCAACACAACAGGACTTATCATCCACTGATCGAATGCTATTTCCGGAGAAACCATTCAAGTCGTCACCAAGGCTGAAGAGCTCTCCTGACAGTGACAATGGACCGGATTGCTATCCAGATGGTACCCTCAACGAGCCCTCCGACACGCTCTCAGCTCAATCAAGCCATCGGACTTTTCGTATAAGAAATCTCGTAAAGGATTCGATTTATAGAGATACTCGTGATTTGTCAGTCAGAACTTCCACCAAGGAAGCTGTGAATGACCACAGATACAACTGTGGAGATCCTGCTACACGCTTTGATGATCCCCCTAGCAGTTGTATCCAAGGAAAGAGCAAGGGAACCATGGACATCAATGAGTCACTCAGAGTATTAGCCAAGCTCAGGGAATCTTCTTGGAATCCATCTGAACCAGGCCAGCAACAAAGGCTGTCTTATGATGCTCCTCGGTTGTCGTATGATGGGAGGGAATCAGCATCAAAACTTAGAGAGATGCCAAGATTGTCACTGGACATCAAGGAAGGTCCTCTTAGGACCTGTGAAATGGACTTACGGATGAAGCAAAGCATGAATGCTGAAGAAAGGAGCAACAGTTCTGATAAAGAATTCAATGCAGAGATCCAGCAAGAACAGCCAGCCTGTAAGCGTCTCCCGAGTGTTGTTGCAAAACTCATGGGATTGGAAGAGTTGCCTGAGCCTAATGCTAGCAAAGCGGTGACATCACATGCATCCAAATCAGTTCAAGAGAGGAGGCAAGAACCTATATTGATCCCTTTGAGCCTCCCCTCGCATAATGAGCCTGCTCGTCGGCAACAGAGGAATCTGGATGCAACAATCAGGAATGTTCCTAACTCTAAGTTCCCAGCTGAAACTGCGCCATGGAAACAGCAAGAAAGGATTGTGCTACCTAGAAAGTTGCCAAAGGGGTCGAAGGGAGCTCATGGAAAAGAGCAACCTGCTGCTTCAGTTTACAGTGAGATAGAGAAACGGCTCAACGACCTTGATTTTCAGCAATCAAACAAGGACTTGAGGGCACTTAAGCAGATCCTGGACTCGATGCAAGCAAAAGGACTGTTGCAGAATAAGAAACGCGAGGAAGCATCTATGCTGAAGTTATATGATGAAAACTACAATATCCAAGAGGTGACTGATCCTAACCTGAGACTGAATAGTAACAGAAAACCCAATCAGATGTCTGAAGGGGAACCGTCTCCGTCAATGGAAGAAGAGAGCATTGCAGAAAGATTCTTTAAATCACCTATTGTGATCATGAAGCCTGCAAAATCTGCAGACTTGGGTGATGAAGATTCTTCTGTTGTTTCGCTGGGGAGCTTATCAGATTTACCGCACCTGCGGACAGTCAATAGCATTGATCAAAAGAAAGTCTCACAGACCAATAGGGCAGCTATTGAGAGACATCCAAAATCTAGTCCAAGGGTGCCTGCTTCTGAACCCCTCGTTTCTCCTGACGGGAGAGCAAATGGAAGAAACGAAGTGATGACCAGGAGACACAAGTCTAGTTCACAGTTGATGACTGAGAGCTCATCCAGGAAACAGCAGTCGCCAAGAGACAATAATGGAAACTTTTTGAAGCATAAAAACTCCACTAGCGCCAGATTACCACAGAAAAAGATCGAAGTGGAGCGGAGGGCTAGACCCCCTATTCCTTCTTTGGAGTCTAACAAGAGCCAAAGGCAATATGCAGATAGGAGTCACTTGGATACAGTATCACCCAGAAGCAAAGTTAGAAGAAAACTTGCTCAAGGTGAAGATGGCCATCAAAATGGTGCAAAGAGCAGGACAAGGAGCCTGAACCAGTTAGGCGATGATATGTCTACAAGGTCGGATGGCAGTATGAGTGTTGTGTCAGAGCTGGACATAGAGGTAACAAGTGCTGACAGATCTGCAGAAGTTAATGTTTCGAGCTTCCAGCGAGGCAATCAAACTCCACCAGCAAAGAATCCGCAAAAAGTGGTAAGCCATTCTTCCAAATAGTCCTCAAATTCACATAGAGGAAAAGGTGTATATTGCAAAGCTATACTAATGTGAAAATAATATATAATTCCTAGTTCACCTTCATAAAACCACAAGAATGTAAAAAATAACTACACAGTCAGACACTAGGCTGAAGACTTAAATCTTACAAGCGTGCCATGCACCTTTTCTAATTATTATGGTTTTTATCTGTTATTCAGAAAACCTCCCACGATGCAAACAAGGACCCGTCGTCTATAGATCCTGCAGCAACTATCCCTGAGCGGCCAAGTCCAGTTTCTGTCTTGGACTCTTCTTTTGACCAGGAGAATTCTTTCTGTACCAGCAAGACCTCAGATTCACCTAATGTTGGTAAGATGAGCTATTTCACCAGCTTTGCTAACTTTGTTTCTTGATCATATTAACTGGAAACTGTGCTCCTTAGAAAAAGGAAAGCTCAAACAGAATTTTATTGCACAGCACAAGCAGTTCCGTAGTCCACCACAGGTGGAGTTACATAGTGGCCTCTTTTGACCAGAATGGCTACAGATTAATAGTGTCATGGCATATATAGACTGGTGGATACTATTACTAAAGATAAATGCTTGTTCACAATCATTGTAGAATCGAACCAGAAATACATTTGGTTGTTGTGCACTGCATGTTCACTCTGGCAGAAAAATAAAATAAAATGAAAAATAGTACTTCCTGTGACTGATGTGATATTTTCCTGTGACTGATTTCTTCTTCCTTGGTGGCAGATGATGAATGCCATCCATCAGATGAGCCCCAGAAGCCTTCCGGTACAAAGCCAACGAAGCTAACTGCTCAGCCGGAGAACAGTAAGTTCGCAAACGTAGCGAGCCTTCTTCAGAAGCTCCAGCAATTGACTGTAAACAAGGATGACGATGAGGCCCCTCCTGTCGATCACATTGCTTTCTTGTGCGAGGCACAAATTCCTGACCACCGCTACGTGTCCGAGATCCTGTTAGCCTCTGGACTTCTGATGAAAGACCTAGGTTCAGGCCTGTCGGCACTCCAGCTCCACGCTTCTGGCTACCCCATCAACCCCGACCTGTTCCTTGTGCTGGAGCAACGGAAGTCGGGATGGATCTCCAAACCCGATAGCGTCCATCAGAGCAGAAGGTCCGACGATCCCAAGAGAGCTCACCGGAAACTAATATTCGACGCTGTGAACAATCTCCTCCTTCAGAAGTTTGAGAAGGAAACCTCTGCCCATTCGACCAGCTCGCTCACCGGAGTGAGGGAGGTGTCCAGCGGTCAGCAGCTGGTGAAGGTCATTTGTTCAGAGATCGAGCACATGAAGACGGAGAGATCACGGATGTGCCATGAAGACAGCAGCTGCGTGATACCTGACGCTGACATCCTGCACAGGCTGGAGGGGTGGACGACATGCTTCGGCCGGCAGCAGCTCCCCGGGATGGTGCTGGAGATCGAGAGGTCGATATTCAAGGAGCTTGTCGATGAGGTGGTGCGCGGCGAGTCTGCTGATGGCCCACGGGCGAAGGCAGGCAGGCGCGGCAGGAGGCGCCTTTTTGCATGACTTTGTCTTTGAAGATTTGGTTTGTCTGAAGAGAGGTAGGTGGTACATATAGGTTGGTTGTGTGATGATTGAGTGAGCAATGCAGAAACCTGAAGTAGGAGTGCATGTTTCAGACACCCACCTTACTATTCCCAATATTAACTTGTATAAAGTCAGACAACATTTCTCTCTCGAATTTAATTGTGCTATGTAGCATGTGCTTATTCTGAATTTTAATAATCACATGGATTTCCTAATTTTGAATAGGGAAAAGCATGTCCTTGTATGTACGGATGGGTGCGTCTGAAAAAATCCCCAACAAAGGAAGAATGATGCAGAAAACGAGGAAACGTATCATCAAATCTGTGCTGTAACGCACGGCGATCATCTTTGTACAGTTTTTTTTTTTCTCAATCCATGTTTGGGGTTTTACCGTTTTACTGAGGCACACAAGTGTTCAGTTCAAAATCCATCGCACCTACCATAAGTTTGATTAATCCAAATTCTTCTGAATGTGCCATCAGAATTCAGAAGTGTGTGTGATTCTGATGCTTTGGATTGGGAGGGGCCAGTTGAGAGTGCACCATCTGAATCTAGGGGCATCACCATCTGAATCTAGGGGCATCTGCCCCGTTTAAAAAAAATACATATTAAACACGGTTTAAAATATTTAAATATCTGAAACAACATTTTACATTGTACGTGTATGTCCCCATAAGATATGCATGCGGCACAAAGTTTTGTAAAAAAATGACTTTTTATTTTACCTCCGTAAGTACGGGATGGCTATGGTCAGATCTTGTTTGCGAAATGGAGGAGGCAGGCCCGATCAGTTGAAGGTAGACTAGAGATGAAACAAGCGGGACCGGAAACGGGTTTGTTTCTCTTTTTGAATGTTAGCGGGAGAGCCGCTAAATTGATTGAACAGATAGAAAAATGATCTAGTTTATGAGGGAAACCGGACCCAAAAACCATACAGATGACACCTTTCGGCTTGCAACGCACAACCACACACACGGGTCTCTCTGACCGGATCGACCTCCAAGATGATGCCCCAAGAGAGAACACGACGCCGGGTAGCGCCGCCATCGTCCGATCTTGAAGACTACATTAAGGGTTTCTCCCGAAGCACATCGGGACAGGCAAGTGGGAGCAGCTACATTGATGCCTCCAACAAGGGAGCGATGCCCGTAGACGCCGTCATCGACAACTCCAGCCACGACCGGAGTACGACTTTCACCGGCAGTCTCACCCGCATAGCCCGACACCAAGATCAAATCAGCCTTCATGCCAAACTGCTGTCCCTGCCTCCATGGCGAAACGCACCTCCCCGACAAGCTCAACGTGTTGTCAGCCTTCTTTCCTCCTCCCCCCACTGGACGGAGGATGCAACACCCGCAACTATGCCATTCGTCTCTCTTCGGGAGGATGCAACCCACGCCGGCGCCATTTGTCTCCTAGAGGATGCAACACCCGCAGGCCACTCATCTCCCAAGTGGAGGATGCAACACCGCAGCGGTGCCATTCCTCTCCCTCTAGCCACCACCATCTCTTCCGCACACCGGACATCGACACGACCGCAACAACATCTTGCTTGCCGCTCTACCAACAGGAGGATGCAACACCGCCTAATCCACGGCGGCGCCATTCATCTCCCACCAACACCACCACCATCTCTTCCGCACACTGGACGTCGACACGCCCGCAACAACGTCTTGCTTGCCGCTCTACCAACAGGAGGATGTAATACCACCGAATCCACAGAGGCGCCATTCGTATCCCACCAACACCACCCTCACCTTCTTCCTCTTCCTCCCGGCATAGTCAAGAGCAAGCGATGCAATCCTTCACAGCCTCCTGCTCCGCCGGACAACACACGCAACAGCCGCCTAGCAGCAGTTGTGCGCATCAGCTGTGACATCCCAGCAAGATCGAGCCAGAGCGGCGAACGCGCTGGGTGGTAGCAGCGCGAACTCCTGCGCCTGGGTGCCAACTTCGGTCCTTCGCCATCTCTGTGGTCGAGCCGAGCATGGAACGGCAGTGGCCCTGCTGGCCCAGTCCGAGCCTGAAGTCGGGCCCAGATCGGGCCCTCACACTGTCGCAGCTCACCCCACACCCTAGCGCCAGGCCGTCGCCGCCACACCGCTTGGATGGCTCCTCCATCTCGCCCTGCTTGACCTCGCCGCTGCTTCACCGAGCTCCGTCACCCTGCACAGCCCCGCCATCGCGACCACTGCTCCGCTCGCAGATGCCGCAGCAGCATGCTCTCTCCCCTCCGCCTTCGACGGGCCGGGACGTCGCCACCGGTGTCGGCGTCGCCGGCGGCAGCGGCCAGGGTGCGCAGAGAGGGAGGCCTAATTTCTAGGGTTTTGGTCGTCCTCCGGAGTCGCTCGAGCGGGAGCGACCCGGGAGGAAGAGGAAAAATTCCAATTGTTTAACCGAGTAAATTACACAGAACTACCACATTTGCGGCGAGTCTATGGGTCAGTACCGCTGTTGGTAAATTTTTTTTTTAAATCTACCATTCCTGGGACTAACGACAACAAGGCGCGATGATCCATAGGTTTAAGCGTCTGACAAGCCTGGCCCACTGTCAGGGCTGACATGGCACAAACGGCCGTTAGCAGGCAGCCGTTTGGACCGCGACGCATCTGGTTTGGTCAGCCTGAACCCGGTCTGTCGGAACCAAACAGGCACATACTAGACCATCTTCCTCTGTTTCTTCCTCTTCCCGCGCAAGTCACCGCCCTGCTCTTCCGCCCCTGCTTCGACTGCGTGGCCGCCGCCGATGAAACGTCGAGCTGGAACAACGGCGAGACGTCCAGCGAGGGTCCATTAAGTTCATAGGTAAGTTCTTATTCATCTATAGGGTTAGGGTTCCAATTTGAGGATTTCTGAGGATTCGTCAAATTAGCCATGTTTAAGACTTGACTTCTTTTTCTTTTCGTGGATTTGTAGTATCCAGGGGGCTACACTCCTAAGTCGATCGAGGATCCAACATTCGAGGGCGTTACTTTAGATTCAAATTTGCTTTGATGTGTTCACAAGCAATTGCCAGAGAGATTTGTGGCTTTTGAAGGGAGAACACAGGAAGGCGATTTCTGACATGTGTTGGGAAGAATGTAAGTTGTTTTTGTGATTTATTGTTAATTAGTTAGTAGTCACTGTTAATTAGTTAGTC
Organism: Puccinellia tenuiflora; assembly: GCA_012064385.1. Taxonomy (NCBI): domain Eukaryota; kingdom Viridiplantae; phylum Streptophyta; class Magnoliopsida; order Poales; family Poaceae; genus Puccinellia; species Puccinellia tenuiflora. The sequence goes on from QRDG01000198.1 coordinate 771,071, forward strand.
AGAATAGATAGTTAGATATATGTAGTTGTATTCCACCAATCCTACATGTATTTAAATATCTATATTGCACTGATCCGAGATAACTAGTGTAGAATATTAAATCTAGCAATAATTATCTCAATTTATGTGTTTTAGGAAGTCGAAAATTGTGGATTTGTTGAGTGGATTGATCCTGAATGGCCGACAACACTGGAACATGCATTAGAAAGTTTGTGGAGCAAGCTAGATGAGACCAATTCTGCCAGAATTGATGAGAAGTTTGATAATGTCATGTTGGTAAAGAATTTAGCTGAAGAGAAGAGAAAAGTAGAGAAGAAGTATGCTGGTTTAATGGATGAAGTGAACAAGATGTTGTATGACACTGTCCAAAAGGTGAATTAGGAAAACTATGGATAGATTAAGGAGGAGGAAAATGTCCAGACCCTGAAGCATGACATGTTTGTGTTAAAGGAGGTGCACAAAAATGAGAGTTAGATGAAGGAGAAATTGGAGACGACGATGGAAGCTCAAAAGGAAGCACTGGAGGAGGAGAAGAAAAAACAAGAGTACATGTTGTTCGATATGTTCAAAGCAAATAATTAGAACAAAGATAGGCTCAAGAGAATCAAGGAAATTTGTGATGAGTGAATGAGATATAATAGAGTAGATGTGATTTTATTGCAATTGCAAAATTTGAACTCTTTTTAGCAGCAAGACTATGCAATTGTATCAATTTGACCTCTATGTACCTAGTAATGGATCTTTGTTTAGTAATTAGAATTATGTGTGATGGATCTTAGTTTGAAAATGTGTGTGATGAATTTGTGTGTGAGATTAATGGCTCATTTGAATCAGTGGGAAATTTTACCTTCAATATAGTTGTCATCGACGTATGTCATAAATGTTCGTCGATGACAACTAATTTTATAAACCTTTAGTTGTCGTCGGCGAGTCGTCGACGGCAACTAGATGTGAAGAGTACCTCGATAGTTGTCATCGACTCGTCAACGGTAACTCTACGAATTTCAACACAATTCAACATAATTTCAACACAATATGAATTTCAGCAAAATTCAACAAAATCTTGTGAACAAAATTTCTGCACAAAATTATATAGAATTTCGCCAGCCGATTGTACACAATAATAATCACAGATTCATCGCAGTATCATCACATATTCATCAAAGATTCATCACAAATATTCATCACACATTTTCATCACATTAATCTCGTCATCCATCTCATTTAATCTCAGTATCTGAAACAAGCAACAATGGTACCAGCAAGTTCTGAAATTACAGCTATTGCATCATCAAAAGAGCAAGCAGTTGGTAACCAGCAAGTTCTGTTTGAAATACAACACAACCATTTCACCCAAATAACCAGCAGGTTCTGGATTTACTACACATATGCATGAGAATTTTGGCTGTTTGAAGGGCCATCCTCTCCCTCATCCTCATTTGGCCACAAGTGAAGTAGCCCCATGTCCCACTTCTCTTGTACCTTTGCTCATATGGTCCTTCTCTGTCATAGTTGGGCATGCATTTGACACCAACTGCAAGACTTACTTGGTGGTCAATAACAACATGCAGTTCGTAACTATCTTCCATCTAGTTATTCTGTCAACTATCCTTCCAAGTATGAACAGGGAAGGCACTAAGCCACTTCCAAGCATCCTCACTCTTTGCCTTTAAATTTTCCATTGCAATCTCAAATTGTGACCTATGAAAATCATAGGTACATCCATGCACTTCTTCAGATCTTCCCCTCTCAACCCAGCACTTTGGAAATTTGCATAAATATGCCTTAGACAGAATCTGACAGGGCTAGTAGAAACACTTGGGTGAGAACTTTAATAAGCCCCTATCAGACAAATTAAGATGTGTATGTAATAAAATAGTTGTCGACGACAACTAGATGTTTAAAATGCCTAAAGAGTTGTCGTCGACATGCCATGTTGGCAACATGTCGACGACAACTAGATGTTGTCGTATACCCAAGAGTTGTCATCGACATGTTGACGACAACTAGATGGAAGACCTATATGGAAGATAGTTACTAACCTATGTAGTTATTGACCAATATAGTTACTAACCTAGATAGTTAACAGAATAACTAGATGGAAGATAGTTACGAACCTTCTGTCTATCAGACATTATTGTGTATGTACCAAACTGTCCTTTTGTTCGACCCAAAGCATATTTCAGTTGAGTTAAGAACCAGCACCAATTGGCTATGTCTTCTTTGGGTACAACAACAAAGGAAATAGGGTACATGTTGTTATTCCCATCTATGCCTGTTGCAACTAGAATCTGAGCACCACTGCAAAGCTCATAAAGAATCCATCCAATCCTGCAATAGTAATACACCGAAAGCAATTGAGTAAATTTCACACAACTAACTTTAACAGAAAAGGAAATAAACACAAAAAAACTCTCTCACCTATGAAGAATAACCCATGGAAAGTGGGGCCAGAATGTGGGTTCTCTACTAACACAACATCAATAGCCAGGTTTTTTGCCCTGTAGGCCATCATCTTAGGCACCTCAACACCATGTTCTTGCCTAGCATTGTCAATGCGTGACTGAATATTGGTATTAGGATCTGACCTGAAGATGCCTTCATAGTTTTCAGCCAACCATTTGGCACTGACCCTTGTAATTTCCAGGCTTGTCTCACAGGTATGCTTTAGCCTCATCTTCCTAATATAAAATGTTTTCTCCCCTTTTATCTCAGATGCCACCATAAAGAAAGGACACTTCTCCTTTATACAGTGAACAATGATTCTCACATTGGAGTTCCTATGATATCATAATTCCTACTTTGTGCAATGTGTAAATTATTCAATGCATTTATAAATTGTTTCACATTTGTAGAACACATCTTCAAGCACAGTTCTTCATGTGGATTGAGCCTCCTCTCATTATACCAATTCCTAAGTGGCATATTCTTTGCTCTACTCTTTCTTCCGTTTGGTGGCACCATTGACAGAGGTTGAAATCCATCATCATCACTGTCTTCTAGATAGCCAGGGTACTTCTCTTCATCTGATGAGGGTATTTAGTTGGGTACATCTTCAACTTGCACACTGGAATGAGACCTGACTGTGGGCACTTTTCTAATAGAAAACTTCTTTTTATTCTTAGTTTGAGGGGTTGGTACAGGGGTTGGTTCATCTTCTGTTACAAATAAATCTTCAATGTCAGTATATCACCTTCACTGTGCAGCAGTGGATCCTTGATACTTGTCAAACGTATCTATAATTTTTGATTGGTCCATGCTAGTTATATGTCGTTGTTACATGTTTTCACTATCTTATTCTATCATTTTAGGGCATTTTATTGGACTAACCTATTAACAAGATGCCTAGTGCCAGTTCCCTGTTTTTGTTGTTTTCTATTTCAGAAAATTTACTTCTGAAAATATTCTCGGATTTGGACGCAAATTTGAGAGGAATTTTTATTCGACAACATGACGTCAGAGACCAAAGGGCAGCCTGGGGGGGCACCCAGGGGCCAGGGGTGACCCCTGGTCACGGCCCCATAGGGACCCATGGGTGGGGCCCGCCCCTGCTGAAAGAAATCTCTTAGTTTTTGGTGATTTAATGACAACACACTTTGTGGGCTAATCATGTCTTTTAGGTTGTTGAATTTTAGGTTCATATGATGATTAAACCAAGTCGGTGAAAAGATCGAAGACGGAAGTGTGCAACGAAGTCGCCGAGCTTTTCTGCCAAATAGGCCCGGAATTTCCGGTGTTCCTGGCCGCAAGTTCCGGCCTAAGGGAAACAGGGCTAAGTCCTTTTTGGAGTACCCCGCGGTAGGGGTACCGGAACTTTGGTCCGGAAGTTCACCCGGATATTTCCAGGGGGTCCGGAAGTTCCGGCCCTGGAAAAAATCCGGGCAAGCAAATGACTAAGTCATTTGTGGGAACCCTCACGGGAGGGGTCCCGGAACTTTCGACCAGAAGTTCGATCGGAAATTTCCGGCGGTCCGTAAGTTCCGGCCTGATGGCCAGAAGTTCCGGCCCTGAGAAATTGCTGGGCCGAAAATGGCTAAGTCTTTCCCGGCACCCCTCACGCTAGGGGGTCCGGAAGTTTGGCCCGAAGATTCTCCCCGGAGATATCCGGTGCCCCGGAAGTTCCGGGGTTATGTGGCCGGAAATATCTGGCCCGCCGCAGGATAACAGGTCATATTTCTTGGAGGGGTATAAATACCCCTCCACCCACCTCGAGCCAGCTAGCTTTTGAACACTCTCTCTCCTCCATTAATGCAAAAGCTCAAATCGACGAGATCTCCCAACCCTCTACTCAAACTTGCTCAAACTTGAAGGATTGAAGGAGAAGGCCCTGATCTACATCTTCACCAAGCCGTTCTTCATTCCCCCCTCATTCACTTGAGGGATTTCGTTTCTAGGGTTTGCTTGTGTTTCCCTAGATTCATTTGCTTACTACTTGTTGTATTGTAACAGATTTGTTGATTTGGGAGCCCCCGATTAAGTTGTGGGTGTGTGCCCCAAGAACTTTGTAAAGGCTCCGGATTCCGCCTTGAAGGACTCGGACAGTGGAAGGTGGACCGAGCCTTTGTGGCGAGGTTCATCGGAGAATAGGGTGAGGCCTTTGTGGCGTTGAGTAGGCATGTTGTGGCGAGCTCACACCCCTCCAACGAGACGTACTCCCTTAACAAGGAGGAACTCGGGAATACATCCTTGCCTCCGCGTGCTTCTACTTTTGGTTATCTCTATCCCTTAGTTGCCTTTACTTGTATTGTGATAATTGCCTTGTGTTAGTTGCTAGCTTGTCATATAGGTATATTCACCGTAGTTGCATATCTACAGAATTTACCTTTTGTGTCAAGCCTAAATTGAAAAAGAATTAAAATTTGGTGTAGCACCTATTCACCACCACCCCCTATAGGTGCCCATACGATCCTTTCACCTGCCCCCTAGAGGTCGCCTTGCCCCCCCCCCTCAATGCCCATAAATACCTAATAACCCTAATTTTATCGGGGCAATGATTATTTTCCATAAACTCCATCCCGAAGCCGCTGCCACCTCGAAACCTAATTCGGGGAGATTCTGAAGCTGTTCCCGGCATGCTTCCGGAGGGGAGATCGATCCCGGAGGCCTCTACAGCGCCATGCATCCGCCAGGATGATGCGTGAGTAGTTACACCTTGGACTACGGGTCCATGGCAGTAGCTACATGGTTGTCTCTCTCCCTTGTGCTTCATGTTTATGATCTTGTGAGCTGCCCTACATGATCAAGATCGACTATTTGTAATGATATATCATGTGTTTGTTGGGATCTGATGGATTATGAAGTTATGATCAAATTGTGCATGGTTCTTATATGTTAATTTATGTTCTTGCATGCTCTCTCATGTGTGTAGTTGCTTTGGCCAAGTGATTTCTTATGTCTCCAAGAGAGAGTATTTATGCTAGATAGTTGGTTCATGCCCCCTCTTGTGCCTGGGCACGAGTGACAGAAACGTCTAAGGATGAGGGTGTGCTGTTGCGACTAAGGGTAAAACAGTGGTATTTATGTCTTTATGATTATGTATATTGCTTACATCATACACTTTACTTAATGCAAATGTTTATTGCTTGCAACTTAATACCGATGGGTGACAGGCTGGATAGCGATCCCTAGGTGGATTTTTTTTACAAAGATGCAGTTGGATGGCGGTCTTTGTTCCTTGTTGATATGCCTACATGAATATTACCATGAACACTTTGATATAGCTAGATTAAGTTTGTGTCATAATCTTGTCAATTGACTAACTGTAATTTGTTTACCCGTCATATGAGTATTTTATTTATTGGAGAGACACCACTAGTGAACCAATGGCCCCCGGTCCGTTTTTTTACATTGTTTACAACCTCATTTACTTGCTTTTCACATTCACTTGCTCGCTGGTCCATTTCCAGAATTTCATTCACTACACTATACGTTTAACCGCTTTGTTTTCAGCAGACCGGGAAGATTGACAACCTTCCTGCCATTCAGGGCAAAGTAATTGGTTGAGTATGTGCAGGTCCACGTTCGTCGATGGTTAAGCGCTAGAGATCATTGACATGCACCTCGTTGCTGATTTCAAAGTCCTACTAATTCGATTAAACCTTGGCTCTTCACTGAGGGAAAACTGCTACTTGCTACATCCACGCCTTCGCTTGGGGCACTCTTCATCACCAATCATCAAGCAGTTTTCTGGCGCCGTTGCCGGGGACTTTGGAGCTGTAAGGGGAGTCTTGCACTCTCAATCACTTTACTTTGTTTTTGTCTTGCTTAGTTTACTTCTTATTTTGCTTATTTACTTGCTTAAATTTTTAAAACCCCAAAAAATAGTGTAGTCTTTATTTCTGTCTTGTTAATTTGCTTTTTCAATATGTCTTCTTCTGAGAATACTAAGTTGTGTGACTTTATTAGCACAAATAATAATGATTTCATATGCTCTCCAATTGCTCCTCTCGCCTCTAAAGCGGAATCTTATGAAATTAAACCTGCCTTGCTAAATCTTGTTATGAAATAGAATTTTTCTGGTGCTAGTACTGATGATGCCGTCTCTCATTTAAATAATTTTATTGAGTTATGTAATATGCAAAAATATAAAGAGGTTTAAAGTGACATCATAAAACTGAAACTTTTCCCTTTTTCTTTGAGAGGGAGAGCTAAAGAATGGTTATTGTCTTTGCCTAGAAATAGCATTGATTCTTGGACTAAATACAAAGATGCTTTTATTGGAAAATACTATCCACCTGCTAAAATTATACAATTGAGGAGTAACATTATGACCTTTAGACAATTTGATAATGAATATGTTGCTCAAGATTGGGAAAGAATGAAGTCTATTGTTAAAAATTGTCCCACGCATGGATTAACTACTTGGATGGTTGTCCAAACTTTTTATGCATGCTTGAATTTTTCTTCAAGGAACTTGTTGGACTCGGCCGCTGGAGGTATCTTCATGTCCACAACATTAGGTGCATCAACTAAACTTTTGGATGAGATGATGACAAATTATTCACAATGGCACACCGAAAGGACTCCAACTGGTAAGAAGGTAAATTATGTCGAGGAAATTTCCTCTTTGAATGAGAAGGTTGACATGATTGTGTCTATGCTTGCTACCAATCAGTCCCCTATTGATCCTAATAATTTTCCTCTTGCTTCGTTAATTGCTCAAGAAAAGGATCAAGTTGATGTTAATTTCCGTAATAGAAATAATTTCAACAACAATATTTATCGAAAAAAAATTGGTAGTAACAACTATAAATCTTATCCTCAAAATAATGTCAACTCTTATGGTAATTCTTACAATGCTAATAGGAGTGTGCCTACTGATCTTGAAAATGTTCTAAAGGATTTTATTACTACACAAAGAGCTTTTAATAAAACTGTTGAAGAGAAACTTGAAAAACTAGATAGTCTTGTCTCTAAAGTGGAGAATCTTGCTCATGATGTTGAAATTTTAAAAATCAGAACCACTCCTCTTCAGGACAAACCTACTAAATCTTTAAATGCTATTTCTATTCAAATTAATGAGAATGAAAGAATGTTAGCTCGATTGCACGCTAGGTGGGCTAGAGAGAAAGAAGAAGCTAGAATTGTTGAAATGAATAGTAAAACTGTTAATGTTTATACTATCCAAACTACTAATGATGATCCTCCTAGCCTCTTTAAAGATGATGAAATTGATTTTGATAATTGTAATCTTACTGAAGTCATAAAGTTCTTACAAAAACTTGCTAAGTCACCGGCTTCTAGTAAGTTAAACATTGCTTTTACTAAACACATTACCGATGCTCTTATCAAAGCTACAGAAGAAAAGCTCCAACTTCAAACCTCTATTCCTAGAAAATTACAAGATGGTTGGGAGCCTTCTATTAAGATGAAAATAAATGACTTGGATTGCAATGCTTTATGTGATCTTGGTGCAAGTGTTTCTATTATGCCTACAAGTTTCTATGATATGCTTGATTTGAAACCTTTGGAAGAATGTCATTTGTAAGTTCATCTTGCTGATTCTTCTAAGAAGAAACCTTTGGGTAGAATTGATGATGTTCTCATTGTTGTTAATAATAATTATGTTCCCGTTGATTTTATTGTTATGGACATTGAGTGCAATGCTTCTTGTCCTATTATTTTGGGAAGACCGTTTTTGAGAACCGTTGGTGCTATTATTGATATGAAAGAGGGGAATATAAGATTTCAATTTCCTCTTAGAAAAGCTCGGGGATGCTGATACGTGTCAAACGTATCTATAATTTTGTATTGATCCATGCTAGTTATATGCCATTGCTACATGTTTTCACTATCTTATTATATCATTTTAGGGCATTTTATTGGACTAACCTATTGACAAGATGCCCAGTGTCAGTTCCCTGTTTTTGCTGTTTTCTATTTTAGAAAATTTACTTCCGGAAATATTCTCGAATTGGACGAAAATTTACGAGGAATTTTTATTCGACAAGATGTCGTCAGAGACCAAAGGGCAGCCTGGGGGCCACCCAAGGGCCAGGGGAGACCCTGGCCGCGGGAACCCAGGGACCCGCGGGTGGGGCCCGCCGCTGCCTCCTGGAGGTCGCCTCGGCCCCCCTCGACGCCCATAAATACCTAATAACCCTAATTTTATCGGGGCGACGATTATTTTCCACAAACTCCATCCCGAAGCCGCCGCCACCTCGAAACCTAATTCTGGGAGATTTCGAAGCTGTTCCCGGCATGCTGCCGGAGGGGAGATCGATCCCGGAGGGCTCTACACCGTCATGCCTTCCGCCAGGATGATGCGTGAGTAGTTCCACCTTGGACTACGGGTTCACGGAAGTAGCTAGATGGTTGTCTCTCTCCCGTGTGCTTCATGTTTATGATCTTGTGAGCTGCCCTACATGATCAAGATCGACTATTTGTAATGCTATATGATGTGTTTGTTGGGAGCCGATGGATTATGAAGTTATGATCAGATTGTGCATGGTACTTATATGTTAATTTATGTTCTTGCATGCTCTCTGATGTGTGTAGTTGCTTTGGCGAAGTGATTGCTTATGTCTCCAAGAGAGAGTATTTATGGTAGAAAGTTGGTTCATGCCCCCTCTTGTGCCAGTGCACAAGTGACAGAAACGTCTAAGGACGAGGGTGTGTTGTTGCGACTCAGGGTAAAACAGCGGTGTTTATGGCTATATGGTTATGAATATTGCTTACATCATACACTTTACTTAATGCAAATGTCTGTTGCTTGTAACTTAATACCGATGGGTGACAGGCTGGATAGCGATCCCTAGGTGGACTTTTTAGACAAAGATGCAGTTGGATGGCGGTCTTTGTTCCTTGTTGTGATGCCTACATGAATATTACCATGAACACTTTGATATAGCTAGATTAAGTTTATGTCATAATCTTGTCAATTACCTAACTGTAATTTGTTTACCCGTCATATAAGTATTTTATTTATTGCAGAGACACCACTAGTAAACCCATGGCCCCCAGTACATCCTTTTACATTGTTTAAAACCTCATTTACTTGCTTTTCATATTCACTTGCTCGCCGGTCCATTTCTAGAATTTCATTCACTACACTATACATTTAACCGCTTTGTTTTCAGCAGACCGGGAAGATTGACAACCTTCCCGCCGTTGGGAGCAAAGTAATTGGTTGAGTGTGTGCAGGTCCATGTTCGTCGACGGTTAAGCGCTAGAGATCATTGACGTGCACCTCATTGTTGATTTCAAAGTCCTACTGGTTCGATTAAACCTTGGTTCTTCACTGAGGGAAAACTGCTACTTGCTACATCCACACCTTTTCTTGGGGTACCACCCAACTCTTCATCACCAATCATCAATCCTCTCTCACCCTCCTCATTGAAGGGTCGCAGCATAGAAAACAAAAAAAATTGCTACGCAAACATGGCGGAATAAAACCCAAAACCTGATCAGATCTATGAGATGGTGGTAGCAAGTAGGAGATCGAATCTCACCCTCGAAGAAAACCGAGCGTGTTTTGTCGAGGCAGGGGTTGGCTAGTCGATCCCCGCAAATAGACTTGTCCAGTCACGAGGAGATGAGAATCCGATGCGTCGCACGAACAACGCCTCCGAGAGATCCACACGTACGGCTCGATGAAGACTCCACGTTCTTGATCCCGCAAGAGGTGATGGAGAGGCTCGTGAGATCAACATCACAGCGACGGTGGTGTGGTGGTTATGGTGGAGATCCGACAGGGCTTCGCCAAGCGGCTGTCGGGAGAGAGAGGAGGAGGAGGCGGCGGCTAGGGCAGGGGGGCGACGCCAGGTGGAGGGAGCAAGGGGGTGCGGCTGGCCCTCTTGGTCCTCCTTATATAGGAGGCCAAGGGGTGCGCCCCCATCCTCCCTCTAGGGCCGGCGGCTGGGTGGCTTGCCCCCCAAGCCAGCCACCCTAGGGTTAGGGTTGGCCGTCCCCCTTTGGGCTTTAGCCCTAGCCCGCATGGGCCCTTGTGGCCAGGTAGTGCGGCTGGCCCATAAGGCCACTTCACCACCCCTTTGGCTCATGTGGGCCCCATACTCCTATGGGACCCACTTCTAGACTCCTCTAGAACCTTCTAGAATATTCCGGTACCCTACCGGAAAATTCCCGAACTTTCCGATGCCTCCGGAAACCACTTTCCTTATATGAATCTTATTCTCCGGACTCTTCCGGAACTCCTTGTGACGTCTGGGATCCTATCTGAGACTCCGAATCAATATTCATTCACACCATCATTTATCTCGAGCCCTAACTACATCGAACGTTAAGTGTGTGACCCTGCGGGTTCAAGAATATGTCATATTAATAGCGGGACCGGGATGCCCATATTAATTCCTACATATTCAACGAAGTACTTTACCAGTTGAACCACTATGTCCGGGATTCAATTAATCCATATACGATTCCTTTTGTTTCACGATATCTTACTTGTCCGAGACTTAATCACTCATATCTCCATATCCGATTAATCTCATTTCCGACAAGTTCTCTTTTACTCGTTCCCATAGGATAGGATCCCTTATGACTAACTACTTAGTCATATGCTTGCAAGCGTTTGGATGCTATGTTACCGAGAGGGCCCAGAGAAATCTATCCAACTATTGGACGAACAAATCCCAGTCTTGATTCATGCAACCCAACAACTTACCATCGGGGATACCTGAAAAACACCTTTATAGTCACCCAGTTACGAGATGACGTTTGATGTCCACAAAGTACTTTCCCGGTAAGCGGGAGTAACATAATCTCATGGTCTAAGGAAACTATATTTGACATCTACTTTATTTTGGGTCTGTCCATTATATCATCCCCATAATACAACTCCGTTTATCAAGTGATTCATCAATCCTTGGTTAGGAAACTTGTAACCAACATTTGATCAAACTAACTAGTTATTAGAGGCTTTACTAGGGACACTTTTCCGTTTATATTCCACACATGTATTTGTTTCCGATTAATACAATTCTAGCATGGATAATAAACATTTATCATGAACAGAAATATGATAAATAATAACCTTTATTATTGCCTCTTGGGCATATTTCCAACACTCTCCCACTTGCACTAGAGTCAATAATCTAGTTTACATTTGTAGCAATCTAACACCCATGGCATCCTGGTGCTGATCATGTTTTGCTCGTGGAAGAGGTTTAGTCAACGGGTTTGCCACATTCAGATCCGTGTGCACCTTGCAAATCTCAATGTCACCATCTCGGACATTCTCACGCAAATTGTGAAAGCGGCGCTTGATATGCTTTGTGTTCTTGTGTTAAGTTGGCACCTTGGCAAGAGCAATCGCACCTGTATTATCACAATACAGGGCCAGTGGTCTTGACGCATTTGGAACCACACCCAGCTCTGAGGGGAACTCCTTCATCCAGACTGCTTCACTTGCTGCCGACGAGGCTGCCACATATTCCGCTTCTGTTGAAGATTTCGCCACAACGCTCTGTTTGGAACTCCTCCAACTCACAGCGCCACCATTTAGAATAAACACGTATCCGGACTGAGACTTCGAATCATCCGGATCTGTATCCCAACTAGCATCGACGTAACCCTTTACGACTAGCTCTTGGTCACCTCCATATACGAGAAACATTTCCTTAGTTCTATTCAGATACTTAAGGATATTCTTGACAGTTGTCCAGTGTTCCACTCCTGGATCACTTTGGTACCTGCTAGTCAAACTTACAGCATGGCACACATCTGGTCTAGTACATAGCATGGCATACATGATAGAGCCTATGGCTGAGGCATAGGGAACCTTGTTCATTGTCTCTCTATCTTCTGCCGTGACTGAACTTTGAGTCTTACTCAAAACCTTTCCTTGCAACATTGGTAAGAACCCCTTCTTTGAATTTTCCATTCTGAACCTCTTCAGAACCTTGTCAAGGTATGTACTCTGTGAAAGCCCTATTAGGTGTTTTGATCTATGTCTATAGATTTTAATGCCTAAAATATACGCTGCTTCGCCAAGGTCTTTCATTGAAAAACTCTTATTCAAGTAAGCCTTTACACTTTCAAGTAGTTCTATATCATTTCCAATCAATAATATGTCATCCACATATAGTATTAGAAATGCTACAGAGCTCCCACTCACTTTCTTGTAAATACAGGCCTCTCCATAAGTTTGGACATATCCAAACCCTTTGATCACTTCATCAAACCGGAGATTCCAACTTCGCGATGCTTGCTTCAGTCCATAAATGGATCTCTGAAGTTTGCATACCTTGTTAGCATCCTTAGGACCATCAAAACCTTTGGGCTGCACCATTTACAACTCTTCCTTAATATGACCATTAAGGAACGCGGTCTTAACATCCATTTGACAAATTTCATAATCATAAAAAGCGGCAATTGCTAACATAATCCGAACAGATTTCAGCATCGCTACTGGTGATAATGTCTCATCGTAGTCAACTCCTTGAATTTGTCGGAAACCCTTTGCGACAAGTTGAGCTTTGTACATGGTGACATTTCCGTCAGCATCTGTCTTTCTTTTGAATATCCATTTGTTCTCAACGGCCTTGCGGTCATTTGGTAAGTCCACCAAAGTCCATACTTGGTTTTCATACATGGATTCCATTTCGGATTTCATGGCTCCTAGCCATTTATCGGAGTCAGGGCTCATCATCGCTTCCTCATAACTCGCAGGTTCATCATTGTCTAACAACATGACACTCATGACAGGATCGTAATGATCAGGAGCGGTACGTTCCCTTGTTGACCTGCGAGGTTCAATAGCAGGCTTGACCGGAGCAGTATGATCTCCATCATTTGCTCCTTCAGGTGGCGATGGCTGCTCTGGAACATCTTCCAGATCTGCGCTACTCGGCATCTCAAGAACAGGTTCGATAACCTCGTCAAGCTCTACTTTCCTCCCACTCACTTCTTTCGAGAGAAACTCCTTCTCTAGAAAGGAACCATTCTTGGCAACAGAAATCTTGCCCTCAGTTCTGTGGTAGAAGGTATACCCAATAGTTTCCTTAGGGTATCCTATGAAGACACATTTTTCCGACTTGGGTTTGAGCTTATCAGGTTGAAGTCTTTTCACATAAGCATCGCAGCCCCAAACTTTAAGAAACGATAACTTCGGCTTCTTGCCAAACCATAACTCATATGGAGTCGTCTCAACGGATTTTGATGGTGCCCTATTTAAAGTGAATGCGGCTGTCTCTAATGCATAGCTCCAAAATGATAGTGGCAGATCAGTAAGAGACATCATAGATCGCACCATATCCAATAAGGTTCGATTACGACGTTCAGACACACCATTACGCTGTGGTGTTCCAGGTGGCGTGAGTTGTGAAACTATTCCACACGTCTTTAAATGCATACCAAATTCGTAACTCAAATATTCACCTCCACGATCAGATCGAAGAAATTTTATTTTCTTGTTACGATGGTTCTCTACTTCACTCTGAAATTCTTTGAACTTTTCAAACGTTTCAGACTTGTGCTTCATTAAATAAATATACCCATATCTACTTAAATCATCTGTGAAGGTCAAGAAATAACGATATCCACCGCGCACTGCAACACTCATTGGTCCGCACACATCAGTATGTATGATTTCTAACAAGTCTGTTGCTCTCTCCATCGTGCCGGAGAAGGGTGTTCAGGTCATCTTGCCCATGAGGCATGGTTCGCAAGTTTCAAATGATTCAAAATCAAGTGAATCCAAAAGTCCATCAGAATGGAGTTTCTTCATGCGCTTTACACCAATGTGACCGAAACGGCAGTGCCACAAATATGTGGTATTATCATCATTCAGTTTACATCTTTTGGCATCAATGTTATGAACATGTGTATCACTACTATCGAGATTCAATAGAAATAAACCATTCCTCTCAGGTGCATGACCATAAAAGATATTATCCATATAAATCAAAACACCAAAGTTTTCAGACTTAAATGAATAACCGTCTCACATTAAACAAGATCCAGATACAATGTTCATGCTTAACGCAGGCACCAAATAACAATTATTAAGGTTTAAAACTAATCCCGAAGGTAGACGTAGAGGGAGTGTGCCGACAGCAATGACTTCAACTTTTGATCCATTTCCGACGCGCATCGTCACCTCGTCCCTCGCCAAGCGTCGTCTATTCCGCAGCTCCTGTTTCGAGTTACATATATTAGCAACCGAACCAGTATCAAATACCCAGGTGCTACTACGAGCACTTGTTAAATACACATCAATAACATGTATATCACATATACCTTGTTTGACAGTGCCAGCCTTCTTGTTTTCCAGATACTTGGGGCAGTTCCGCTTCCAGTGTCCAGTTCCCTTGCAGTAGAAGCACTCAGTATCATACTTAGGGCCCTTCCTTGACTTCCTCGTAGGCGCGGCAGCTTGCTTGCCGCCCTTCTTGAAGTTGTCTCTCTTGCCCCTTTTCTTGAAACTGGTGGTCTTATTGACCATCAACACTTGATGCTCCTTCTTGATTTCCACCTCCACAGTCTTCAACATCGCGAAGAGCTCAGGAAGAGTTTTCTCCATCCCTTGCATATTATAGTTCATCACGAAGCCTTTGTAGCTAGGTGGAAGTGACTGGAGAACGCAGGTCAATCCCCAAATCATTGGGAATCACAACACCCAGCTGCGCCAGTCGATCACCGTACCCAGACATTTTGAGCACGTGTTCACTGACGGAGTTGTTCTCCTCCATCATACAGCTAAAGAACTTGGAGGAGGCCTCATACCTCTCCACCTTGGCTTGAGTCTGAAACATTGCTTTCAGATCACTGATCATCTGATGAACGCCATGGTGCTCAAAATGCTTTTGGAGCTTTGGTCCTAAGCCGTACAACAGACCGCACTTAACTATCTCGTGGTCCTCAGAACGGGCTGCCCAGACGTTCATAACATCTTCAGCCGCTCCCGCTGCTGGAGCTTCACCTAGCGGTGCATCTAGGACATACAGTTTCTTGGCAGCAGTGAGGATAATCTTCAGATTCATAAACCAATCTGAGAAATTGCTTCCATCGTCTTTCAGCTTGTCTTTCTCTAGGAACGCGTTAAAATTCATGGTGGTGTTCGGACGGGCCAATGATCTACAACATTATTTGCAAGGTGTTTAGACTATGTTCATGATAGTTTGTTCGAATTAATCAGATTACAAAAACGAACTCCCACTAAACTCAACATCTCTCTGGTTGTTTAGTGATACACGATCCGAATCCACTACACCATGACCGATCATCACGTGAGGTGGTGCAGCTTCAATGGTGAACATCGCCATGTTGATCATATCCATATGACTCGAGTTTAGCCATTCGACTCTTGTGTTCCGAGGCCATGTCTGTACATGCTAGGCTCGTCAAGGAAACCGTAGTATTTCCGCATGTGTAAACTGGCTTACACCCGTTGTATGTGAATGTAGAATCTATCACACCCGATCATCACGTGGTGCTTCAAAACGACGAGCTTTTGCAACGGTGCATACTAGGGGAGAACACATCTTGATATTGACGGGAGAGATCACCTTATCATGCTACCGTCGAGATCGAATCTAAGCAAAACCATAAGGTGCATAAGAGGATTAACATCACATGCAATTCAATAATTTTGTGACATGGTATAGCCCTTTTCTTGTGCCTTTGATCTCCATCTCCAAAGCACCGGCATGATCTCCATCATCACCAGCTCGTGGCGCCACCACCATGATTGCCTCCACCAACTATTGCAACTACTATTATGGCTACTCTTAGCAATAAAGTAAAGCAATTTACATGGCGTTTAAAGTGACACGCGGATCATACAATAATTAAGAGACAACCATAAGGCTCCTGCCGGTTGCCGTACTCATCGATATGCAAGTCGTGAAAATTACAAAACATGATCATGGCATACATCACATAATCACATCTTGGGCCATACCACATCACAAACCCTGCAAAAACAAGTTAGACGCCTCTACTTTGTTTATGCAATTTTTTACGAGGCTTCTATGGGTCATGAGATAGAACCGTTCTAATCTACGCAAAGCCACAACAGTGATAAAATAGTTGTTTATTTACTCATCCTTTTCAAAGGCCTTCCATTGAAAATTGCATCTCACTAAAGCAAGAGAAACAGACACCCGCCAGCCACTTATGCAATCCAAGTTGCATGTTAGTCGTGGAACCGGTCTCTCGTACGTGGACGAGTAAGGTTGGTCCGGGCCGCTTCAATCTCACCATACCGTCGAGATACAAAGTGCACGCGAGAAGCTAGCAACATAAAATATCAACGCCCACAACACTTGTGTCTAATCGCACCAACATCTACGAATAGATCTAGGCTCTGATACCACTGAAGGGTCGCAGCATAGAAACAAAAAAAATTCCTACGCAAACATGGCGGAATAAAACCCAAAACTAGATCAGATCTACGAGATGGTGGTAGCAAGTAGGAGATCGAATCTCACCCTCGAAAAAAACCGAGCGTGTTTTGTCGAGGCAGGGGTTGGCTAGTCGATCCCCGCAACTAGACTTGTATAGTCGCGAGGAGATGAGAATCCGATGCGTCGCACGAGCAACGCCTCCGAGAGATCCACACGTACGGCTCGATGAAGACTCCACGTTCTTGATCCCGCAAGAGGTGATGGAGAGGCTCGCGAGATCAACAGTACAGCAACGGTGGTGTGGGTGGTTATGGTGGAGATCCGACAGGGCTTCGTCAAGTGGCTGTCGAGAGAGAGAGAGAGGAGGAGGAGGAAGCGGCGGCTAGGGCAGGGGGCGGCGCCAGGTGGAGGGAGCAAGGGGGGTGCGGCTGGCCCTCTTGGTACTCCTTATATAGGAGGCCAAGGGGTACGCCCCCATCCTCCCTCTAGGGCCGGCGGCTAGGTGGCTTGCCCCCCAAGCCAGCCGTCCAAGGGTTAGGGTTGGCCGGCCCCCTTTGGGCTTTAGCCCTAGCCCGCATGGGCCCTTGTGGCCAGGTGGTGCGGCTGGCCCATAAGGCCACTGCACCACCCCTTTGGCTCATGTGGGCCCCATACTCCTATGGGACCCACTTCTAGACTCCTCTAGAACCTTCTAGAATATTCCGGTACCCTACCGGAAAATTCCCGAACTTTTCGATGCCTCCGGAAACCACTTTCCTTATATGAATCTTATTCTCCGGACTCTTCCGGAACTCCTCGTGACGTCCGGGATCCTATCCGAGACTCCGAATCAATATTCATTCACACCATCATTTATCTCGAGCCCTAACTACATCGAACGTTAAGTGTGTGACCCTGCGGGTTCGAGAATATGTCATATTAATAGCGGGACCGGGATGCCCATATTAATTCCTACATATTCAACGAAGTACTTTACCAGTTGAACCACTATGTCCGGGATTCAATTAATCTATATACGATTCCTTTTGTTTCACGATATCTTACTTGTCCGAGACTTAATCACTCATATCTCCATATCCGATTAATCTCGTTTCCGACAAGTTCTCTTTTACTCGTTCCCATAGGATAGGATCCCTTATGACTAACTACTTAGTCATATGCTTGCAAGCGTTTGGATGCTATGCTACCGAGAGGGCCCAGAGAAATCTATCCAACTGTTGGATGAACAAATCCTAGTCTTGATTCATGCAACCCAACAACTTACCATCGGGGATACCTGAAAAAGACCTTTATAGTCACCCAGTTACGAGATGACGTTTGATGTCCACAAAGTACTTTTCCAGTAAGCGGGAGTAACATAATATCATGGTCTAAGGAAACTATATTTGACATCTACTTTATTTTGGGTCTGTCCATTATATCATCCCCATGATACAACTCCGTTTATCAAGTGATTCATCAATCCTTGGTTAGGAAACTTCTAACCAACACTTGATCAAACGAACTAGTTATTAAAGGCTTTACTAGGGACACTTTTCCGTTTATATTCCACACATGTATTTTTTTCCGATTAATACAATTCTAGCATGGATAATAAACATTTATCATGAACAGAAATATGATAAATAATAACCTTTATTATTGCCTCTTGGGCATATTTCCAACACTCATCTCCTCAATCCTCTCAGCAAGTTCTACTTCTTCCTTTGACCTCATTTCTTCCATGGCAGCAAAGTCTTCCTTTCACATATCAAAATATAAACCAGTGTCTTCATCCTCTGATCCCACTTCTTCTTCTTCTAGATCTATTTCCTTCCCCTTCTCAACTGGCAAATTGATGCTTTCATGGGTGCAAACATAAGGATAGTTGCAATGTTACCGAATCTGATTGCCAACACTACCTACACTGCCACATTGACTTGGAAAAGACTGAACCATGATCATCAGCACCATACATAGGAGGAGGACTCAAGCCATACACCATTGCGCCTGCATATATAACTATGGATCTTGCAGCAGTTGGTGATGCTTCTTGCTCAGGTTTGTTAATCTTCTTCGGAACAGGAGCTCTGGCGCTCTTTATAGTCAAGTTCAGTACTTTGGTTGAATTAAAATGATCTAGCAGTTCATATATCTTTGCATTGTTCTCAACCAGTTCCATTCCCTCCTCCAATCTGCAGTAAACTGAATCTCTAATACCATAGCCCTGGGTCTCAATTAGTGCAAGAATATTCATGTAGGTGACATCTCGACCTAATTTCCTCTCAAGATTGTCTAGTCCATCGAAATGAATTATGACCTCCCAAATTTCAGGATCCAAACTACAAAGAAAAGAAAATACCAAAATTCAGTAAACTACGCAATCTGTAAACCCTATACCTAAATTCCCAATCTGTAAAACCTAAACCTAAATCCCCCAATCGGCAATACAGTATCGAAATCAAGAGAGACAAAGAGTGTTACTTACTCGACTCCACCCATCCCATAAGTCTACTGCTTGCTCGTCGTCGGATTGGCCACCCAACATGCCATAAGCATGTCCGCCATCGACGATATATAGCCACCGTGATGGCCACGGCTCATATAGCTCGTCGACCATGCCTAGAGGGGGTGAATATGCGATTTAAAACTTTTAACTTGAATACATGCAGAATAAAACTAACGTTTATACTAGGTTCACCTACATGCACCAACAACTTATGCTAGGCAAGTTACAAGGTGATAGCAAGATATATATAGCTTCAAGCTCGATGGCTATGTAACCCACAGGCTATGGTACACAATCGAAGGGCATGGGATTACCGCTCCCACACAACACCTCGATCATGCCATAAACACTGGCATAGCGATCAAAGCATAATAAAGAGATCAAGACTTGTGGAACAACTGGCACATCACAGACTCTACGACACAAAGATGATATAGCAACTCATATAGCGAGAAAGATACGAATATTACACACGGAGGTCACAGACCCAACAGTACATCATGCGGAAGCGAGGTAGTTGTCTAATACAACAAGATCCAAATATGGCCTAAGAGGCCTACACATAAACAACCCAGCCAGCTTGTTCCACGACGTCCCAAGCTGCCACCTGGGAACCCCAGACTACTCGTCGATATCAACGAAGAACCCATTTGTCTGCTCGGTGTTGTCCTCTTCTGAAACAAGTAATAATCAACAAAGAGAGACTGAGTACGACGTACTCGCAAGTTTAGTAGGACGATATAGGCCCAATGATGACAAGGCTCTAAAGCTGTATAGTGGTTGTTTTGCATAAAGCTACTTTTCATTCATAAAGACATAAGAGACTCATGGCATCGACTACTCAGAATGTTTTCGAAAGGGGATAAGACAGTAAACTTTTCTCTTCGGTTCACATTGAACCAACAGTAGCCAGAATCACCACTTCTCCACCAAAGCACTCCCTCAAATCACCCTCGAGGAAATGAACCTTTTAAACACAAGTTGAAGTGCAACCTCTAGCTGCCAAATTTTAATTAATTAGGTTCAGGTTTTCTATGAGCTAATCCGTCTTTCCCAAGATTTGTCCATAACCGTGGACACGGCTTTTCGAAAAGATTAAACCCTGCAGGGGTGTACTAATTTACCCACCGGTACCGTCCGCCTCGCCTGATTAGCTCTCTTCCGGGGAAAGCTGGCAAGTGGGCGCGGTTAAACCTTTACCTCGCGTGAGACTATCCAAGGATCATCGGTGGCGACAGGGCAAGTTTATCCAGCCTATTTCAGCCCCTGCCCCCATCGCCACATCCTAAACACCACACACACCCTCTTCATCGCGCCATCATCCACATGCAACTCACACGCAAATGGAAAGCGCAAAATAGAGGAGCCTTGGATACGCCCGCACAAGTTATTTAGTTACAGAGGATTCCATATGTCCCCACCGTTGGAAGGATGCTCGGTTCTTGGTTCTAGCTAAAAGCACTCTCAGCCTAGGCGACAAGAATGAGGCAAAACACCATCCCCCGATGGCAACTCATCCAAGCCTTTTAGCATTTTAATTAAGTACCACAAGTAACCACCATGTCCGAACATTCCATCAACATCATAAATATGGAATTAATATCACCGGACAATATAGCATTAGACTAAGCATGGCTAAGCATATAACCAACACATATATATTTTATCTCCGGCCAACACATCAAACCTATGGTTCATAGGAGGGGAAACATGTGATGGTTTAGGGGACAATGCAATTCATAGGATACTCTACATCTTGAGCAATTTGATATTTTAATCACAAATTTTGAGTAATTATTTATTAAGTTATGATTTTTCCCAAAATGGTTATTATTTTTGCCATTTTAATAAATCTTGAACAAAGGAAAATTATTTTACTCAAAAGAGCATGGCAAATCTACCAACATGTAGGTATTGCTTTTCTGAACAAATTGGTATAACATTTGCTAAATTTGAAACAATATTTAATTAGTTATCATTTCTTTTATTTTATTTTTTTAGAAAATTCCAAAAAGAAAAACAACCCTGGCAGGCCGGCCTCCAAACCGGCCAGGCCGGCCCACAGGCCGGGCAGGCAACCGAGGCAGCCGGCCTCGTGGCCGGCCCATACCGGGCACCGGGCCGGGCGTAGACCCGAGGCTTCCGGCCTTTTGGATGGCCCAGGCCGAGAGCACGGCCGGGCGTGGACCCAGGCCACGGTGGTGGCCAGGTCGGCAACACGTCGGCAGCCACGTTGCCGGACACGGCGGCTAGCCGGAGCGGCGGCTCGGGCGTGCACAGTGGCGGCGCTACGGTGGGTTTTCGGCCGAACGGAGACCATCTACGGGATCTACTCTGCGAGGCGACCTAGGTGGCGGTGGCCCGTGACCATTTGGTCACCGGAGGAGCTCTGGCGACTACTTCGCGCGGCGGCGGACGGCGGCTCTCGGTGGGATCTAGATACGGAGGGGGAGAGAGAGGAAGATGATGTCTCGGAGGTGGCCCGGCTCACCCTGAGTACGATGGCGTGGTCGGGGGAGGCTGGGTAGACGGGACGATGACGATCCCATGCTCGAACGCGACGGTCGGAGGCGGGGAAGGTGGCGTCGATTCCGTCGATCCAGCGCCTCCCGGCGTGCAGCGCTTGGCCCAGCAGAGGGAGGAGGTCGAGGCGAAGCTTGCGGTGCCTTCAAATTGCTTCGGGGCGGCCGGAATCGACGGCACGGTGCGGCGGCCGGAGCTGGAAAGGACGGCGATCGGACGGGTCTAGGGTTAGGGTTTCCGGGTGCGGGGGGGGGGAGGGGAATGGTGAGGGGAGAGAGAGCTAGGGCAGCGTCGGTGGTCTTCTTGACCACCAGGGGGCAGGGCGGCATGGCGCCAGGTCGTGGGCGTCGGCGGCATGGGCACGAGCAGCACTGGCGCCACAGTGAGGAAGAAGGAAGAGGAGAGAGGATGACAGGGGGGTCCACCCGACAGATTTTTATTCTTTTGCCCTTTTTCCTTTTTCATTTAAAACCAGTAGGGTTTTAGGGATTTAATTAAGGCCTTGAAACATTTTTATAAATTCTGCAAAAATTCAGATAACCTCCCCATGACCTTTAGAAGCTCCACAAAAAATTGTGTTGCAAAATAAAATGTTTTGGACAACATTTGTTCATAGGGTTTGAATAAGGCAAAATGTAATAACTTCCAAAATCTAATTACTTGGGTTACTTAATCATTTCAATAAATTATAAAAATATTTATGGAGTCTCATAATATTATAAGGAAGCTCCCCATAATTTTATTTTCAATTTTTGACAAGTTGAACTTGGTTTAAAAATTAGGAAATGATTTGTACCCATTTTGAATTCTCAATTTTATTTCCTTGCTTGACAAGAATTTGTTTTTGAGAAATATTTAAAGGATGTATTCTTGGAACTTCCTGGACAATTTGGAAATTCAAGAATAATTTGTTTTGCCAAAGTGACAATGTATTTGATTTGGAAATTCGGGAAGGGTTTTGCTTCCTTTATTTTAATTTCCAAGTGTTGCTTTATTTAACTTTAGCAAATTTAAATATGTATGCCATGATGCAAGTGCAAAGAAAAAGTGAAAATTTGGCCCATATTTTAGGATACCAAACTGGGGCTGTTACAAATCTACCCCCCCTTACAGGAATCTCGTCCCGAGATTCTAGAGTAGAAGGAGAGAGGAAAGAGGGAATCATGACAACACGTAACTTTCATGATCTTCTCGATCCCACGATGATCTTCCTTGTTGCAGAGCATAAGGTAACAAGCATGACATGCCGAGGTGACGGAAGAAGAACGGAAGATAGCTCAAGGTGTTAGATAAGTTTTCTCCAAGGGTTGGAATTATGAACTTTGCCCAAGACCATAAGCCATTGAAGAAAACTAGGAACAACTTGACCAATCAAAGGTCGAGCCGAGGATAGGACAACCGATCACTTTGTCACCCGAATTTATCAGGATTTCTGTCCAAGACCAAGACATCACTTCAAACCACCCCGAAGCGTAGACCGTAGAGATTTGAAGCATCGTGAGGAGAAAGGACCTCTTCTGGACTCCACACTTTTGACATACTAGAAGTTTCCATAAGATTAAAGCTCAGGCCCTAACGTGACTGATGAATTCACACAATGTCCGTGTGATTGGGCAAAACTTTGGGTTCACCTAGGAGGGAAAGATATAGCATTGATCCACATTTAGATAGAGAGGTAAAACCTCATAAACGAGCTATTGCCACGAGATAGATGGAGTAGGAGGATTGACCGAGGGACATTTAGTAACTCCGTTGTAATGTTCTCCTTGAGGTTCTAGGTATCACACTCCAGCTTCGGAATAGCCTTCAATCGATCATCAAGCGAAGGTCGTACTTGAAGATAGAGGAAGGACCATAGGGGAAACTCTTAGGATAAATTACCCATGATACTCATGGATAGTGGGTGATTTTTAAGGAGTGAAGAGATTTCATCAATAGACCTTCCGGTGAGGTGCTTGAACCACAACACCGAACTTGTCGGGGTTTCAACTAGGCCTAGGTCATACTCTTTGATAAACACCAACCATCATTTCTGATGGAGGTTCAGATTTGGTTAGGGATACAGATACTCCAGGCTTTAGCAGGTCTGGAGGGGGAGGTTGCGACAGCTGACGAAAGGTGGGGTCACTAGTATTGATTGCAAGTTCCATGGGTCACGACTACGAAGAGAAAATTGAACCAGCATGTACTCCAATCACGGAAGCACAACTGAGTACTGATTGGGAAACACCGGTAAGATGCTGAGATTTGACAACTTTTTCTTATTTATGAATAACTCGGCCAGTGGCATATATGACGGATTTAGAGAACTGGAGGTAACAATCTACCATCTCAACAACCATCCGCACCTGCATGACCAAATTGTGATTATTTTCGGGGAGACAAGTGAACTTCACTCGGACCCCTGGCAACATATGTCAGCCATTGCACATGGACCAGAGAAGAACACTTCCATCATCCAGAACTCACGCTACGTGATGACACGAAGATGGTTCTGACAAGTTTCCAATATTACTCGACAACACGGTCAGGGGACAACCCGACAGTACTTCTGGAAAGACATCCAGGATATCACGAACCACCGCATGTCACTGGTTGCGAGAGGAATCTGGCTTTTCAAGGAAAAGATGTGGTCTTGAGAGTTTCGACATGAATCTAGCTCGTTGACCGAAGGTGTGCACCTGAACGAATGGACTTGGCAGCTCCGTCGATCTAATCTTGATAACCTAAGTGCTAAACATGCTAAGAGTGCCATCAGAGTCCTTGGATTTCAAAGCAACAACATTTGCTAAGAATATCCGATTACCACCTCAACATGCATCCTCAACATTCTCGAGCCCGAGTAGCTCGGAGGTAGATGGATAAGGAAGGGTAAGAGCATCACTTCATCAAGTACGTCATGAGACTAAGCACGACCTCTTGATATAAAAGAGTGTGACACTCCAAGGTGGAACGGAACAAAAACTAAACAAGCACTTACTCCGCGAATTTTCAATACTTGACCTGGCCGAGAGATGGACAAGGTACCGGAGTTTGTTTCTCCTGACATCCCGAAGTGGAATGTCTTGACAAACCACAAGAATAACATGCATCAGAACACACCAACGCACGATAAACTTGACTGTCAACAGACAGATAGAGGTCAGACGACAGATCTAGAGTAAGGAACGGGCTTGTAGCGCCCCGACCCCGGGATTATACAGAGAGGCTATGTAGTTGGCACAACCATCAATGTATAAAACAAAGATCGAGACTTGTGGAACAATCTGGCACATTGCATGACTCTACGACACAAATCATATAGCAACTCATATAATGAGAAGAATACAAATTACACGACAAAAAGGATCACAGATCCAACAAGTCAACAAGCGGAAACGGGTAGTGTTGTCTAACAACAAGAAGCAAATATATGGCCTAAGAGGCCTACAAATAAACATCACCCAAGCCAGCTTGTTCCACGGTCCCAAGCTGCCACCTGGGAACCCCAGACTAGTAGTCGACGTCAACGAAGAACCCACCTAGCTGCTCGGTGTCGTCCTCCTCTAAAATACAAAATCATAGAGGCAGCAAAGAGAGACTGAGTACGATGTACTCGCAAGTTTAGTAGGGCGATATAGGCCCAATGACTGACGGAGGCTCTAAAGCTGTTTATGTAGTTCTTTTGCATAAAGCTAGTTTTAAATAACTAAAACATAAAGGACACATGGCATTCGTCTACTCAGAATATTTTCATAAAGGGGTAAGAGAGTAACATTTTTCATCATCGGTTCTTATCGAACCCTTTTGTAACCATCACCACTCATCTCCACCAAAGGCACTCCCTCGAATCCCCCTCGAGGAAATGAACCTTTATCACACGTTGATTATGCAACCTTTAGCTGCCATATCAATTAAGTTAAAGTTCTCTATGATCCCGTAAATCCATTCCCAAGGCGTCCATAACCGTGGACACGGCTTTTCGAAAAGATTTACCCTGCAGGGGTGTACTATGTGAAAGTCTCCAGGTTCCCGAGGGACCTCCCAGCTCTTGTCCATTGGTACCGTCCGGCTCACCTAGGTGGCCCTCTTCCGGGGAAGGCCGGCAAGCGAGCGCGGTTAAACCTTTACCTCGCGTGAGACTATCCAAGAGTCATCTGTGGCCACAGGGCAAGTTTACCCAGCCTATTTCAGCCCCTGCCCCATCGCCACGTCCTAAACACAAATCCTCCGCAACATCTTCTTTTCAACTCACACATAAATGGAAAACCGAACTAGAGGACCCTTGGATACGCCCGCACAAGTTATTCAGTTAGTAAGGCGCCCATACACCCACCAATGGCAGCACGCTCAAACCTTGAGTCCGAAGACAGGAAGTCGCACCTAGGGGCAAGAGTGAGGCAAAACACCATCCCCTATGGCAACTCACCCAAGCCTACTTAGCATTTTAATTAAGCACCCCACATATCCACCAAGTCCGCATCATTCCATCTTCAACAACAATTATGGAAATAAACAACGGACACAACTAATATTTAACTAAGCATAGCTAAGCATATGAATACATCAAGTCTATCTTTATCTCGGGCCAACACTTCAAGCCTAGGTTTCATAGGTAGGGATACATGTGATTGGCTCGGGGAAGAACATGCATTCATAGGATATTCTAATATTTACCAAAAGAGACATTTGAACCGCATGCAATATTATGGTGGATAAAATAATTTGATAAAATCATAGGATGCTAGAATGCCAAGAAGGTTAGGTTATCTCTTGCCTTGCTGCCCGGTCGTGAAGTACTGCTCGTCGGGGTAAGTAGAGAGACCCTCGACTCCAGAATCTATCGATACCCAAAAGAAATACAAAGCACACATAAATCACACGAACTCAAAATGCAATGCTCAATCACATGATGACATGTCCAATTGATGCAAACATATTATTATATAACTTACATAGCAACATTAAATGGGGAGCCAAATAAGTAGTGCAATTATTTGGAACCAACCCCATATTTATCTTAGTGACCACGTTCTTCATAAATTATTGAATTATTAGAGAAGTGGCTCAAAATGCATGAACATGACATGAAATGGTTAGGGTTTATCATTCCGATCATTTCGGTAATTTATTTGTAATTTTCGGAGCACCGATGAATAAATAGCAAATTAAATAAATAATTGAATTTAATTCATTTAATCAGATTATGAATAACATCAAATAAAAGTTTGTGATCATGATGTGATAAGTGCATGGTTTGATAGCATTTGACGTGTTGATCACTTTGATATTTAATTCATAATTTTTGGACAATTATTTAATAAGTTATCAATTTTCCTAATTTGGGATTATTTAACCCATTTTAGGAGTTCTTAAATAAACACCAAAATATGGTTTCAAATAAACATTTCAATGTGTCCATTGGTTAGAGTTTGTCTTGCTGATCACATCGGTATTTTATTTGTTGAATTTGGACCAATATTTGAAAAGTTATTAATTTATTTCAATTTATACAAAAACTGCTTTTACTGTTCCAGGCCGGCCCACAGGTCGGCCCAGGCCGGGGTGCAGGCCGGGCCAGTGGCAGAGGGTACCGGCCTCAGAGCCGGCCCAGTCCGGAGCCAGGCCGGGCTGTGGCCCGAGGGATCCGGCCTCACGGTCGGTCCAGGCCGGGCGCCAGGCCGGCCTGTTACCCGAGCCAGCCGGCCTCAAGTCCGGCTCGGGCCGGTGTCTAGGCCGGGCACGCTGGCGTGCAGAACGGCGACGACCGGCGGCGACTGCGGGCAACGGCGCGAGCGAGAGGGAGAAAAGGAGGGCGGGAAGAGGCTAAAACGAAGGGGGTGCTCACCCTGAGTCGTGAGCGTGGACGTCGACGGCGAGGGAGCGGCCGACGGCGACGGATTCGGCCTCCGGCGAGCGGCGGACGCGGCCGAAGAGGACGAGGACGATTCGCTCGATCCCGAGCCTCCCAGCCCGATTCCGACGACGGGGAGGAAGAGGAGGGCACGCTGGAGCTCCCCGTCGGCTTCGATTGGCATGGGGCGGTCCTAGACGCCGACGACGAGCTCGGCATCCGTCGGTACGGAAGGAGCTCGAGAGGGAGAGAGGAGAGAGACGGGGGGAAGCAGGTGAGGAGCATGGCGAGTGGGGGACGTCCAGGTCGTCGTGGCGTGCTAAATCTCCAGGAGGGGACCACGGCGGCATGGCGACTTGAGGCGGGCGTCGGCGGCATGGGGCGCCGGCCACTGTGGCCACAGTGGGGAAGAAAGACTTTTGCGATTACCCCCTGGCTCCAGGATTTGTAATTGCAAAGAGGTACCCAGTAGATTTGGTGATTTTAAAGGGGCCTTTAGACAATTTTATAAAATGTGGAAAAATTCACATAGGCTCCCTTTATGCCTTTAAACCTCCACAAAAATTTGGGAAACAAAATGAAATGTTTTGGTCATGATTTGTTCACAGGGTTTAAATGAAGGCATTTTTGAGATCTTCCACAATTCGTTTATTTGAAATATTTAAACATCTCCAAAAATAATCAAAATATTCAAGGAGGCTCATACTATAATAATGAAGCACCCCATGTTTTTATTTTGAATTTTGGGGGAAGTTTAACTTGGTTCCAAAAATAGGAATGGAATTAAGCCAAATTGAATTCTCTATTTTATTTCTTTGTTTGACAAGAAATTGCCTTTGACAACTATTTATAAAATTATATTCTTGGAACTTCCGTGACAATTTGGAAATTCAAGAATAATGTATTTTTCCAACGTGAGCTTTGCATTTGATTTGGAAAAATTGAGGAAGGGTTTTGCTTCCTTTGTTTTAAAATTTTCCAGGTGTTGCTTTATTTTTGGTTAGCAATTTTAAATGGATGCCATGATGCAATGCAAACCAAAAAGTGAAAATTTGGCCCATATTTTAGGGTGATAATCTGGGGCTGTTACAGGGCTAACAACAATCTCAAGATGTTGCAGAAGCCCTGGTTAGCACTCTTCCGACAACTAGTGTCGAAAGGGTTTCACAAACAAATGTTATTGGAGGAAACACAAACATTGATGGAAAACTCGCCAAGAGCAATCCTGTCGTGATTCAGATGGTTCCCTGACAGAGAGTCCAGCTAAAGCTAGTGACAGAGAAGAGCATTGCTGAGCAAATCAATTACGGCTGCAATCTCTAGTTTGAAGATTAACTTCAATTTTTAGCCAACCTGATGTAGGGTTTGACAATTAACATCAGGGTTCAATGGAAAAGATCTTGGGTTAAAGATCAGCTTCATGTACTGGGACTCACAATAGCATAATGCTCACAAGGGTGACAACCCTCATGAATCATTACACCAGAGTCCTAGCACAATCCGGGACCTTCGGTTCAAGATCTTGGGCTAAAGAAAGGGAATGTCTTGATGAACCACAACACTTCCTCTCTTCGGGCTTTAGATTTGGCAGACGAGCAGAGCTAACCAGTAAACTAAAGGTAGAAGTCAGCCCCGTGAACCTAGAGATTAGAATTTGCCGATGATCAGAAGATCCGTTAAATCAAATAGAGGTAAGATGTCTCCGAGATTAGAGTGAATTGGGTAAGGAGTAAAAATAATCCTAAGAAGATTTTCACAACTCATTTTTAGGTTATAAATAACTTTCTCGAACACTAGACTCGACATCGACCAATAGAACGGGTTTCCTACAGGCAGTCCTGCTCTGATACCAACTTGTAGCGCCCCGACCCCGGAATTATGCATGGAGGCTATGTAACCCACGGGCTATGCTACACAATCGAAGGGCATGGGATTACCGCTCCCACGCAACACCTCGATCATGACATAAACACTGACATAGCTATCAAAGCATAATAAAGAGATCAAGACTTGTAGAACAACTGGCACATCACAGACTCTACGACACAAAGATCATATAGCAACTCATATAGCGAGAAAAATACGAATATTACACACAGAGGTCACAGACCCAACAGTACATCATGCGGAAGCGAGGTAGTTGTCTAATACAACAAGATCCAAATATGGCCTAAGAGGCCTACACATAAACAACCCAGCCAGCTTGTTCCATGACGTCCCAAGCTGCCACCTGGGAACCCCAGACTACTCGTCGATGTCAACGAAGAACCCATCTGTCTGCTCGGTGTCGTCCTCCTCTGAAACAAGTAATAATCAACAAAGAAAGACTGAGTATGACGTACTCGCAAGTTTAGTAGGGCGATATAGGCCCAAGGATGACAAGGCTCTAAAGCTATATAGTGGTTGTGTCGTGGGGTTGTCATGGCAGTTCTTCCTCGGGGAAGATGAGTTCTGGGGCCATTGACAATTGAAGTTCGTAGGAGTTGTTAATCTCGCTAAGGGACAACGATTTACCCAGGTTCGGCCCCTCTTGATCGAGGTAAAGACCTACTTCCTGCTTCGGCTTTATTGCTTGGACTAGTTCTCGATTACAAGGTTTTGACTCCTATCTGGGGAGTCGGCGACTATGGATCTCTCGATTCCTTGATTGCTTATCTAGTCTTGTCTAACCTCGCTTGTCCACTCGATCTAAGGTCCAGGGCCCTCCTTATAAAGGCGGTCGGGTCCCTGGACTTACAAGTTTACACCGAGTCATACTTGGACCGGAGTCCTACTCTACGTCTTGGGCTTCCAAGTTAGAGCTCGGGGTTGTACTAGAACTCCTCTCTGACGAGTCCTTCCTTCTTCATGGGCCTTGATCGGCTTGTCTCCAGCCCAGCCCATATAACTTGAAGTGCGACCTGGCTTTGGCCTCCTTGGTCTTGGCGGGTCTACTTTTCGGGTCCATGGGCCTACCTATAAAGTATCCCCCCATCAGTAGCCCCCGAATTTATCTTGGGCGCAGTTTGGCGGCTTCCTCCGACTCCTTGATTCGACTCCTTGGTTTGACTTCTCCCATTGGAGTCACAAGCTCAAAAGTCGCCTGCTGCTAGCTCCAAGATGAATTCCTGCATAAAAACATAACTCACATATAAAATGAGTCCTTCCTCACCCTTTGCTTAAGCCCACCACTCTTGCCCTTACATCAGCTGGCCGAGTTTGTTGTGGCTCTTATAAACTAGCTCTGAGGAATCTGACTCTTGCCATTCCTTGCAGACACAGGACTCGCCTTTCTGAGACAAGCCGGCTTTTCTTTCCACTACTGTGTCCTCATTTTCTCAGAACTCCTTCGTACGAGTCTTCTGGAAGTGGGTCGACCCGGTCTGGAGGGTTCTTCGGGAATCTTCCAGTCTTGAAAAGTTTTTTGCCGGCCTATAGATATCGATGATGTTGCAACACCCGACTTAGGGTTTGCCGGGTTGTCGATGTAGACTTTGCCGAGTCGTCGATGTCGTTGTTTGCTGAGTTATCGGCGTAGATGTTGCCGACTTGTTGGCATAGATATTGCCGGGCCGTCGATGTAGACGTTCCCGGGTTGTTGGCGTAGATGTTGACGAGTCGTCGATGCCGGCTTCGCCCGCCGACTCGTTTTGAAGCAAGTCAGAATTTTTTCCGAGTCCTTTTGATGAGTTGTGTGTGGATATTGCCGACTTCTCCTGTCGGATCCTTTTGACGAGTTGTGTGTGGATATTGCCGACTTCTCCTGTCAGCTCCTTTTGACGAGTTGTGTGTGGATATTGCCGACTTCTCCTGTCGGCTCCTTTTGACGTGAGTCGGAATTTTCTCCAGGTTCTTCAGACGAGCTGCTTCTCTTCTCTCGAGCTTGTTTACACTGGTATATGTGTAGCCCCCAAGCGCCGAGTTGTTAACTTGTGACGGCTTGGAGCTTGTATGACTCACAACTTCAGATGATGTAGCCCCCGAGTTCCGGGTCATTTGCCTGCGACGACTCAGGACTCCTTGATGTTTAACTCATTTTCCTGAGCTTTTGAACTGTGTAGCCCCCAAGCGCCGGGTTGTTAGCCTGCGACAACTTGGAGCTGTAGACTTCTGAAAATCTTTTATCTTCTTTTATATTTCTGATCCTTGAGTAGCCCCCAAGCGCCGGGTTGTTAGCCTGCGACAACTCGGAGCTAAGAACTCTTAAAAACCTCTGTCTTTCTTTAAAATTTGATGCATGAGTAGCCCCCAAGCGCCGGGTTGTTAGCCTGCGACGACTCGGGGCTCCCAACTCTGAACTTCTCCTT
This sequence comes from Puccinellia tenuiflora, assembly GCA_012064385.1. Taxonomy (NCBI): domain Eukaryota; kingdom Viridiplantae; phylum Streptophyta; class Magnoliopsida; order Poales; family Poaceae; genus Puccinellia; species Puccinellia tenuiflora. Next base: position 803,006 of record QRDG01000198.1, read on the forward strand.
GACTTAATCTAAAAACTTGATAGCATGTAGCCCTTGGTGTCGATTTGTTGTCTTCATCATCTTGGGATTCATAAATCTCCTCTAGAAAAACTGAACTCTTGTTGCTCCGACTCCTGTACAAGTTCATACAAAGGATGGTGGTGATTCCCAACAGCAAGAGGAAAAAGTTACCACTGTTGTTAAAGATCCACCGGCTCCTGTGAGTTCTGCTCAGGGTGCTACGACTAATGCTCCTCCTTCTGGTGAAGCTGCACAAAAGGACTCATCTGCTCAAGCTGCTGGTCCAACCGCTGGTTCAACTTCTGCAACTCAAGAAAATATTGACAAGAGCCATGAGCTCGATGATTATTGAGGTGTAATACCTAACTTGTGCCACTTATCATGCTTCTGGAGCAAAAACTTATGCTTTTGTTGTTGTGATATTTGATGACTTGTTTATGTGTAATGGACATGCTGGTGTCCTTTTATACAAGTTGATCTTGGTTCTTATAACCCTTCTGATTTTATACTGATGAATAAGTAGGCCCCGCGTGGCTTTTCTAACAGCTCGCTCTAACAAGTCCGCATCCTCCTAAGTCCTTTTAGGCTTCATAGGAGTTTGAAACAAGTCATGCCTGTAGATTGTCCATATTGTGCGGGTTGCATCTAACTTACCAGCTAAAATCAGGAAAGAGTCGGCTTCTGAGCCGGGTCCAAGAGTCTAAAGCTTGAATTTTTATCTCCTAAAAACAAGACTCCAAGGACATAATGATCAAAGTTAATAAAGGCGCACTCGCTGGGTGTCTCGGTAAAACTCTTACTGTAGAGAAGCCGGCTTTATCACTTTGATCATGCTATAATATTGCAGAGCTCTCTGGGCTCATTGGTATTTGCAGAGCTCTCTAGTCTCGTTGGTATTGCGGAACTCTCTGGGCTCGTTGGTGTTATAGAGCTCTCTGGGCTCATTGATATTGCAGAGCTCTCTGGGCTCGTTTGTACTGCGGAGCTCTCTGGGCTCGTTGTTAATTTGTATGGATTCTGGCCGGGTTCAAGGGTAAAAACCTGGACTGTTCAAGTCTCAAGCCCCCAGGAACCATTGTTTACAATGTTGCGAAGCGCTCTTGGGCTAAGCCAACTTGTATAAGATCGATAATGTCTCGTGGTTGCGAGACTCTCTGGGTCTCGCTAACCTTTGTTGAACCACTGTTGTGGTGTTATTTGGATGCTTTTGGCGTTGATGCCACATAAACCGGACTGCGGCTATTAAGCTGGAATGGCTTGTTGATGATGCTATACGAAGTCGTCCACGGCCGTATTGATGCTGAAGCCAGCCGTGGCGAGGTCGATGTTGTAGCTGGCCGCGGTGAAATAGAAGTCACCCGCTGCGCGATTGACGAAGACCATGCTGGCGTTGAAATCATCCAAAACTCGGATGCCATGTTAAACCAATTCGCCTGATGTGTGACTTGATATGTATACATAATTGAACTATCGAGAAAATACTTCGATGGATTTTTTACTCGTTCCTCCTTATATTAGCTAGCAGCTTGCGTCGGCCGTACGTACATAACTCAAGTATAGGATCGATGTAGTTGCTGATGCTTCTCTTTTTTAGCTGGTTGTAGCTGGAGACTTGCACAATATGCCTTGATCTCATTACGTGAGATAATTTCTTGGGGATTGAGCCAGCTTCTTAGATTTTGATCCCTGGAATAAACAACAATATTGGTACGTTTGCTCCACTTGAATTGTACTAATACATACTGTATCCAGTTTGATCCATTGCGGACGTATTTGATTTTCTTCTATTCGACTTCCTTCCTTGTAGTGGCTCCAACTGACCCAGCTTTTTCTGCCTCGGGCCTTTTCTCTTGGAATCCGAATCATACATGGGCTTGTACGTATGCATGCTATTTTGATTAGCATTCTTTCCATTGATTTTTGAATCTGCTGACTTTGATTCCGTCGACTTGATTCCTGGCCGGTTTCCTCTATCTCTGTGCATGAAGTAGTACTGCTTCTTCTGAACTTGCCATGTTTGATTGGATCGGACCTGTGGCTTCGATTGGCTAGCATATGTGAGGACCACGAGTTTAACTCCTGCCTTCACGCGTCACGTAGCTGTCTGACTCAATAACGAAACCATGCCCAAAAGACGACACTGGTGTCTAATTCCCAGGCGCCGATCTGGTTTGGCGAATCGCCGATTCCTTCGACTCGTATGGAGGTCGGATGGTGATTGTGGAACTCGCCAAGTCGTGTCTGCGAGGTAGTCCAATCTCCCGAGACGTGACAATGAATTTTTCACCGTTGATGATGAAGACGCTTGATCTGACTGAAGGCGATCTTTTCCGTGTTGATTAGTGTAGATCCTGTCGATGGCGAGTTTCTCCATATCTCGACGAGCCGCTTCCACGATCTCAACTCCTTTCATCATAGGCCCCACGGTGGGCGCCAACTGTCGTGGGGTTGTCACGGCAGTTCTTCCTCGGGGAAGATGAGTTCTGGGGCCATTGACGATTGAAGTTCGTAGGAGTTGTTAATCTTGCTAAGGGACAACGATTTACCCAGGTTCGGCCCCTCTTGATCGAGGTAAAGACCTACTTCCTGCTTCGGCTTTATTGCTTGGACTAGTTCTCGATTACAAGGTTTTGACTCCTATCTGGGGAGTCGGCGACTATGGATCTCTCGATTCCTTGATTGCTTATCTAGGCTTGTCCAACCTCGCTTGTCCCCTCGATCTAAGGTCCAGGGCCCTCCTTATAAAGACGGTCGGGTCCCTGGACTTATAAGTTTACACCGAGTCATACTTGGACCGGAGTCCTACTCTACGTCTTGGGCTTCCAAGTTAGAGCTCGGGGTTGTACTAGAACTCCTCTCTGACGAGCCCTTCCTTCTTCATGGGCCTTGGTCGGCTTGTCTCTAGCCCAGCCCATATAACTTGAAGTGCGACCTGGCTTTGGCTTCCTTGGTCTTGGCGGGTCTACTTTCTAGGTCCATGGGCCTACCTATAAAGTATCCCCCATCAGGTTGTTTTGCATAAAGCTAATTTTCATTCATAAAGACATAAGCGACTCATGGAATCGACTACTCAGAATGTTTTCGAAAGGGGATAAGATAGTAAACTTTTCTCTTCGGTTCACATTGAACCAACAGTAGCCAGAATCACCACTCGTCTCCACCAAGGCACTCCCTCGAATCACCCACGAGGAAATTAACCTTTTAAACAGAAGTTGAAGTGCAACCTCTAGCTGCCAAATTTTAATTAATTAGCTTCAGGTTTTCTATGAGCTAATCCGCCTTTCCCAAGATTTGTCCATAACCGTGGATACGGCTTTTCGAAAAGATTATACCCTGCAGGGGTGTACTAATTTACCCACCGGTACCGTCCGGCTCGCCTGATTAGCTCTCTTTCGGGGAAAGCTGGCAAGTGGGCGCGGTTAAACCTTTACCTCGCGTGAGACTATCCAAGGATCATCGGTGGCGACAGGGCAAGTTTATCCATCCTATTTCAGCCCCTACCCCCATCGCCACATCCTAAACACCACACACACCCTCTTCATCGCGCCATCACCCACCTGCAACTCACACACAAATGGAAAGCGCAAACTAGAGGAGCCTTGGATACGCCCGCACAACTTATTTAGTTACAGAGGATTCCGTATGTCCCCACCGTTGGAAGCACGCTCGGTTCTTGGTTCTAGCTAAAAGCACACTCAGCCTAGGCGACAAGAATGAGGCAAAACACCATCCCCCGATGGCAACTCATCCAAGCCTTTTAGCATTTTAATTAAGTACCACAAGTAACCACCATGTCCGAACATTCCATCAACATCATAAATATGGAATTAATATCACCGGACAATATAGCATTAGACTAAGCATAGCTAAGCATATAACCAACACATATATATTTTATCTCCGGCCAACACATCAAACCTATGGTTCATAGGAGGGGAAACATGTGATGGTTTAGGGGACAATGCAATTCATAGGATACTCTACATCTTGATCAAAAGTGACATTGGAATCGAATGCAATATTATGGTGGAGAAAATAATTGTATAAAACAATAGGATGCTATATGCCAAGAAGGTTAGGTTATCTCTTGCCTTGGTTGGCAATATAAAGATATAGAGCTTCGGGGAAAACAGGGTCGTTGACTTGTCGCTCCATACTCCATTGTCGGCCTTCGGTGTTGTAGCTCTCCACATCGGGCTCGTCTCGATCTCGAATCGGGTTCTAACGAGAAGAAACAAACACCGAAAAGAAACAAGGCAATCAACACATATTGAAGTGCAATGCGCAAACACATGATGACATGACAAGTTTATGCAAAGATATCATCATATAAATTAACTAACAATATTAAATGGAGTGCCAAATAATTAGTGCAATTATTTGGAAGCAACCCCATATTTAACTTAAAGTCCACATTGCTTATGAATTATTATATTACTAAAAGGTGACTTTAATATGCATGAACATGACATGGATAGGTAGGTATTTCTCTTCTGATCATTTTGGTACCTTATTTGTAATTTTCCAAAGCTTGATGATTAAATAGAGAATTAATTGATTATTGGAATTTAATTCTTTTAACTAATTAAAGATTAACACCAAAATATTTGTTTTTGTCATGATGTAATACTAGCATGATTAGATAGCATTTGATTTGCTGAGCAATTTGATATTTAATCACAAATTTTGAGTAATTATTTATTAAGTTATAATTTTCCCAAAATGGTTATTATTTTTGCCATTTTAATAAATCTTGAACAAAGGCAAATTATTTTACTCAAAAGAGCATGGCAAAGCTACCAACAGGTAGGTATTGCTTTTCTGAACAAATTGGTATAACATTTGCTAAATTTGAAACAATATTTAATTACTTATCATTTCTTTTATTTTATTTTTTTAGAAAATTCCAAAAAGAAAAACAACCCTGGCAGGCCGGCCTCCAAACCGGCCAGGCCGGCCCACAGGCCGGGCAGGCAACCGAGGCAGCCGCCCTCGTGGCCGGCCCAGACCGGGCACCGGGCCGGGCGCAGACCCGAGGCTTCCGGCCTCTTGGCCGGCCCAGGCCGAGAGCACGGCCGGGCGTGGACCCAGGCCACGGTGGCGGCCAGGTCGGCGACACGTCGGCAGCCACGTGGCCGGACACGGCGGCTAGACGAAGCGGCGGCTCGGGCGCGCACGATGGCGGCACTACGGTGGGTTTTCGGCCGAACGGAGACCATCTACGGGATCTACTCTGCGAGGCGACCTAGGTGGCGGTGGCCCGTGACCATTTGGTCACCGGAGGAGCTCCGGCGACTACTCCGCGCGGCGGCGGACGGCGGCTCTCGGTGGGATCTAGATATGGAGGGGGAGAGAGAGGAAGATGATGTCTCGGAGGTGGCCCGGCTCACCCTGAGCACGATGGCGTGGTCGGGGGAGGCTGGGAAGACCGGACGACGACGATCCCGTGCTCGAACACGGCGGCCGGAGGCGGGGAAGGTGGCGTCGATTTCGTCGATCCAGCACCTCCCGGCGTGCAGCGCTTGGCCCAGCATAGGGAGGAGGTCGAGGCGAAGCTTGCGGTGCCTTCAAATTTCTTCGGGGCGGCCAGAATCGACGGCACGGTGCGGCGGCCGGAGCTGGAAAGGACGGCGATCGGACGGGTCTAGGGTTAGGGTTTCCGGGTGCGGGGGGGAAATGGTGAGGGGAGAGAGAGCTAGGGCAGCGTCGGTGGTCTTCTTGACCACCAGGGGGCAGGACGGCATGGCGCCAGGTCGTGGGCATCGGCGGCATGGGCACGAGCAGCACTGGCGCCATAGTGAGGAAGAAGGAAGAGGAGAGAGGATGACAGGGGGTCCACCCGACAGATTTTTATTCTTTTGCCCTTTTTCCTTTTTCATTTAAAACCAGTAGGGTTTTAGGGATTTAATTAAGGCCTTGAATTTTTTTATAAATTCTGCCAAAATTCAGATAACCTCCCCATGACCTTTGGAAGCTCCACAAAAATTTGTGTTGCAAAATAAAATGTTTTGGACAACATTTGTTCATAGGGTTTGAATAAGGCAAAATGTAATAACTTCCAAAATCCAATTACTTGGGTTACTCAATAATTTCAATAAATTATAAAAATATTTATGAAGTCTCATAATATTATAAGGAAGCTCCCCATAATTTTATTTTCAATTTTTGACAAGTTGAACTTGGTTTAAGAATTAGGAAATTATTTTACCCATTTTGAATTCTCAATTTTATTTCCTTGCTTGACAAGAATTTGTTTTTGAGAAATATTTAAAGGATGTATTCTTGGAACTTCCTGGAAAATTTGGAAATTCAAGAATAATTTGTTTTGCCAAAGTGACAATGTATTTGATTTGGAAATTCGGGAAGGGTTTTGCTTCCTTTGTTTTAATTTCCAAGTGTTGCTTTATTTAACTTTAGCAAATTTAAATATGTATGCCATGATGCAAGTGCAAAGAAAAAGTGAAAATTTGGCCCATATTTTAGGGTGTTGACCAAACCCGTACAATTTGTTCGAGGCTAACTCCACAACCAATGGAGGCTCCTGAAGCTTGCTCGAAGCTTCACAACTCAAAGATCTTCGCGGCAGCCACCAACCATCTAGGGTACACAATGCACCCAAGAGGCACAAGCTATTGGAAACACAATGCACCCAAGAGTAGTAAGCTTCTCGAACTTCAATCCCACATATCACCGTGGGGAACTCAAACCTGTGCACCAAATGCAAAAGGTGAGACCACACAAAGTGGTCAAGTCCTTCAGTCCCAAATCCCACCAAAGCAACTAATGTCAGGGAGGGATATGAGAGGAAGAACAAAGAGGAGAAACACCAAGAAACTCCAAGATCTAGATCCAAAGGCTTCCTCTCACTTAGAGGAGATATGGCTTGGTGGAATGGTAGATCTAGATCTCCTCTCTCTTTTCCCTCTAAAAGGAGGCAAGAATCATGGAGGGATAAAGAGAAGGCAAGCTCTCAAAAGGTCAAAATGGAGGAGAGAGAGAGTGCCAAAGGTTGTTTTCTTCAAGGAGGAAGAAGGGAAATAAATACCCTACCCACAAAAGTGGCCATTGCCCTTGACGCAGCCCACTGCAGCGGTACTACCACCACCTCTTTTCTTCTGGCCGTTCCGCATTGCCAAGCAGGAGCCCACGAACCCGCAACAGCGGTACGACCGCCAGAGGCGGCGGTACTGCTGATGACGCGCAACACATGGCCCCTATGGCGGCACCACTGGCGGTACCGCGAGCTCCAGGAGAGACCAGCAGAGCATGAGAAATAGCGGTAGTACTACTGCCGCAAGTACCGCCACTGGTACCGCTGATACACAGCCGAAGCTGGTATTGGCAGTACAAACGGAGGTACTACCAAAACTACAGCGCCAGAAACTGAATAACTTTTGCAAAAGAACTCCAATCGAGGTGAAACCAATTTTGTTGGAAAGAGGACGACAAGGGCTATATGGCAGATTATGTAAATATATGGAAGAGTGAAACCTTCCACATAGACAAACCGGCAAAATCTCCAACACCGAAAATGCAATAGAAGAAGCAACCAAAATCCGTTTTCAATGAGCTAGGGCTTGTCGTTAAGAGCACGACAAGCACTAACCACACACATAGATAAAAGCCAAACAAGAACCAATAAAGATGATGCCAAGGCTGCAAAGGTTTGAGCTCTCTACCAACAATACGATCAAGATACTCTCTCGAGAGCCCCTCTTGATAATACGGCTATCTATCCTATAACCCGGTCTCTCAACTAACATCATGAGACCGGTAAAGTAGAAACCCTATCAAGATCATACATTTGCCTTGTGCATAATCCACTTGAGCTAGATGATGACGATCTTGACCTTCTCAAGTTGGACCACCTTTCTTGATTGCGCTCCGCTCGGTGAAGACTCTCATATTGCGCCCCCATACACCAATATGGGAGAGGCACTCTTTGACATATCTTCACTTGGCCATTATCTTGGTGACGATCACCACGAGACGCCATCCTTCATGGGCTACATAGAATCTCCCTTTCGTTGCATGCTCATGGAGAAATACCTAAGCCTCACATAGAGATACCAAGAACATAGATCATGGGTTAGTCACAAGGCTATATTGACAATGGCTTACCATACCATGATATCATACGATCTCTCATGGTACATCACTCTAGCCTTGTGTGTTGATCAACTTGCACTTAGCCTTGATCAACATTTAATTTTCTTCTTTTAGCATTGACTCCAACAAATGGAGTTCAAGCATTGCTATGGACCAAACCTACAAATATAACTCAAAGCACACATTAGTCCATAGAGATTGTCATTAATTACCAAAACCACACATGGGGCGACCATGCTCTTTCACCCGTCCCCGTGACCGCCGCCGTCCGGATTCGTCGGGTCGTCCATCGCGTGGGAAGAGAAGGGAGAGAGGAGATGGTCTGGTCTGTCTGGTTCCGCCCAGGGCTCAGGCTAGGTCTTTACCAGACTAGGACCAAGCACGGCGCGGTCCAAACGGTTGCCGCTAATGGCTGTTTGCGCCATGTCAGCCTTGACAGCGGGCCAGGCTTGTCAGAACGTTTAAACTTGTGGATCACCGCGCCTTGTTGTTGTTAGTCCCTTGAATGGTAGATTTTAAAAATACTAACAATGGCACTGACTCGTTCACTTAGCCCAAATCTGGTAGTTTTATGTAATTCACACCGTTTAACCTCACTGTTGTCTTCAAACGAAACTGCTCTATTTCGCTTAGGCGATTCCTGCGTATTACCATCCCTACTTGCCCCGATCGATCATAGGGTGCACAACGAGATGTTCCTCCACCAGTATGTAGATTCTCTGCTATTTAACCACGAGCAGGTATGTTTATTTCATTTTTCTTTTTTGGTTTTTTATGTTTCTTTCCTGCTTTTAATTTTCTTTACTTGTTTTTCCTTTTTAAGTCAGTCCATGTTTTTTCTTCATTTGCTCTAACAATGTGTTTCTCTTTTATAGTGCAGATGTGTGATGGCTACAATGATGTAGTGATTATTCGTCGGTGGTCGCCCCAAGAGGAAGGCGTAGGATGTAGCGAGCAGCAAGTTTTTCCCTCAGTTGAGAACCAAGGTTATCGAACCAGTGGACTTGAAGATCAACAACAAGGTACACAACAACAATCTCTGGCATTTGATCGTCGCTAAGTGCGGACCTGCACACACTCAAAAAATTCACTTTGCCCCAACGGCAGGAATGTTATCAATCTTCCCAGCCTGCTGAAAACAAAGGGATTAAATCTTATCAAGAAAAAGAGCAATTTATGAGAACGGACCAGCGAGTAAGCGATGGTGCAAAGTAAGTAAACGAGGTTGTGATCAATGGAAAAAGATGGATCGGGGGCCATAGGTTCACCAGTGGTGTCTCTCTTGAAGATAAAGACGCAAACATGATGGGTATACAAATTACAGTTGGGCAATTGATAGAATTGTGACACAAACTTAATCTAGCTATGCTATAGAGAATTCATATATAATATTCATGTAGACATTACGTCAAACATACATAGACCGTAAGCCAACAACATCTATGATTAAAAATCCGCCAAGGAATCGCTATCCAGCATGTCAGCTATCAGTATTAAGTTGCAAGCAACAGACAATTGCATTAAGCACAGCACATGACGTAAGCAATATTTATGATCACGATGACATAAACACCGTTGTTTTACCCCTAGTAGCAACATCACACCCTCGTCCTTACACGTTTCTGTCACTCGAGCGTAGGCACGAAGGGGGCATGAACCTACCATCTAGCATGAATACTCCCTCTTGTAGATACAAGCAATCACTTGGCCAAAGTAACCAGTAACATCGGAGAGCATGCAAGATCATAAATAGAACATAAAGATAACATGAATAATCTGATGATAACTTCACAATTCATCGAATCCCAACAAACATAACATATAGAATTACATAATATGGATCTCGATCATGTAGGGCAGCTTAGAAGATCATAAACATCAAAGCACAAAGAGAGAGACACCATACTAGCTACTGCTATGGACCCATAGTCCAAGGGAAGCTACTCACGCATCATCCCGGCTGCGGCCATGTCAATGAAGAGGCCTCCGGGATCAATCTCCCCTCCGACAGTGTGTCGGGAAGAGCTTTAGAACCCTCCTGAATTAGAGTTGGAGATGGCGGCGGATTTGGGTAGGTTTCGTGTAAAATAATCATCGCCCGCACGTTTTAGGGTTAATGTGATTTTATAGGCGTCGAAGGGGTCCAAACCAGGAGCAAGGACGGGTCCCACCCGTGGCCCACCTCTTGGACGCGGCTGGAGGCCGCACCTGGTCCCTGGGTGGCCCCTCAAGCTGCCCTTCGGACTCCATCTTCATTTCGTCATAAAAATAATTTCCGTAAATTTTCGTCCAATTTCGAGGAGTTTTCCCGAAGAGGATTTTCTGAAATACAAACAGCAGAAAACAAGAACTGACATTGGGCATCTTGTTAACAGGTTAGCACAATAAAATACACCAAATCACAAGTAAATATGGTAGAAACATGTAATTATGATATGAAACAAGCATGAAACAATAAAAAATTATAGATACGTTTGACACGTATCAATGTGTCCCATGGAGGCTAATTTCTTAGCACATATACTTGTGATTTATACTACAAGTGTAAAGTTTTGTTTCATATGTTCTAAATTTTTGTCATGTTAGTAATCCTGATTTGTTTCTCATGTGTTTAAACTTTGTACCACATGCTAAATTTTGTTCCTCTTGTTCTACGTTCTCTAAAATTAGTTCTACTTTGTTTTCATATTCTTGTTATATTGCTTGATGATATTGTATCGACCTTGCAAAGATCTCCACAAGCGAGAGGATGGTGGCATCAAACGGTAAATTTTTTCTCAATGTCTTGCCAATACTTCTTGCCGGATTGATCATCATCGCTCACCGCATCAAGAGTCACACTCATGCGCTCACCAATGCAATATTCTCTACTTGTGTGTTCGCGTTTCTTTTGAGTTTCCATCCACTTTGATATTAGAAGCGTCAGGCACTTACTACACTTCTTTTGGATAAACACCGAATTGTTAAAGGAATCAATTGACACAATATGGTGTGTAAAATAGCATCCGAATATGAATTATCTGAAAATTAATTAGGATTATCCGATATTTTCAATCAAATAATCTGATTTTTATCGAAAGGTCTAAGGTAATATAGCACAACTAATAATTAGTATGTTGTTAAGTTTGTTCGTTAATCATCAATTTACTTGCGTAGCTATTGTACAGACTATCGATTTCCAACTTTTTAGCCTACTATCCTATTGAACCATGTGTGGATGGTACCTTAGGTATTGTGGTATTATATCCTTATTGACCAATATTTTTCATGTGGTTATGTTATATTTATTCATTCTATCGTGTTACCGTTATTTATTCTATGGGTGTTTTGTTGAACTCGTCAATCAGTTTTGGTGGTACGGTTTGTCGATCAAATTATACCTATACCGATTACTCTTGTTTCAACCCTGAATCCGCTCTATTTCATTTCTGAACCCACGGTCAATATTATAGAGAATATGGTAAAAGGAAAATATGATCCGATCCGTTTACATCCCTACGATGTTGGTTGGTCGCATCGGTCGGAGGCGGAGATGACACGGTGGAGGACGTGGCGACAACGAGAGACATGGCTGGCGTGAGAGGTGTCAATTGCGGTCACGCGACCCACAAAATTAAAGGACAGGACGACATGACGGTGATGGGAGGTCGGACGGAGCGACGATATAAAAGCGGGAAAGGAGGGCCTAAAATTTCCATCCCATGGAATGCACAAGTGAGATGCGATCCAGGGTTGGGAGCTCTTTTTTGGTTTCAAAAAAAACATGGATCGGATCCATTCCTGGGATCTGATCGGTGCTGTATTTTTTTTGTTGCCGAAATTGGAAACTGAAGTTTTTTTAGGGAAAGCCATCATGGCTACTTTATTGATTTGCAAACATAGATATATCGTCTGTGAGAGACTCAACTAGGAAATCTAGCGGATCCTCTAGCCAAACGATTGACTGGAGTCCCTCCGCCTTACAAGCTAGCATATGAGCCACTCTATTGCTTTCCCTAGCACTATGACAGAAAATAACATGGGCAAAACCTTTAGACAGAAAAGTGCATTCTTCGTAGATAGCAGCAGCTTGTCCGATCGAGTTCCCACCGTCTTGCATAGTTGAGATAACCTCCAAGCAGTTACTGTTCACAATCAGCTTAGAGCAGCTGACTTGGCCAGCTAGAAGGAGTCCGTCTCGGAGGGCTCTGGCTTCGGCCATTGACGCATCTGCGATGGAGGGGATACCACAGTTACTACCAGCTATGAATAAACCCTTATCGTCACGGATGACGGCTCCCGCCGCGCCCTTGCATGAATCTGCATAAAAAGCCGCATCCCCATTTAGTTTAGTATATAGCCGTCTTTCGGTTTCTCCCAACCTCCACGTTGGATGCCAACATTCTTTTTGCACGCCCGGAAATAGTTTGCTGTGATTGCTGAAATTGCAAGTGCTGATCTTGACGGCGAGGCTACAGTCTCCTCATGTGCAATTTGTCTCCTTTGCCACCACAGATACCAGCATGTAGTTGCAATCAGCTCACATAGTCCTGTACCTTGTAATCTTGGCGCACAGCCTTCCGCCTGGAGCAATAAAGCTTCAAACATAGCATATCCCGATCTGTCCACCGTCGACATCTCATTAATCATATCCGGCAAACCGAGATTTTCCCATGTATCCTGAACTCTAGGACATTGGAAAAACGCATGGAGGGTATCTTCACAATATATGTTGCATACTGGGCACAAGCTACTGGTAATGATGTGTCTTTTTGCCAAAGTGCATTTACAAGGTATCGTACCATGTAGGAGACGCCAAGATAAAATCTTGACCTTTGCGGATACCTTCATGGACCAAACCTTTTGACCAAACAGGGTTTATTTGAGAAGTACTCTGCCCATTTGCTCTAAGAAGTTTCCTGCCATGTTGGTGATCCCACTCCACATAGTATGCCGATTTGACTGTGAAGATTCCTAACTTGGTGAAATTCCAAGAGATAAAATCTTCCATCATCCCAACCGCTAGAGGTATCTTCAAAATTCTAGTCATATCCACAGGAAGAAGGATGGATCGGAGCAAGGTCTCATTCCATGATCTAGTAATAGGATCGATCAGTTCTGAAACCTTTGATTGCACAGCAACACCTCGTTGTGACACCAGTTTTCGAGAGGGGCTAGTTGGGATCAAGGATCTTCCCAAATATTAATGTCTACCCCATTTCCCACTCTCCAAATATAGCCTTTCTTGAAAGTTTGAATTCCAGCCCAGATACTTTGCCACATGTATGATGAGCCTTTCTTCAAACTGACGGTTAATTTGTAGGATTTGCTAGAGATTTTGTTTTTTTAGCATGGATTAAGTATACATTTCATCCTCAAATGTATTGGATTGGACCAATTTCATCCTCAACTGAAATTTGGTATAATTTAAACCCTCAAATCCACAATACCATATAAATCATCCCCTAACACTGGTTTTTGCTCAATTTGGGTGGTTTTACAAGAATTTAGGCGGTTTTGCATGTTGCGGGCTGACGTGGCGAGCTGTTGTGCAGGTTGACCTCTGGCTCCGCGCCGTGTCACCGCAGCTTGCCTCCGCGATGCCTTGCACGCCGCGCTCAGGAACCCATCCGTCTCCGAGGCGGCCGCGAGCTGCCGGGCGTAGAAGCTCACCTGCCTCTGCTCGCCGACGATTCATCCGTGTACCCTGTGCGCGGCCACTGCCGTTCTCCTCGTTTGTCCGCGCCTCGCACCAACAGTCCGCGGCGCCGGGATCAAGAGCGGCGCCCTGGAGCAGGACGACGAGCAAGGGCGGTCCGTCCTGCGAGCGCACGTGCACCCGCTGCTGATCAGCCCGCCGCTGTCCTCCGGCGGCCGCAACCACCGCCGCTTCCGCGAGTTCAAGCCGCGGCTCCTCAGGCTCGGCCGCCTCCCCGCCATCAGCTCGTGACGCCGTCGTCGACCATCTGCTCTGCTTCGTTCGTATCAATAGCACTGGGCACTGACGCGTCTGGGCTAGCAGCTAGCTTAAGGGCTCATTTGGTTGCAGGGGAGAAATACCCAGGGAAAATAATCCCGGCCGGGATTCTGAGTAATCATGTGTAAAACTTCGGGATTCTTTTCCCGACCTCCGGAGTAGGGGAAAATACATCCCGGGAAAAGGTCGGGATCCCCCCGGGATTCCAGTTACCAAATGAGCCCTAAGACCGGGTACTAGTACTACACTACTGCTCTTGAATCAATGCTTTGTTAGTATGTTGTTGATAATTCCTACCGAATATGGACATGCTTCTTGTAAATTTTCCCCAATTTGTTTCAAAAATAAATTTTCCCCAAAGAAGAATGGAACGTAGAATTTTGTGTTAATCGACCTGCTGACCTTCATATTTTGTGCTGTTCTGAGGATTCTACTGATGCGAGGCGGCGCCGCGGGGCCGAGTTGCTGGGCTCGCCGGCGAATAGCCTGCACGACGGCTGCCTCATGCATATATTCAGTTTTCTCAGCCCGATCCCAGTTTTGATTCGCTCCCTTCACCTCCTATTAGAGAAATGATTCGAGAAGAATTGGTAGATGTATTGCCTACATATGGCCGTCTGGAGGCATAGTCATTAACACCCTTTCATAGATCCCTCTCCCTCTCGTCCCCGTGCGGCGCCGCCGCGCCCGCACCGGGGCGCCCCGCCTCCTCTCCCCTCGAGCCCACCCCCGCCCCCCTCTCCTCCGCATCCGTCGGCGACGTCGCCAGGGCTAAGCCTGGGCGGCACGGCGGCGGCGGCGGCGTATCCTCAAGCGACGGAGGGATCCGGGTCGGCGGCGGCCTGATCTAGATCTTGCCGGCGGTGGGGGCGGACAAACGGCGGCGGGATCTTCTCTCCATGGCGGTTGTGCGGTGGCGGCGGGCGGGAGGCGGCGCGGCCGTCCTCTGCTCGTCCTGTCCGGGGCGCTGCGTGGAAGAGGTCCTGGTTTTGGCTCCGCACCACGAGGACGGCTGGGGCGGCTACCCTGGACATGGCGGTGGTGGTCTTGTCCTTCGCCGGACATGGCCGGCCGAGTTCGCGGCTGGATCGGCGGATCCGTTCCGTCATCTAGTCCTGGCTGCGAGTCGGGTTGACATAGTTGCCGGTGAAAACCGAGCCGTCTTCGGATGGCGGGCGATGGCGGCGTTTACGCCGCTCCCTTGTTGAAGGCATCGCCGTGCAACTATGGTCAACTTGCTCGTGCTGCTTCGGGGGAAACCCTAAGATCTGGGCTTCCGGATCGGGCGATGGCGGCGCTTCGGTGTCGTGTTCCCTCTTGGGGGCATCGTTTGTGGAGCAGTGCCGGAGGGAAGATGCAAGAGGTGGAGCGGTGTGTCTTCTCTCGCGTCGTCGACAACGGGTCTCGGCGGCATGGAGCAGCGGGGTCTCGGCGTTTGACTCGACTTGAAGGACTCGCGCACGGTGGCGCAGATTGGATGTGCTGTCTGGCGTCGTGGCGACGTCGATGGCAGGCCTGACAAGGTTATTGCATTGATCTCTCCTGAAGATGGGTACGCGGAAGATGGCGGCGGCGATTCTCAGCGTGTGCAGTGGTGTGCGTCGAGTGTCGGCTGGACCGGTTGGTGCTCCTAGCTCGCTGATGGGCGGCTTGATGAGGCCACCGGATTTAGATGATGTGCGTTGGTGAGTGAGGTCAGAGTGGTGGCTCTGATCGGTCCACCCCCTTCATCAAGCTTGTAGGTGTAGCGACTTTTCGCCTAGATGGTGGCTTCCGGTTGTTTGATGTATCTCTTTGTAAGCCTATGTGGTTCCTGTTTTTATTAATAAAAAAAAGGCTGTGTGCATCCTTTGGATGCAGAGGTCGGGGGAGCACCCTCCATTTCTAAAAAAAAATATGGCCGTCTCGCTACGGGATTAACTTCGGATTTTGGCGGAGAGTTGGTAGGGAAGGTAGGAGAGGATGGGCCAAAAAATGGAGCTGGTCGCGGCCGCCGGAGTACAACGGCGGGCTGACCAGCAGCCGGTGCACGTGCGCTCGCAGGGGGGCGCCCCTTGCTCGTTGTCCTGCTCCCGACGCCGCTCCTGATCCCTGGCACCATGGACTGTTGCTGCGAGGCGCGGACAAAGGAGAAGGACGGCAGTGGCCGCACGCGGGGTGTCCGGTGGCGGCTGCAACGAAAGGAGCCTGGGTGATTCGTCGGCGAGCAGAGGCAGGTAAGCTTCCGCACCCCGCAGCTCGCGGCCGGCCGCCTCAGAGGCGGATGGGTTCCTCAGCGCGGCGTGCGCGCGGCGTGGGAACACTCCGCGGAGGAAGAGGTCAACATGCAAAACAGCCCGCCACGTCAGCCGCCACATCAACGTGCAAAACCGCCCAAAATTGTCCAAAACCATCTAAATTGAGTGAAAACCAGTGTTAGGGTTGATTTATATTGTATTGTGGATTTGAGGGCTTAAATCATACCGAATTTTAATTGAGGGTGAAATTGCTCCAATACAATAGATTTGAGGGTTAAATATATACTTAATTCTTGAAAAAAGTCTATATAACCCCCACAACTTTTAGGTTTCGGACGCTGCACCCCCTAACTTTGAATCAGCATACTTAACCCCACTGACTATCCAATACCAGGTAATTGACCCCCTCAGGCGTTGAGAGCTGTTTGGAGCGGTGGTTTTGCTGTCGGCCCAGCCTAGTGTGTGCCCAACCCATTATGCACTGACAATATTGGCGTCGGTGTCTACCCAGCCTAGTGTGCACTGAATCTCGGTGGCCACCGGCGCACCACCGTAGTACTCGTCGCCTCCAGCTTCGCGCTGCAAATGGCGTCGATGTCTGCTCAGTCCGAGTGCATGGTGCTCGCACACGAGGTGCTCGATGTGGGGCTTCGCTCGATGTGATGCACGGGGCTAAGCTAGCTTGTTGTGCGTGACGTGCTACAAGCTACTGGTGCACGAATGGTGCGACGTTGTGTGCAGCTGCTTGGCACAAGAGTGGTGCGACGGCAATGAGCGGCTCGGTAGCCTACGAACGCGGCAATGAGCGGCTCGGTAGCGTGCGAGGCGAGACGTGGTTGTGCGACGCGCAGCTCGGCAGCTCGCCCGAGAGCACAGCAGCGCGGCGGTCGCACGCGTGTGTGGCGCCATGGCCGCCGACGTGAAGCGCCACGAGGCGGCGTACACGGGAATCACGGCGCGCTGCATCTCGGCTGCAGCCCGCAAGCTCAGACGAGACAGAGGTCGACGAGCAGTCGAGCAGTCAAGCTGCTGGCGCGAGGCCGGAGCTCACGGCTGGATACCGGAATCCCCTCCGCGTGCAGGTCGAGCCGCCGGCTGCCTCCTGGAGGTCCACGGCAGCGCCTTGCGTAGAACTTGAGCCTAGCTCCCTTGCGCTGCTGTCGTCACACCTCATCGTCGCCACCAAAGATGTCTTCGCCGGCAGCGAGCGCCTCGCCAGGTCCCTCGGCACGCAAAGGGGAGGGGATTTATCAGCTTACAAAATCTAATCGTACACGTCTTGTTGGCCGAAACCATCATCCACGTAAGCAAAACCACCGCTCCAAACAGCTCTCAGCCTCTGAGGGGGTCAATTACCTGTTATTGGATAGTTTTATTAAACAAGAACACTATATTAGGCCAGCAAGCCGCCTCATTAAAAACCTTCCAGTCCCCGTAGCTATCCTGATAAGAAAAAGAGTGCGTAAGAAACTTGCTGACTTAATCCAACAAAGTTACATCGTTTGCAATTACATCCAAGATACAAATAGGAGGATCCCCATCCCAGACAACATGGTTCACCTCATCTAACTTAGCTAAAGTATCAGCTGCCCTATTCACCTCCCTTGGACAATGAGAGAAACAAACACATGCAAAACCACGACAAAGGAATGAACATTCCTCATAGACAGCCGCCGCCGGTCCAAAAGAATTCCTTCCAATTTGCATGGTCTCCACAACTTCAATACAATCAGATTCCATCAACATTTTGTTGCATCCTATCTCACCTGCCAATAAGAGACCATCACGGAGGGCACATGCCTCAGCTGTTGCTGCGTCCTCCACATTACATAAATTACAGTGCCCTCCTGCCACAAATGCACCATGATGGTCACGTATTATGACTCCTGTTCCTCCCCTGCCAGTATCAGCGTCAAAAGCAGCATCGACGTTAATCTTTACATGATCTTCTGGAGGTTTCTACCAGCCAAGTCTCATCATAGGTTGCAGACCAACCTTCTTGATCCTCTTGTAATTCATTGTTAGGGCCATAATATATATTGAACTGACCTCCTCGGCATCTGAATAGCCTCACCATGGGTCATCCTTCGTCTCTCCCACCAAATATACCACACAGCAACGGCAACAACATCACAACGCCTAACATCCGAGATAGTAGGCATCACAGTTGTATCCATCAACATAGTCTCTAGAATCGGTACCCCCTGAACTTCCAAACCGGCAGCAACTTCAATGGCCGAAAGTAAGCCCAGCCCCCCACCAGATTTCTTTTGCTCGATGACACTTGAAAAAAGCATGAGAAATACTTTCGCAGTCAATCTTGCACATGGGACATTGACTCGAAGTAGGGATATGGCGATTTGCAAGAACACCAAGGCAAGGAATCGCTCCAAGAAGGCCGCGCCAGCAGTGAATTTTGATTTTTGCAGGCACCTTTAAGGACCACATGCAATGACTTCCATATTGGGTTTGAAGTCGAGGAATCATATGGTCTAGTTCTCCTGAGCTTACGTCCGTGTTGAAAATCCCATTCAATATGATAAGCCGATTTAACAAAGAAACAACCATTCTTGTTATGGTGCCAAGCCACAAAGTCCTCCATCATACCTACTACCAAAGGTATTTTTAGAATTCTCTCCGCGTCCGCTGCCCAAAAAACATCTTTAATAATCTCCTCATCCCATCTATGATTCTCCTCATCAATAAGTTCAGAGACTTTAGTAAGAAGTATATTACCCCGTCTTTTCATAATCTTCCTATTCGGACTACTCGGGATCCAGCAATCATCCCATATATTAATCTTCTCTCCATCGCCAACCCTCCAAATATGGCCCTTTTTAAATGTTTGAATACTTGCCCAAATACTCTGCCATGTGATGTAGGGCTAGCCCCGATCTTCATGGATTTGAGGGGAAAAAGGGATGAACACGAAGAACACGGAGGGATAACGAGGGAGGTTCGTGGAAAACAACGAGGGTAAATAGCAAATCCTGCTGAGAACTCCACCCAACAACAAACCCTCAAAAAGGCAGCCTTTGGATCGAAGAATCAAAGCCAAACTTACTCTTGTTGAAACCGATTGCTCTTACCGGCCGGTCCACCGATCCAATAGAATCACCGCAGTGAAAGATTGGTTTGCACTACTAAAAGACACCTCGGTGAAAGAGTAGTAACAACAAGATCCATCCTCTAAGAAGAACCCTAGCACAGAGGGATGAGGAGCATGGCTCACAAGTCTCAAATTCAGTCTAACCTTGAAAAGGGAAAGTGAAGTTCTATTTATATCCTATTACAAAACGGGCAGGAAGGTTGGGGACCGGCCTGGGGGCCGGCCTGGAGGCCGGCGGGTGCAGTCGGGTGGCCGGCCTGGGGGAGGCCTAGGCTGGCCTGGAGGCCGGCAGGAGCAGGAGACTGCGGCTGGCGTAGGTGGGGCTCCGGCCTGGTGGCCGGCCTAGGCCGGCTAGGAGGCCGGCCGGCTCGGGTGGGTGGCCGGCCTCAAGGCCGGCTGGTAGGCCGGCAGCGATGGAGGGGCGGCCCGGCCTGTGGGCCGGCCTGGGCCGGCTGGGAGGCCGGCGGCCTCTAGTGGGTGGCCGGCCTGGATACCGGCCTGGGCCGGCTGGGAGGCCGGCGGTCTCGGCAGGGTGGCCGGCCTGGGGTCCGGCCTAGGCCGGCTGGGAGGCCGACAGGCACTGGAGGGGTGCCGGGCTGGAGGCCGGCCTGCCTGTCTTCGCCTCCTTCTTCCTCTTGTTGTCCATCCTTTGGGGTCTTCTCTTGGTCACCTTCTCCATCATCTTGGACCTCTTCTCGACTCCATTGTGGGTCATCATCCGGGTGGATCCTGAGTATGCACAATGTACCGGCATGAAGTAGCAAACCATTCAAAGGGAGGTCGAGATCACACATCGAGAGGAGCGAGGTCACCTTTTCATGAAGAGCCTTGACTCTTGATCTTGTCATTGGGCCATTCGGCGTGGTGTCCATGGTGTTGTCCACATGTGGGGCTACATCATCTCCCCCCCCCCTTCGTAAAGAGTCGTCTTTGACTCGTCATCCTCTTGAACGCTTGCATCTCCGTGGAAAGGGGATAGGTCGGCGACGTTGAACGTGTCATGCACCAAGTACTTGGAGGTTGGGATATCGATCTTGTAGGCGTTGTCGTTGATGCGCTTGAGCATTTTTGAAAGGCCCGTCACCGCGAGGAGCAAGCTTGGATTTTCTTTCATCCGGAAAACGGTCCTTGCGGAGGTGTAGCCACACAAGATCTCCTTCTTCGAATATCATGGGCTTCTTCAACTTGTTGATCTTGGTAGCTTGGCGCTTGGTGTGCTCCTCTAGAGTTGCTCGAGTTGACTCATGTAATGTCTTCATGTAGTCGGCTCTTTTGTCGACGTCCATGTCGGTGCGCTCGTGTAGAGGAAGTGGGAGGATGTCTAGGGCGGTGTTGGGGTTGAACCCATAGACAACCTCGAACGGGCTTCGCTTGGTCGCCCGGTGGGAGGCACGGTTGTAGGCGAACTCGGCGTGCGGTATGCATTCCTCCCAACCTTTGAGGTTTGGCTTGATTAATGCGCGAAGGAGAGTTGATAAGCTTCGATTCACCACCTCAGTTTGGCCATCGGTTTGTGGGTGGTAAGCGGTGGAGAAGAGGAGCTTGACTCCTAGCTTTGCCATCAATGCCTTCCAAAAGTAGCTTGTGAACTTGACATCTCGGTCTGAAACAATGGTCTTCAGCACTCCATATAGACAAACGATTTCCCTAAAGAACAAAGTTGCAATGTGTGAAGCATCGTTGGTCTTATTGCAAGGAATAAAGTGTGCCATTTTAGAGAAGCGATCGACAACAACAAATATTGAATCTTTGCCATTTTTTGTTCGAGGTAATCCTAAGACGAAATCCATGCTAATGTCAGACCAAGGTGTGTGTGGTATTGGTAAAGGCATATAAAGACCATGAGAGTTCAACGTGGACTTAGCTTTGAGGCAAGTTGGGCAACGGCGCACCAAGCGCTCCACATCACGCGTCATCCGTGGCCAAAAGTAGTGTGTAGATAGCATGGCGAGTGTCTTGTCACGTCCAAAGTGTCCCATGAGGCCCCCACTATGTGATTCCTGTAAAAGCAACAAACGGAGCGAGGACTCGGGAATGCATAGTTTGTTAGCCTTAAACAAGAAACCCTTGTGCAAGTAGAAATCATCGCATCCTTTGTCAATTGTGCACTTTGTAAAGATAGGACCAAAGAAAGGATCGGAAGCATAGAGTTCTTTAAGGTCATCAAGGCCCAAAACGTTGATTTCAAGTTGGGTGAGTAAAATCATCTTGCGGGAAAGAGCATCCGCAACTATATTGTCCTTGCCTTTTTTGTACTTCACCACATAGGGAAAAGACTCGATGAATTCAACCCATTTGGCATGCCTTTTGTTCAAATTGGTTTGGGTTTTCAAATATTTCAATGATTCATGATCGGAATGGATAACAAACTCTTTTGGCCAAAGGTAGTGTTGCCACACTTCCAAAACACGGACTAAGGCATAGAGTTCCTTGTCGTAGATTGGGTAGTTTAGGCGAGCACCATCAAGTTTTTCGCTATAATAGGCAACGGGACGGCCACATTGCATGAGGACGCCACCGATGCCAAGGCCACTAGCGTCACACTCAAGTTCGAAAGTTTTGGAGAAATCCGGCAAAGCAAGTAAAGGAGCTTCGGTCAAGAGTTCATTGAAAGCCGATTCTTGAGCATTGCCCCAAATGAAGGGTACATTATTTTTGGTAAGCTCATTCAAGGGGAAAGCAATTGTGCTAAAATCCTTCACAAAGCGGCGATAAAACCCAAACAAGCCAAGGGCGCTACGAAGTTGAGCAAGATTAGTTGGTGGTGGCCAATTTGTGATTGCCTCAATCTTAGAGGTGTCAACTTCAATCCCTTTTGAAGAAACCACATAACCCAAAAACACAAGCTTGTCGGTGCAAAAGGTGTATTTCTTGAGGTTGGCAAAAAGCGAAGCATTACGAAGGGCCAACAAAACTTGCTTCACATGGTCGACATGTTCATGCAAGGATTTGCTATAAACAAGGATGTCATCAAAGTAGACAACCACAAACTTGCCAATGAAAGTGCGCAAGACGTGATTCATAAGACGCATAAATGTTGAAGGAGCATTGGAAAGACCAAAGGGCATGACAAGCCACTCATAAAGACCAAGTTTTGTTTTAAATGCGGTTTTCCATTCATCTCCTTCATGCATACGGATTTGCTGATAGCCACTTTTCAAATCAATTTTGGAGAAGATAGTGGCACCACTAAGCTCATCTAGCATGTCATCAAGTCGTGGGATAGGATGTCGATACCTCACCGTGATATTGTTGATGGGACGGCAATCCATGCACATTCGGAGTGTGTCGTCTTGCTTGGGGACGAGGATGACCGGAACGGCACACGGACTCAAGCTTTCACGAACATGTCCCTTGGCGAGGAGTTCTTGAATTTGGCGCTCGATCTCCTTTGTCTCCTCGGGGTTGGTGCGGTATGGCGCTCGATTGGGTAGAGGGGCGCCGGGAATGAGATCGATGCGATGCTCGATTCCACGGAGGGGAGGAAGTCCTTGAGGTAGCTCATCCGGAAAAACATCTTTGAATTCCTGCAAAATAGACAACATAGACGGAGGAACTTGGGTTAAGTCGTTAGTGTCTTTGCCATCTCCTTTGCATAAGAGCACGAAGTGGAAAGTGGATGGGTTTGCTCTCACTTCTCTCATCTCACTTTTGGTGGCTAACAAGACTACGCCGGGACTCACTCTTTTCCCTTTCTCACTCATATTTGGCTTTTGGCTCTCACTCACGTGAATGTGGTTCGCTCTCTCACCACTCAACTCACTAGAGGATTGTTTTTCTTGCGCTCTTACAATTGTCTTGGCATTGTTGGCGATAATTTGGCTTGGAGTCATTGGGCGGAGCACTAGGATCTTATTGTTCCATTTGAAGCTATAGTAGTTGGTGCGCCCATCATGAGTAACGGCCTTGTCAAATTGCCAAGGGCGGCCAAGAAGTAAGTGGCAAACCGAACTTGGTACTACATCACAATCCACCGTGTCCTCGTAAGAGCCAATCTTGAAGGATACTTGAACCGTGTGTTGGATCTTCACGGTGCCGGAATCACTAAGCCATTGCACATGGTAGGGATTGGGGTGCTTCTTGTACGTCAAGTTGAGTTTTTCACATAGCTCCTTGCTTGCCAAGTTGTGACAACTCCCACCATCAATGATTACCTTGATTGATTTGCCGTTGATGCCGGCCTTGGTTTGGAACAAGTTGCATCTTTGAGCGTCATCACCTTGGTTGATTGTAGTCAAGACTCGAGTGACAACTAGAGTGGGGTTGGGATCACCATCACAATAGATATAGTCATCTTCTTCATCCAAGCTTTGCATCGTGGCCACCTTGTTCAATGCGTGGTACTCATCTTCGCTCATAGACTCATAATCTCCATTGTCATTGACGATCATCACCTTTTTGTTGGTGCACTCGAATGACTTGTGCCCTTGACCTCCACACTTGTAGCAAGTGATATATGACTTGGCGGCTTGGAGTGAGGGCGTCGTCTTCTTGGAGGTGGTAGTGGGTTGCGGTGTAGAACTTTTGATATTGCCTTGAGCTTGGACTTGAGTCATGGGTTGTGTTGATGATGAAGCTCTAGTGGCGAAGAAGGACTTGGCCTTGACATACTTGAGCTCTTCGGCGACTTGGCGCTCGGCCTTCATGGCTTGATGAACTAGCTCAACAAGGTTCTCATAAGGTTGGAATTCCACTATCTTCTTTATTGGGTACGTGAGGCCGTTCAAGAAGCGTGCCATTGATTGTTCCTCTGACTCAACAATGTGTGCGCGGGAGAGAGTTGACTCCATCTCCTTGTAATACTCGTCGACCGTCTTGAGGCCTTGTTTGAGCTCTTGTAACTTCTTGTACAAATCGCGCATGTAGTGATGCGGCACAAAACGTTTGTGCATTTCCTTCTTCATGTCATTCCATGTGTCGATTGGGTCTTCAAAGGAGGCTTGCAGTTGTTCCCACCATATTTGCGCATAGCCTTCGAACTCGAGGTATGTGAGGTCAACTCGTTTGTCTTGCGGCACCTTGTAGACTCGAAATAGTTTGGAGACCTTGGATTCCCATGCAATGTAGTCTTCCGGGTCGTTGGTGCCATGGAACTTAGGAATGACGAGATTGGGAGGATTGAAACGGTTTTTGTGATCATCCTACTCATCATCATCACGGTGGCGATGGCGGTCTCGGTGACGATGCCTTGGGTGGTGACGTGGAATATAATCCTCGTCATCTTCAAGATCAACATGATTGTCGGCCAATGGCACTCGTTGGGCGCGATGTGGAGGTAGGTCATGACGATGATGTCGATTATCCTCGTGTCGGTGTGGGGGATCCAAGTTAGCATTTGGGATTGGGATGACTTGACGATGGCGATCTTGATGGTGTTGGGGGTCCAAGTTCGCTTGAGGGTGAGGCGCTTCTTGACGATGTTGGTCTTGGTGTCGTTGAGGATCCATGTTCGCTTGTTGATGAGGTATCTCTTGGCGATGACGTTCTTGATTAGGTATGTCATGACGATGGCGATCTTGGTGTTGTTGAGGATCCAAGTTCGCTTGTTGATGAGGCATCTCGTGGCGATGGCGGTCGATGTGTGGACCTTGACCAACCTCGCTTGGAACTTTGCTTCTTGCGTCGGAACGGTGTGAAGACCTTGAGCTTGATCTTGAGGAGTGCCGGTGTCGTCTTTCGAGAAGCAGCTCCTCGAGACGAATGGAACGCTCATTGCTCTCGCGTTGGGCGTCTTGTAGTTGAGCGAAACGCTCAGCGTTTTCACGTTGCGTGGCATGATGGCGTTCCTCATAGCGGCGTAAGTTGTCGTCGATGTACCTCTTGAGAGCCTCCTCTTGCTTGCTCATGCCGGCGTCTTGTTCTTCCCTAGCCATGATAAGAAAACACAAGTTATATGTGGAATATGTGGTGGCTAATAACCGCTCTTACCTTTGGTTGATAGTATTGGACAAGTGGGCTTGCCGTCCGAGACAATGGTGTCACAAGAGTAAGAGTGTTTGATTAGCAATCCAAAAGCGACCCACACACACACTTATGAGGAGCTTAGGTATGGCAAAGTGGCAAGAAATCGAAACGAAGCAAACGATAAAGCTATTGCAACAAGTGGAGGATAAGCACAAAGATCAAGTAACAAAAGAGACTAACCACACAATCCATGAAACAAAAGGAAACTCACACGTGGAGACAAACGTGGATGGTGCAACTATGGGGATGAGCAATTTGGACCTATCGAAGACTATGCTCGTGCCGCACCACCGCTCGAAGGACAACTAGCTCAAGTGTATAGGAGGGAGCACCCGATTTGCACAAGTGGACACGTTTCTCTATTGGGTATGGAGCTTTGAGGTGGTAAGGGGGACTAGGATGACGGCTCGGCTTTTCTCTTTTTTTTGAATCTTTTCTATTGCTCTTTTTGCTTTATGCTTTTGCCCGAGCCGAGTCCGCTACACATTGATGCTCACAAGATTATGATATGCTTACTTGGTGTCACACTAGTGCAATGCTCACACTTTGACGAACTAGCTCCTAGGAAAAAGTTTCGCGAAAAGGAAAGGGATGAGTCGGAAGCTATACCTTTGGTTGCGTCGAGGTAGCGGAAATTTGCTCCGTGAAATCTTCAATCCGACTAATTTCGGGCGAAATTGGCACAAGGAAACACCAAAGGAAAGTGGGGAAAGGTCTTAAGCACGAGATCCGTGGATCAAAACCACAAATCGCTCACCAAATCGAGAGATCGAACGAAATCCATATGGGCTATTTTTTTTGAATTTTCGAAATTGGTATGGTAAAGAAAAATTTTGGTGGAAAAATGGCTAATAAAAGGTGGAAACACGATCCAAATCCGTGGAAACCCTTGCTCTTGATACCAAATGATGTAGGGCTAGGCCCGATCTTCACGGATTTGAGGGGAAAAGGGATGAACACGAAGAACACGGAGGGGAAGCGAGGGAGATTCGTGGCAAACAAAGAGGGTAAATAGCAAATCCTGCTGAGATCTCCACCCAACAACAAACCCTCAAAAAGGTAGCCTTTGGATCGAAGAATCAAAGCCAAACTTACTCTTGTTGAAACCGATTGCTCTTACCGGCCGGTCCACCGATCCAATAGAATCACCGCAGTGAAAGATTGGTTTGCACTACTAGAGACACCTCAGTGAAAGAGTAGCAACAACAAGATCCATCCTCTAAGAGGAACCCTAGCACAGAGGGATGAGGAGCATGGCTCACAAGTCTCAAGTTCAGTCTGCCCCTAGGAAAGGAAAGGGAGGTGCTATTTATAGTCTATTACA
Organism: Puccinellia tenuiflora; assembly: GCA_012064385.1. Classification (NCBI taxonomy): domain Eukaryota; kingdom Viridiplantae; phylum Streptophyta; class Magnoliopsida; order Poales; family Poaceae; genus Puccinellia; species Puccinellia tenuiflora. Next base: position 829,705 of record QRDG01000198.1, read on the forward strand.
AAAAGGTGCAGAAAAGTGGGAAACTGGCCTGAGGGCCGGCAGCTTCGGAGTGTAGGCCGGCCTGGGGTCCGGCCTGGGCCGGCTGGGAGGCCGGCCGGGAGGCCGGCTGGGAGGCCGGCACGGGGGCCGGCAGCGTCGGAGTGTAGTCCGGCCTGGGGGCCGGCTGGGAGGCCGGCGGCCACGGGTTGGGGCCCGGCCTGGGCCGGCTGGGAGGCCGGCAGCCTCGGGTTGGAGCCCGGCCTTGGGGCCGGCCTAGGCCGGCTGGGAGGCCGGCCACCCTGTCTTCGCCTCCTTCCTCCTCTTCTTGTCCATCTTCTTGGATCTCCTCTTGTTCATCTTCTCCAGCATCTTGGGCCTTCTCTTGGTCACCTTCTTGACTCCATTGTGGGTCATCATCCGGGTGGATCCTGAGTATGCACAAGGTACCGGCATGAAGTAGCAAACCATTCAAAGGGAGGTCGAGATCACACATCGAGAGGAGCGAGGTCACCTTTTCATGAAGAGCCTTGACTCTTGATCTTGTCATTGGGCCATTAGGCGTGGTGTCCATGGTGTTGTCCACATGTGGGGCTACATCACCAACGACGGGATCTCCCTTTGCTTCTTCCCTGCCTCTGGCAATGGCCTCCCCCGGACCAGCTACTGCCGGTAAACTTCTCCGCATCGATGCTATCAAGCTTAGCTTCCCCTGTATGCTCTCATACCTGCATCTCCCGTTATCTCCCTCCTTTGTGAAAGATTTTTTTTTGCTTCAATCGGCTTGGATTGATAGGCCAGTGATTTCGTCCGCTGTTTTTGTTGACCAATGCAGCTATCGGATCTCAGCGATGACTACATCACCTTCAAGGTTTGTTTGTCCTCTCGAGAAACTATGTCTGGTATTTTGTTCAACATGGAATCCTCCTGGAAGCCTACAACTAGAGGAATCCTCCACAGGTGAGATCTCTTTCCGTGCACAAGCAGAACTTTTTTATTTATAATCACATTCTATGCAACTTATTGGTGTTTCGGTATTGCGTAATTTTAGCTTCAGCAATTCTACATGAAATGGGACATTAACTGCATATTATATTATAGACCAAAAGGTGTGCAATATTTGTATAGTTCAGCCACATAAAATGCACAGTTCAAACAATTTACAACCAAGAAATCACTGGAGGAAATAAAACAACTGGTTTACTTTGACCGGCATTGAATAACTATCTAATCGATTGCTTCAGTAAGGTAAAGTGCCTAAACTGAGAAAGAAAAAGTTCCATTATAGGGTAATTTGTAGCACAAAAGAAACACCATATATGATGAACAATAAGATAACCTCATTCTTTAGTATCTTTCTGAAAGCTGCAAATGGATCATTCATTATCGTTTCTTATGGGTCATTTGACAATAAGACTTCTGTTGATTGCTGTGGAGGAAAGCTTCAGATGGATCATTCGTTGTCTTTGTGATTAGAGATAGCTCACAGTAGCTATGTGTATGCTAGGATACTTAACCGGGCCTGCATTCTGTGTGCAGAGTCCGAACTGTTTTCATTTTTAAATCATAAGTTTGAACTCTTATCGTTGCTGCTCTGAATGGTTAATGATTGGACTGAATTCTTTTGTCACGAGAATCGTGTGCAGAGGTCTTTGTGCTCTGAAGACTGTTTGTAGCAATATAATAGATTTCCATTTGGCTGTCAGGCATATTCTGTTGTAGCAATTCCTTATTTCCATGAACATGCACATTATGCGTGCTCCAGTTGGCAAAATATATGGTGTTTCCATTTATTAATAATCTTCGGGCTTGGAGTTTATCAATAGTCATTACTGTTGTTCTTTGATGTTTGGTTTTAATTCTAAAGAGATACCGCTCATCTTTGCAGCGTGATCTACCATCTTGCTTGGACCTTTTCTTTCTGCAGGTGTAGGAATTGCTTCAGGCTCATGCTTGCTGGCCTCCCAGTCTCTCTCCTAGATATATGTCTTTGCTACCGTCGAGGTTTTGAATATGCTATGTTGTTATTTTCTGGCAGGCTTCTTAAGTTCCAGAACCCGTAGGTTCCGCATTTTTTTATTGGCTTAGTCCTGATTTTCTCTACTGCTACGATGGGTGCCATCACAATCGCAAAATAAAGGGTGTAACGTTTATCAACTATTTTCAGACTTGGAGTTTTATTTCTCCGTGGAATTAATGTTGATAGTGTTAACACAGTCGGAAAATGAAACGTGTTCCATTTATCAATTATTTTCAGATTTAGAGTCTAAATTCTCAATGATCTAAAGGTTCTACAACATGGCCATGTGAAGCATCATTCTGTATCGTAGTACTAAAATATTACTGTCGATTTCATAGGTTTATCAGCTGATCTCGCTGTATTGTACTGACGGGGTTGTTCAACGGTTTTAAATCTTGCATTGTTAGATGAAGTAGCCTACTAAATTCTGGACAATCCATGATTTGCCCATATGTTAGGCTTTCACTAGCATCCTCTAGCAGTACCCTAGACTATATGTTACTAGGGATTATCTGTGCCTACTGTAGGCTATCTTTGTTTTTTATGTATGCACTAGACATATACTATTAGCTTAGGAGATAGTTACTATTTACAGGCAGTCATACTGCAGGTTGTTGGTATGGTTTGATTTGCAGATGAATATATTTGCTATAGTTTGATGATTGATATGGCCTTCATAAATTTATAACTGGTTTGGAATCATTGATGTTAAAATTTGCATTTTACCATTCCAGCTTTATTGAACTTCCCTTTTAGAGGTTGTAGGCTTCCTTCACGCTAGCTCTTGGTTGCTGCTCATCTTCTTAGTCTCCTAGGTAACCATTATTAGTTTTCTCTATTATGAATACGTTATGTTGTTATATCCTGTTCGTCTACCTATTCAGGTTCTTTCCTATTATTATTGCTATAGCTACTGATTTGTTGTGTGCTTCCTTGCTACTGTGTTGGTTATTTTCCTTTTTCTTTATATGACTTATGCGCAGGATGTGAATCAGATATGAGAATTCTTAAATGGAGTTGTCTATGAATGTTGAGCGCCATGATGAAGCAGTGGAATACCATGCCTCCTATCCCGACACTACTTTCTGTCAACAAGACATCTGCCCTAAGGTACTTCCTCATGGCTACACTGTAGGTTGCTGCATATATTTGTCGCTAGACCAGTTACATACATATGTAATATAAGTGACCTGATCTCTAAAGTGCACAGGTCACCTCCATGCTTACTTTTACCTTCTCGTCCTCCCTTGCATGGTTTTGTTGACTTATTTTCATTTGCATTCAATAATTGAAATGGAAGAATTATTTTTAAAGTCATCATAAATGTGTGACTACGGTATTAAATCCAGAAAACATTACATATTCAATCTACTCCGAGATTTAATTCAGTTTCAGCTATGCAACCACTCGAAAAAAGTTTCAGCTATGCATGCTGACTTAAGTTTCAAACTAAGATAAAAAAAATCCATTCCCTACAACATTCTCTACTAACTTTTCGATGCAATAATTAGTGTGTATATACATTTTAGGTTGTTAGCTATGATTTTATGTCAGATTGAAGAGGGCCAAGAGTACATTCGATAGTAGCAGGCACCGTAGTGTTCTTCATTAAATTGCTCTACAATTTTATTGTACTAATTATTAGGTTATATTGCTTATGGCTTGGGTTCAGTTGTAAGATGAAGCACAAAAACTGCACTATAAGCTGTTCCAAATGCTATCCTAACCCAGCATGTTCAGATATTTCTCCACTATAACAAGACAAGTAATGCTCCAGACCTTTGGCGTTAGTACCATAACGGTTCTTTTATTATTGCTTTATTCCTCAATTCTATCAACTGCATTTGACCTCCTTTATAGTAGCCTGGATTCTAATAAAACAATTTAAATGGAATAGTAACTACATATAATAGATATCTACGCAGGTTTTTCTGCATCTTAAAGATCGAATGATATGTGCCTCATGTTATCATTCCTTTGCGCAGATATGTTGTCCTGGGGAAACTCTATCATCCACTTGGAGAATTTTATGAATGGTATAAAGTAGCTCAGCATGAGTGGTGCTTTGAAGAGTGTCACATTTAGGCTACCTATATATATATATATATAACATGCACATCTCCTATATAAATTCATCTGTTATTTTGTGATGCACATTTAATAACCTACGAGTTATGAGCTTTTTTCCACAATATGTTTGAGTAATAAATTTCATATGTTGAAGTTGTCCTCTTAGTAGCTTCATCCATTTTATAAAGAGGTCAAATTCCGTGTTTCACTTCCATCGTTATTGTCGTCTTAGTTGCTAGACATGTCTATATGGAAAGCTTCCAGTGTTTCATGATCCTATTTTTTTAGGCCTATATTGTTGAGAATTATTTGAATGCATGTCTTGCATTAACTGTTGTTAGAGTTTTCCTTTTTCTTTGCCATACTAGGAGAATGGGCAAGTGCAGATGCAGGTACTGTCATGACACAGCTGACTAACTGTTCTAACTGCAAGCAACTCTATTATTTTGGTTAGTTTCAAGGTTTAATCTCATTCTACATACCTAAACATGTTGTCCTTTTGTTCTTACTATCCAGAGAAACAATATGGTCATTGTGCAGCATTGACATCGGCAGTCTCAAATCGAGCCGCTTATAGCCTGAATGTCATGCCTTCGTACTTCACTATGGAATGCTCGACCGAGGGCTCCTCAGCTCCTATATTACAACCAGGCTGCAGCTTATGTCTACCTTCAATGGGGGCATCATCAAGAAAAATGCTAGGGTTATCATATGGTATGATGTGAAGGAGCTCTGCTGCATACTAACAACATTCAGTAGTCTATACCAATATTTCTTTTTATAGTAAGTTATTATCCAGATTGCATAGGTTTCGGAATTTCACANTTCCATAAACATGCACATTATGCGTGCTCCAGTTGGCAAAATATATGGTGTTAACATTTATTAATAATTATTCGGGCTTGGAGTTTATCAATAGTCATTACTGTTGTTCTTTGATGTTTGGTTTTAAGTCTAAAGAGATACCGCTCATCTTTGCAGCGTGATCTACCAGCTTTCTTGGACCTTTTCTTTCTGTAGGTGTAGGAATTGCTTCAGGCTCATGCTTGCTGGCCTCCCAGTCTCTCTCCTAGATATATGTCTTTGCTACCGTCGAGGTTTCGAATATGCTATGTTGTTATTTTCTGGCAGGCTTCTTAAGTTCCAGAACCCGTAGGTTCTGCATTTTTTTATTGGCTTAGTCCTGATTTTCTCTACTGCTACGATGGGTGCCATCACAATCGCAAAATAAAGGGTGTAACGTTTATCAACTATTTTCAGACTTGGAGTTTTATTTCTCCGTGGGTTAATGTTGATAGTGTTAACACAGTCGCAAAATTAAACGTGTTTCATTTATCAATTATTTTCAGATTTAGAGTCTGAATTCTCAATGATCTAAAGGTTCTACAACATGGCCATGTGAAGCATCATTCTGTAACGTAGTACTAAAATATTACTGTCGATTTCATAGGTTTATCAGCTGATCTCGCTGTATTGTACTGACGGGGTTGTTCAACGGTTTTTAAATCTTGCATTTTTAGATGAAATAGCCTACTAAATTCTGGACAATCCATGATTTGCCCATATGTTAGGCTTTCACTAGCATCCTCTAGCAGTACCCTAGACTATATGTTACTAGGGATTATCTGTGCCTACTGTAGGCTATCTTTGTTTTTTGATGTATGCACTAGACATATACTATTAGCTTAGGAGATAGTTACTATTTACAGGCAGTCATACTGCAGGTTGTTGTATGGTTTGATTTGCAGATGAATATATTTGCTATAGTTGATGATTGATATGCCCTTGATAAATTTATAACTGGTTTGGAATCACTGATGTTAAAATTTGCATTTTACCATTCCAGCTTTATTGAACTTCCCTTTTAGAGGTTGTAGGCTTCCTTCATGCTAGCTCTTGGTTGCTGCTCATCTTCTCAGTCTCCTAGGTAACCATTATTAGTTTTCTCTATTATGATACGTTATGTTGTTATATCCTGTTCGTCTACCTATTCAGGTTCTTTCCTATTATTATTGCTATAGCTACTGATTTGTTGTGTGCTTCCTTGCTACTGTGTTGGTTATTTTCCTTTTTCTTTATACGACTTATGCGCAGGATGTGAATCAAATATGAGAATTCTTAAATGGAGTTGTCTATGAATGCTGAGCGCCACGATGAAGAAGTGGAAATACCATGCCTCCTATCCCGACACTACTTTCTGTCAACAAGACATCTGCCCTAAGGTACTTCCTCATGGCTATAGGTTGCTGCATACATTTGTCGCTAGACCAGTTACATACATATGTAATATAAGTGGCCTGATCTCTAAAGTGCACAGGTCACCTCCATGCTTACTTTTACCTTCTCTTCCTCCCTTGCATGGTTGTTGACTTATTTTCATTTGCATTCAATAATTGAAATGGAAGAATTATTTTTAAAGTCGTCATAAATGTGTGACTACGGTATTAAAATCCAGAAAACAGTACATATTCAATCTACTCCGAGATTTAATTCAGTTTCAGCTATGCAACCACTCGCAAAAAGTTTCAGCTATGCATGCTGACTTAAGTTTCAAACTGAGATAAAAAAAATCCATTCCCTACAACATTCTCTACTAACTTTTCGATGCAATAATTAGTGTGTATATACATTTGGGCACCTATAGACAATTTACATCTTTTGTTCCTTTCCATCGGTTATTTTCATTTATTGTTCACACAGTGATGTATTATTTCATCTTATGTTATATGCAAAGTTTTATTTTCCATTTTACTTAATGCATCCATATGTTCGTGCCAGCTGGACTCATTCTCTTGAATATAACTCATTTGTTTATGGTTAATTGGTCACAAAGCTGACTTTTCTTCATTTATTCTAGCTTTCTTTATTAGCAAACAGAAGTTCAATTTCATTAATCATGATTAAATGTGTCTAACATAAAGGATTGTAGAGTTCTTCTTGGCCATTTTTCGCTAATTTTATTTATTTGATGCTTACAAAGGGACTCTCCTTGCCGGCCTTTTTCAAGCTTTTTGCATTATCTCCTTTTCCAAATATATTGACCCGATTTTCGCACATTCAACTGATATGACGCCCTGTTTGTTGAACATTTGATGTTGTTACTTGACACGTATTCTTGGGTGTGTACAAAATTCTGATGATTTCAAGTGTGTTTGCTATTTCTACGACTTGGCGTGAGCCTTTGACTTGATCAATAAAAGCATGATTATCTGAAAGATCGAAGTAGTTAGCTCCAAGAGAAATACGGTAAAGAAAACATTGTAGTTGTTCAAAAAAGAAAGAAAAAAATATTGGAATACTCAATTTTTTCACCATTTATAGGTAATTTAAATGCATTTCTCCTAATTTTAATTAAATATTGACCCAGAAATACAAACATGTTCGACCATTTCAAACTACTGAATATTTGCATATCCTACAAAGTACATAAAAAAAGCTCACAAAAAAATGCTACCTATGTCACATTCAAATTTTGTCACCGTTTGGAGGTAATTCAAATGCATATTTCCTAATTTCAATTTAATACTGTCGCTGAAATACAAACATGTTCGGACATTTCAAACTACTAAATATTTGAATATTCTACAAAATATATTAAAAGTGAACACAAAAAATGCTACCTATTCATAGCAAAACAAAAACAATACTCCGATATTCCATAAAATATATCTAAATGCTGAAAGAAAAAAAAGCTATATACTTATAGCAAAATGCAAGTATATTTGAATATTTCAATTTGGACAATATTTCGACACCATACGAATAAACTTTCCCAAAATGTGGAATCAGATTCAAATGGATTTTTCTAACTTCAATTAAATATTAACGTCGAAATACAAACATATTTGAACATTTCACCTCACTAAATATTTGCCTGAGTGTCATGCCTCCGTACTTCAGTATGGAATGCTCGACCGAGGGCTCCTCAGCTCCTATATTACAACCGGGTTGCAGCTATGTCTACCTTCAATTGGGGCATCGTCAAGAAAAATGCTAGGGTTATCATATGGTATGATGTGAAGGAGCTCTGATGCATACTAACAACATTCAGTAGTCTATACCAATATTTCTTTTTATAGTAAGTTATTATCCAGATTGCATAGGTTTCGGAATTTCACAAACTCAGGTTTATGTTCTTTTCTACGAGTTACTAATAAATAACTGTCATTTCAACCATTATGTTTCTTATTCTTCACAACCATTGATTGAAAGCCTGGCCACGTGCTCTGTGTATGCCATCATCAGAAATTGAAAAGAAGAAAAGTGGCAAACTGCAACCTTTGCTTCAAATATATTTCTATTACCAACAAACTTCAACCATAATAGATCTTTTAAATTTTACTCCCACCCCATCAAGGATAAAATTCTCAGCATATTTCACACCTCAGGAGCACTTTAATTTTTTTATTTACATGACAAGGAAGACTATATCATGCTCTTAAAAGAGAACTGGAAAAGGAAAAGGTTATCCAAGTTTAGGGATCCTATGTGATCGAAGTTTAGGGAAATAGTAATAACCATTACAGTTGCTCAAAATATATGCATAAATATATGTAGTTGAATTTCACAAAACAAACTCTCTAATTATGAAATTCAGTTGAATAAATGTGCTTTCGCACTCATTATGGACTTCAATTACAAATTGACAAACAAACAATTTTTATTAAACATTCTAATTAGCTTTAAAATTTGACATACTTCTAATTGTGAAATTCAGCTGAATAAATATGCTTTCGCACTCATTATGGACTTCAATTACAAATTTACAAACAAGCTATTTTTTTAAAACATTCCAATTAGCTTAAAAACTTGACATGCTCTTAAATGTGCCGAACTATTTTTTTATTTTCATAAAATAATTTCAGAAAACACCACAATTCCCGACGTGTGGGCCTACCCTACTTAATCAAATTAGAATAAATTTGAAATTGTTAACTTTTCCTTCTCAATTTCGATACATTCATATGAGCATTAACATAAAAAAAAAACTTTCATTATTTATGCCATAAGACCGAAATTCAAATTTTAAAACTTTAATTTTTCAATGACTTCCAAATCTAAGCATTTGAAAAAAAAATGCGAACAACTTCCCACTTCCACCAACTTTTGAAATTCAATCAAAGTATACATCGATATCTCCGAATAAATCCTTTCAAAAAATACGACAAATATATCAAAACAATCGTAATATTACATGCAAAATACTTATGCTAAGATATTTTTCCCCAAATATTCATTTTCCCCATTTATATGCAATTCAAGTGCATTTCTTCTAATTGCAACTAAATATTGACGCCGAAATACAAACATGATTGACCATTACAAACTACTACATATTTGAATATTCTACAAAATATATAAAAAATACTCAAGAACAAATACTACCTGTTCATTACAAAATAAAAAACATGTTTGCAAACCCGAATTTTGCCAACATTTGGGCGAATATTCAAACATGATCAACCATTACAAACTACTACATATTTAAACATTCTACAAAGTATTTCGAAAATGCTCACAAAAAAATGCTACCTATCTACAACAAAATAAAAACATATTTAAACACTCCAAATTGGCTAACATTTTGGTGAACAACAAATATACATTGTACACAAAAAAATCACCAAGGGCGTGGCGTGACGCCACGCCAAAATTCAACTAGTAATCCTAAAATCATGTGTCGATTGCACATGCTCTATACATTCTGATTTAGCCAACTTTGATACTTCTCATGGAAGGTGCACTATGGCCAAACCTCATTACGTCTACAACACAGGAAGGGCACTTTGGCTAACATGCCATGAGATTCTGTGTTTGACCTGGAATAATTGTACAGCTTCTTTTCTGTTAAGAAAAGAAAGAAGCGAGTTCATGTTTTGAAAGATATTGTGTGCACATTTACATTCTTTATTATTTTCGAATATTTGAACATTTGTTTGCATTCCAGTTCATTTTCTTCATGTGTCGTAACTGGTACATAAATTTTTCAGGCATGACACCTATAGTAGGCATGCTATTTCCCCAGGAAGCATACTACAAAGTCACATGTAGATCAACTCTCACCACCCGAGCACATTTTCCATTGTATTAAGTTAATACTTGCCTCTCGCTGTGGTTCACAAAAAAAAATATGCACTTCCCCTTCTAGAATATGTGAACTTATTGTTTTGTGTTCTTTTGTTCGCATTCAGTTTGAGATATTAGCAGTTCTCATTATCAAAACTCCCATCCTTATTGATAGGCACCTATTTTCAGAACATTGCAGTGGCATATTGGTGATTGGTAGTGCTATGATCAGATTCAGGTTGCACCTGTGGTGGTTTCATATCCACTTGCCGACACTCTGCAACGACCAGCATTTTTGTCACCATCACCGATTGGGTGCAGAAAGGTTAAACAAGTTCTAACTTCTTGCAAATATCTTCCTTGCAAAGAAAGCCTAGAGTATTGCAGTTCATTTGTGTTCTCAGATTTATAAATATTTATGTTCCCATCATTCTCAATTTTCTTTCACGAAGTATGAACAAAAATATGGTTTTGATTTGGTTGATTAATGGTAGTGCATTTCCTTCCACATTGTGGTGCTTGATCCATGCAGAATATGCATATTTCCTTCCACTGTAAAATGACTTCGCAATTACCACTGTTGTTGCTGTGAACAGACAACCCTGCGAGTGTGGGATGTTTTATTCAATGAAGGAGCAAAAGTCTTGTTCCATGTCGCTCTAGCAATTTTCAAGGTGTGTACTCAGGAAATTTCCTTCCCTGCACACTTTTCAGAAAGAGTTTGGATTCCTTGCCTATATGGTTGAAATAATGCCTTCTGATTGTTTGGCATTGTTTTGATTTCACTTTTCATAAATTCTTGAATACTTGCAGATGAGAGAAGATGATCTTCTACGAATCCAACATATTGGTGATGTAATTGATGTTCTGCAAACAACTGCTCATCATCTATACGAGCCTGATGAGCTACTCACGGTAAGTATCCGCTCTTTTATACCAACAAATACTCAAGTAGCCAGTGATGATGCATACTGTTATAAACTTATAGTTGAGAACTAAGAAATTACATTTAAGTGAGAGTCAGAACTTCTGCTCTTTATCTGTAGTTTATCAAGTAGGTGGTTCATGCTGAAAGCACACAATTATCAAACTATTGGAATCTGATTTATCCATCTTTAACTTTTTTCCTTTCCTAGTTTGCATTTGACAAGATTGGGTCGATGACGACGAACACAATTACAAAAGAAAGGAAAAAGCAGGAGACGGTGGTCATGGCCGAGCGCGATCTAAGAACTAGACGGCTGAACTCACTCAAGTTGGATGCATGATGATGTGTAAAAAAAGATATATTTTAGGATGCTGAGCCCTGTTTTTTTTTAAAAAAATTACAAAGATGACAGCGGTGAGTCAGCACTCGGTTCCTCGTTAGACTGGCTGTCTCGACGAGTAAGAAAATGTACTCATGCTCCGCCGAAAATAGAGATTCTGAGCCGATGCAAAAACTGCAATGTGGGTTTGTTTTTGGAACTTCATGTTTTGTGTGCGTGCGTGCGCTGTCCGTGTTGGTGAGATTTGATGCCGTGGGAACTGGTTTGAAACATCTGTAAATCTTACAGCTTGTTGAAATCCTTTGGCAATGAGCCCGAAGTGCTTGTAAATTGGTACATGCATGAAATGGAGCTTAAAAAAAGTTTGTTTCTTTACCATAAATCTGGGTTTCCTGAAAAAGCATGCTACCGATGAATCATGTACTGGGAATCATTGTACGTCATTGCCATTACCGAAACAAAACAATGTGCACACTGACCAAGGCGAAATAAAATGGTGTGAAAAAAATGGTTAACCACAAAAGTTGATAAAATTGTCTGTATCACAGCAACCTTAGATTTTTAATATGAGAAGTTGGCTACATGGGAAATAGTTATCATTTACATACACATTGTTTGGCTATGACATGTGCCAGAATTTTTAGACTTGGCGTCTTGGTTGTCTTTTCTCGTGTTCAGGGTTTTCTCTGCATTTGTGGGTTTAAGTACCTCATTATTGTGTCGTATCAGGTCCATATTCTTGACAAAAAAAACTTTCTAAATATACAGCTGGACCATATTTTGCATATATATTGGCTTGTTATATTTAGGAGTGCTACATACGCAAAAGTATAAACATAGAACAATGACGGAGGGTAAGGCACCAAATAGGGTCTAATATAAATACCATGACAAAGCATAAGATTTTTCGAAGGGTCACCCGGAGGGATAGACTCCCCACCTGAATTTTACTTCAAATAGGAGAGCTACAAATTACAAGATGAGAGGTGATCACCCTAGAGCGGTGCGCTGACTTCAGTGGGGAAGGACGGAAATAATCTGAGGTAGGGAAGCAAAGCTCTATATTCCTGAGACTACCTTGAATCCGTGCTCTCTCGCATCGCCCCTCTAGGCGACTGGGGGAGGTAAACGCACACAGATTAGATAGGACACACACAGAGAGAGAGGCCATTGAGGAAGAACACGGCATTTGCCAGATACTCAGCGGTGGCAGTATACCTATTGCACCAAGAGGAATGATTACTATCTTAAATATACTGAAGTATTATCATTTGCCTTCTTATATAAAAAAGAAATGACACATCATATTGTAGCTTACTATAAGGAAACACCACCTAGCAGATATCACAGTCATACCTTAAGATTTGCTAGTTGAATGCCCGTGCGTTGCCACGGACCCTCAAATTATTTTTCCTCCGCACATGTAAACACAATGTTATGAAATGATTTCATAGTAACAAAAAAAGGGACACACAAGGAAACAACAATCTCCGTCAGACAACCACAAACAATAATATATAAGTTCATGCCTAAAGCGGCCAAATTTGAGGTTACCGAATTGGACCGCTCTTAATAAGTTAAACGAGTAACTCATTAAGCTAAAACTTGGCTTGACTTGTTAGTCTCCGAGTCATGAGTTTATCATTTAGTTTCGATCCGGTTCTCTTGCTCCCTAAGCCACTTCTAAGGTGATGCTCTAGCTTTGCTTGATCTCATAAAATATGCAAGAATGATAAAACAGAAGTAGCAGAAGTTTTTCCATTTGAAGCTTTTAAACTTAAAAACAATTGGACGCATGTGGATTATATATTACTATTATATTTAGAAATACATTTGAGCGTAGCAAATTTTCATTGTTGAAAAGCGAAACTTTGTAATCATGTGTAGAAGAAACGAAGCAATTCATTAAGCTAGCATCAGTAATACTGAAGTCCATGTAACAAAAGCACAAGTTACTTCTATATTTCATCAAATGAGCACCATGACACACTCATTAATTTCTGAACGAAAAAGTTACATCCCATCTGCTAAATGTATCAACTCAAGATAAAGGGCCGAAGTTTCAGACAATCAAATCTAGTGCAAAGTAACATTTGGAAGAAAGATACGAAATATCTAGTATATTACCTCGATTTTGCTGAATGTATCACCTCAAGAAAAGTGCCTAAGATTCAGACAATCTAATAGTGGGCAAAGCAACATTTGAAAGATAAACATGGAAGTATAATGTCATATTTTCTCCATGAAATCCAAACTAATTTTAACATTCATAGAAATATGGTATACATAGGAAAATGCTTCTAGCACTGTTGAATAGAAGTTATATAAGGTTACAAACTGAAGATAGAAAAATACTGGAATCTCAATAATCTCCAAGGCCGGTGGACTGGTAGGCCTCGACGGACGGCTGCGACAGACAGCGGCGGGAAGAAGCGCCGAGTGCGGGCGTCCAAGCAGGAGCATGTCGTTTCACTTCCACATGTTGTTTCTGACTACCTGTTTGCGGATGGCAGTGACACAACTCTGATGCTGCTCGTCATAGTGTCCAACGATGTCGGGGCGCCGTTCATGACCCTCATGTTTGGAGGCTTGCCGACGTCTCCTGTAGCAGGGCTGCAGCACATAGAAGCATTAGTACCATCTCCCCTAGTGCATCCTCTCAAAACCAGCAGCGGCAACAACACAGTAGCAACACAGAAAAGAAGCAGCATCCCTCCTGCTCTCTCGGTCTCTCAAAACACAAGCAACTTGTGAAGGCCTTCAATATGAATATTTCGGAGTTTAAGCCAGGTAAACTGTATTTAATCACACACAAAAAAAACTTCAATTGGCAGCTGTATATGGCCCCAATTTATCATATAGTAATGGTTCGTGTCTACTATTATATACACATATCATGACAGAAGTAATCAACCACGCAAGCAATAGATATTGGTGTTGCTTTTGGCATACACATATCATGACAGAAGTAATCAACCACGCAAGCAATAGATATTGGTGTTGCTTTTGGCATACCAGATTGAAGTAATGAAGCTTTGAGAAAACAAAATATATTTTTATTTTGCGATGAACAAAGCAGTAGATCTTAATGGTGCTATAAATGTAGACACATTATGCAAAGACTAATAAGTTGATAACTGAAAAATTACAGTCCTAAAAAGACATTGACTGCTACAGGTAGAAAGAATTCTCCAAAAATGACATTAAATAGTTTCAGATTTTGTGTTACAGAGGCAAGCTCCAGATATTTTTACCCTCATTATGTGCATAATCCAAAGGATTAGATATGCTGAATTTTGACCCTCGCAATTTGCATGCTAAAAACTTAGGTAACTAATAACTGATGAACTGTCGCACCATGGTCAGAGATAAATTGCTTGTGGATAATATTAATAGCTAGCTAGCAGAAACACAAAAAAGAATTATGCATGACCTGAAAGGAGTTCATTCTGCTGCTCGATGGAGTCTCTGACCCCTCAATGTGTCACCAAAGACAAATTAAACGGAAATCAGCGACAATTATTTTGCATCACATGAATTAAGATCCATGAAATCATTCATCAAGAATCCTCATACCGTGCGGGAGAGCATCTTGTTCAGTCGTCGCTCGTTGGGACCACCAGAATCTTAACCCCCCTTCTCCTTTTAAGGTACTTAACGGGATGCTTCAAAATCTCAAACATAGGCTTATCTAAACATTGTCTCTGAATTTTGTACAAAAGGTAAGCATCTAAAAGATTTGAAGTTTCCATGGGTGTCCGGCTGAGAGCAAGCGTACCACTGCATTTTGCGTACAACTGTACCTGTGCTTGACTGTGATTCTTGGTCAATTAGCTACATTATTGGGGAGGTCTACTGTGGCATCTACTGAAATTCGGGCTACTACACAGCAAAATCTGGTACAACTGAATTACAACAGTGTGTTGTAGCATGGACATGCATCTGTCACCTAAGCAGATAGATAGCAAGGGGGAGAAGGGGAGATCTGCAGCGAACTGGAAGATAGCCTGGCTGAACCGAAGGGGAGATCTGCATTACGCATAAACATGCCCTCCTTAGAACTGTGACGTCGAGCACATCACGATAATGCACACAGACACTGAGGCACACCAAGAAACCATGCCCAATTCGGTGCAAACCGGGTGCTAATGTGAAATCCACTGAATTACAAAATAATGATATATGATTTGTTTGCTCAAAGCTTTTTGTGTAAAACATCAAACATTTTACATTTTCAATTATATACAAACACAACCATGCATATACTATAATGCCTGGGCACAATGAACACTGACAGAGGAGTATCTAGTAAAGAGAATCACTCAAGCACAATCATTTGAACGGCAAAAAGCAAGCTACAAAAATAAGTGCATGCAGCCAAAGTATTGTTAATTAAGAGATCGCATAACAGCCACATATATGTTATACCTTAGTATTGTGACACTCACTACATGTGCGTTGGGCATAGTTTAAATCCCAACTTTGGTACCAGAACAGTGGGGCAGTTTTTCAGTTAGAGCATGTTTTTCTTATCTGAAGTAGACATTAAGGAGCATAGAGGGGTACTGAATATCAGTTTGTTTAAACGGAAAGATAGCCAAATGAACTAAAAAATGTCTTATTTGAACACAAACTTGACAGATACCCAAAACTGAATTAAGCGAATCACCGTGAAACATCACCCTGTACCTCAATAACCCAACTGCATGAGAACTGGGAAAGTTTAGTTAACAATGGTACTAACTAAAGTAACTATGCATATTATCCTTGAGAAGTTGAAAATAAAGATTTAAATTTTGCTCCATGTTCTGGAAGGTGACTTACATGGAACTATTGTTCAACTACAATAACTTTGATAATAAGTCTGGGAATAAAATACTACCATTAATCTTTTGCCTAGACACAGGAAAGGACAGCAAGGTCAAAATTTTGGGCTTCAGACCATCCTTCGATTGCCTACAAATGTACCAAAAGTATAAACATGAAGAAAGCACTAAAAAGCCTATCACCCCATCTCTGTTCTGAAGCAGAGACTTTAGTACAACACCTGTGATCGACAAGAGAAGAATATATAGTGTGAAATGCAAGGGGCATGCCTGTACCTTTTGATCATGTTTTATGAACGTCGGTCGCCTTCCTCTGCCAAGCTCTATCGGATTATTTTCTCCTGGCAGACATTTCAAATGTAATCTGTAAAAGAATAAAATAGAGATGAATAGAGAACTGGGAAGTAGAATTGAGAAGCTCCCAGGAATCCTCAATTTATTCACCAATATGTAGTATGGAGTGGGGCACGACGGGACGGCAGCATGGGAAGGCGGATGGTGAAGGCGGCGCGACGACACCCAGTGGTGGGCTGGTGGCAGATCGGGAGCACGGGGTGACTGCTGCTTGGTGCAGAGAGCATGTCGTCTCTTGAGGGGAAGTGCGGCGGCTGTCATTGGTGGGCGGGATGGGGCCGTGCGCGAGGAGCCAAGGCGCCGGGGATTCACAGGAGGTCGGAGACGTGGAGTGGCGGCGCTGACCACGGCGCCATGAGGCAGGCCACCTCCGGATGGATGCGGACGGCGGCAAGCTCAGCGCGTGCGGGCGGGCGGCGGTGGAGAGATCCGGGCGACCGGCGGCGTCGGAGGAAGCAGAGGCCTAACCCTAGGCGGCGGCGCTCTGATGCGGGGGAGGCTGGAGGGTCGCGACTCGCGAGGGACTGAAATGCAAACGTTATGATTTGTGGACTGCGGGGTCGATTTCATTGTTTTTCAGGGTTTAAAACGCAAAACGGCGCGACAGACCATGGTCTGCCCGACGTACGAACTCCAATATTATAGTAGAGATTCTTAATAACTTTTGCAGAGCAGCTTTTCTCCCATTGTCAATCATTTTCATTTTCAGTAGTGAGCATTGGGAATTAGAAGACCTTTCTTCGGAGAGGCTGCAGTGCTTGTTGATACTATCATGTTATGATTTGTACTTCCAGCCATTAAGGTGAGCTTAAGTATGTGATGCTTAAATGTATTAAATATTGTCACAAGGACCATATTGATATATTTTTCTATACCTTGCTCCCCAAAAAATCAGATTTACTTGAAATATTGTTCAGGAGCTTTGTATATTTGGTCCTTGGGTTGACGATCTTTTGATGGATGATTCATTTAAAGGAAACAAAACAATATCCAGATGATTTGCACACATAATCAAATTGTTCTGTAACTATTTGCATTATTAATGTATACTATTTGATAATTGAGAGCAACAGTGTAACCCAATTTATTCTTTATGTAGGTTAAAGTT
>QRDG01000198.1:854170-906936 GCA_012064385.1 Puccinellia tenuiflora
GCACAGGGCCGGGCTCTGAGACAGGACAGATTAAAAGTCAGATATTGATTTAAAGGTAAATACAGATGTCATGCTAGTAAAAATGGAGGAGAAAAGTCATACCCAACATTTGTCTCAAGATCCAAAGAGGCTTGAGAGTCAGAAGAGAAGATTGACATTCCTGACACATAGGAGTCAGCTTTCTCAGGAGGAGAGATCGACTTCCTCTGGTGTGATACAGGTAGAGGCGGAGGAGTCTCTGCAGGGCCGCTTGAGCGCAGTTTCCTTTTCTTGGCAGCAAGGACTTGCGCAGGAATTTCTTCAGGCTCGCTGGAGGAACTGCTAGATTTACGGACTCGTGAGGCGGGTACCTTAGGCACAGCAGCCCGGGACCCATTTTTTTGGAACTGGAGGAGTTGGGGAGCGACTCTTGACATCTGATGACTCCTCAGATGGAGTTGGTTGGGCTCCTGCAGGACTCGATTCGGTACGCTCTTCGTCAGCATACTGTGCTTCAGAAGAGGATTCCTCCTCAATAACATTGACAGTGGGAGCCTCAGGCGAGGACTCCTCATCTTCATTCTCTTCACCAGCGGCAGTAGCCTCTTTAGAGGACTCCTCGCTGGCTTCTTCTTCTTCAACAATCTCTGCAGCAGCAGAGGTGCTCCCTTTGCCCTTGTCAGTTTCAAGGGCCGACTTCCAGAAGGAGTCGGTAAGCTGCAGAGAGGAAACAGAAAGTTTGAGTTAGCAAATTGAGATAATACAAGCAAGTAAGAAGGAAAGGCAGTTAAAGTACTTACAGCTGGAGCTGGGCAAGTGGAGCAGAAAGGCTGGAGCCCAAAGTGGGCCTGGTCCTTCACCATCTTTCCGGTTAGTTTCTTGATCAATCGACCAAGTTCAGGACCGTCGGACAACTTTCTGTCACCCTGAGATCATCAGTGACACACCTGGTATACGAGCAGATGAGCCGAGTCCTGGGACTCAACGGTTGAATTCTCCAGGTGGTCCAGCAGCGGACGAGATCCATGTTTTCCAGGTCATGAGAGAGGAGAGCCCGGATTCTAAGGATCAACGACTCGACTTTGGGCCGGGCAGCCTCTGAGCACTTGGCCTTCATAGCAGGAGTCACCTCCAGTCGGCTCTCAGAGAATTGAGGAAGCTTAGGTTCATCCTCAGGAGAGGTGTCCTTGCAATAAAAGAAGGTTTTTTGCCAGTCTTTGATGCGATTTGGAAAAACTGGCTTAGGGAAGACAGAATTTAGGCGACGCTGGAGAGCTACAGCGCCGCATTGTAAGAGAGGGCCCCCGGAGGTTTTAGGTTGGGGGTTCCAGTAGAACAACTCGAGCCATAGATCTAGGTCTGGCTCAATCTGGAGGTAATCCTCACAGAGAACAACGAAGTTGGATAGGGTAAGAATGGAATTGGGCGCAAGATCATGAATCCGCAGCTTATAGAACTCGAGGAGCTGGCGGAAGAACAAATTACCAGGGGGCGTGAAACCGCGGAAAAGGTGCTCCGCAAAGATGATGACCTCGCCCTTCGCCGGAGAAGGCACCGATTCATCCCCAGGAGCTCGTGCCTTGACGCTTGAAGGAAGAAGGCCAGCAAGGCGATGTGATTTCAGCTGCTCTGCCGTGATGGTTGAACCGCCCCAATCGGCGGAGATAGATCTCTTTGAGGAAGGTGCGGCGGCGGCGGCGGCCTCGGTGGCAATGTCGACGATCCTGCTTGCAGAAGGGGCCTTGGCCTTGGAGGTGCCCTTGGCGGGGGCGCTTGGGGGCCATGGCGTACGTGCGGTGCAAGAGGGAGCGCTGCGCGGGAAAGAAACGAGTGCAGGAGAGACAGGAAAGTTTGGAGAATGAGGGGGCAGTAGAGGTTTATGTTCTCACCCTTTGACATTTATATGAGGGTAAAAAACCCTAGAGGTATACAGTGGTGGCCCGCGGTAAAATCGTGGATAACGATTCGACAGTGAAAGGATAAGGCTACAGAGATGGAAGAAGAGTTGGCTTGCTCCAGGAAGCCGAGTCCCATGACTTAACGAGTTGAAAATTGACAGAGTGGTGTACAGGAATAGCCACAGACTCGGCCAAGTGTTATAAAGAGCTAGAGCGGTGGACTTGTACAAAAGGCCAGGATGGGTTCGTTTTACGTGTATTATGTCTTAATTGCAGGAATTCATCTTGGAGCTAGCAGCTAGCGACTTCTGAGCTTGGGACTCGGAGTGAAGGAGTCGACAGAAGGAGTCGACCCCAAGAGTCGAGTCAAGAATAAAATCAAGAAGATAGAGGAAGCCGACAAAGCTGCACCCAAGATAAATTCGGGGGCTACTGATGGGGGGATACTTTATAGGTAGGCCCATGGACCCGGAAAGTGGACCCGCCAAGACCAAGAAGGCCAAAGCTGAGTCACGGGACAAGTCACATGGGCTGGGCTGGAGACAAGCCGACCAAGGCCCATGTGGAGAAGGGGACACGTCCAAAGATGGAGTCCAAGTACAACCCGGAGTTCTAGTTTGGAAGGACAAAGCCCAGAATAGGACTCCGTGTAGGAGTAGAACTCGACACAGATTGTAAGTCCAGGGACCCGCCACCTTTATAAGGGGGGTCCTGGATCGTAGTAAGCTAAGGGTCAACCAGTAGAGAGAAACCCTAGCCACCAGAGAGAAGTCGCCGGCTCCTGAGTTATAGGAGCCGGGTCCTTGTAATCGAGATACAATCAAGAGCAATAACATAGAAGCAGGAAGTAGGTCTTTACCTCTAATCAGAGGGGCCGAACCTGGGTAAATCCTTGTTCCTTGACGAGATTAACCGTTCCACGTACTTCAATCACCAATGGCCCCAGAACTCATCTTCCCGGAGGAAGAACTTGCCGTGACAACCCCACGACAGTGTCCTTGCAATAGAAGAAGGTTTTTTGCCAATCCTTGATGCGATTGGGAAAGATTGGCTTTGGGAAGACAGAGTTGAGGCGCCGTTGAAGAGCGTGTTGGGAATATGCCCTAGAGGCAATAATAAAATGGTTTATTAGCATATTCATGTTTATGATAATAGTTTATTATCCATGCTATAATTGTATTAACCGGAAACATAATACATGTGTGGAATATAAACACCAGGTGTCCCTAGTAAGCCTCTACCGGACTAGTTCGTTAGTCAAGAGATGGTTAGAGTTTCCTAACCATGGACTTGTTATAGTCACTTGATAACGGAGTCATATCATTAGGAGTAATGATGTGATGGACAAGACCCGATAATAAAGAGTTGCAATTGATCGTGTCACAACAGTTTTATTGCCAACACTTTTAGTATGCCAAGTATAGTTTCCTTAGACCATGAGATTATGTCACGTCCCGTTTACCGGAGGAATACTTTGTGGACATCAAACGTCACTTCGTAACTGGGTGATTATAAAGGTGGCTTTCAGGTATCTCCGATGGTATTTGTTGGGTGACATGAATCAAGACTGGGATTTGTCCTTCCTTGTGACGGAAAAGATATCTCTGGGCCCTCTCGGTAATATAGCATCAGAAAGGTTGCAACCATGTGATTAAGTGTTAATCACGGAGATCCTATATTATGGACGAGTAAAGAGAATTTGCCAGGTAACGAGATAGAACTAGATATGGAGATATCGACGATCAAATCTCGGGCAAATTAAATATCGGTGAGACAAAGGGAATCGTATATGAGATTAAGAATCTCCGGCATCGTGGTTCAATCGATAAAGAACTTCGTTGAATATGTAGGAGTCAATATGGGCATCCCGGTCCCGCTATTGATTATTGATTTGATCATGTCTGCATGTTCTCGAACCCGTAGGGTCACACACTTAACGCTCCGATGTAGCTAGGGTTAGCGATGAGATAATTGATGGAATGAACGAATGGTGATTCGGAGTCTCGGATGAGATCCCGGACGTCACGAGGAGTTCCGGAGTGGTCCGGAGAATAAGATTCATATAAGGAAAGTGGTTTCCGGAGGTATCGGAAAAGTTCCGGAATATTTAAGCGGGGTACCGGAAGGTTCCGGAAGGTTCTAGAGGAGTCTAGAAGTGGGGCCCAAAAGTGTTTGGGGTCCATATGATTTAAAGGGGTGGTGGACTGGCCTCATGGGCCAGCCGCACCACAGCCCTAAAGGGCCCATGCGTGGAGGGCCAAGAGGGGAAGGGGCCGGCCTCCCAACACCCTAACCCTAGGGCTTGCTTGGGGGGCAAGCCTTCCCCCCTAGCCGCCGGCCCTAGAGAGAGGTGGGGCGCAGCCCCCTGGCCTCCTATATAAGGAGGGGTCAGGGGAGGGCTGCCGCACCTCAAGTGCTCCTCCCCAAGCAGCCGCACCCCCCCCCATCTCTACCTCCCCTTGGCGCCACCCCTCCCCGTAGGGCTGCCGCCATCTCCTCCACCATAGATGCTGCACCACCCCTAGCCGTAGGGCTGCTGCACCATGCCCTCCTCTCCCTCTCCTCTTGCTTGGCTTGGCGAAGCCCTGCTCGTGGAGACTACACCATCAACGCCACCACAACCGTCGTGGTGCCGAGATCCATCTAGCCATCTCCACCTTGCTTGCGGGATCAAGAAGGCGGAGATCTACATCGAGCCGTACGTGTGGATACCGCGGAGGTGCTGCCCATCGTGGCACTTCATCGAATTGGACTTCGAGGAAATACATCTCCTCGCGACTAGATAAGTCTAGTTGCGGGGATCGACTAGCCAACCCCTGCACCGACAAAACGCGTTTGTTGATCTTCAAGGGTAAGAGATTGGATCTCATCTTCGCTACCTCCATCTAGTAGGTCTAGATCCTTGGGGTTTATTCCGCTTGCTGCGTAGGAAAATTTTTGTTTTCTATGCTGCGACCCCATCAGTGGTATCAGAGCCTAGATCTATTCGTAGATGTTGGTGCGATTAGAACACAAGTGTTGTGGGCGTTGATATTTTGTGTTGCTACCTTCTCGCGTGCACTTTGCGTCTTTGCGGTATTGTGAGATGAAGCGGCCCGGACCAACCTTACTCGTCCACGCACGAGAGACCGGTTCCACGATTGACATGCAACTTGTTTTGCATAAGTGGCTGGCGGGTGTCTGTTTCTCTTGCTTTAGTGAAGATGCAATTTTCAATGGAAGGCCTTTCAAAAGGATGAGTAAATAAGCAACTACTATATCACCGTTGTGGTTTTGCGTAGATTAGAACGGTTCTATCTCGTTGACCCAAGCCACGTAAAAATTGCATAAACAAAGTAGAGGACGTCTAACTTGTTTTTGCAGAGGGGGTCATGTGATGTGGTATGGCCAATATGTGATTTGTGATAATGTATGCAATGATCATGTTTGTAATCTTTCGCGACTTGCATGTCGTCGAGTACGGCAACCGGCTGGAGCCATATGGTTGTCTAATTTTTTATGTGACCTGCGTGTCGATTGAATCACCATGTAATTGCTTTACTTTATTGCTAAGAGTAGCATTAGTTGTAGTTGCAATAGTTGGTGGACAACCATGGTGATGGCGCCACGATGATGGAGATCATGCTGGAGATGGAGATCTTGCCGGTGCTTTGAAGATGGAGATCAAAAGCATAAGAAGAAAGGCCATATCATATCACAATTATGAATTGCATGTGATGTTAATCCTTTTTATGCACCTTATTGTTATGCTTAGATGTGATCGCGACGGTAGCATGATAAGGTGATCTCTCACGTTAATATCAAGATGTGTTCTTCCCTAGTATGCACCGTTGCGAAAGTTCGTCGTTTCGAGACACCACGTGATGATCGGGTGTGATAGATTCAACGTTCACATACAACGGGTGTAAGCCAGATTTACACACGCGGAAATACTACGGTTTCCTTGACGAGCCTAGCATGTACAGACATGGCCTCGGAACACAAGAGCCGAAAGGCTAAACACGAGTCATATGGATGATATGATCAACATGGTGATGTTCACCATTGAAGCTACATCATCTCACGTGATGATCGGTTGTGGTGTAGTGGATTTGGATCGTGTGTCACTAAACAACCAGAGAGATGTTGAGTTTAGTGGGAGTTCATTAAGATGAACTAAAATTATCATAAACAAAAGTCCAGATGTCTTTGCAAAAATCCTTGTAGATCATGGTCGACTACGGTAGTCAGTTCGTTGCTGAAAAACTGCGTCTCGATGGGTCAATTTTGTTAAGTGGTACCTGCGTTTGAAAGAAGTCCTAAACACCCATGCTCAGCTCTACGTGCTAGAAGAACCAATAGGAGATAAACCTAAATATTTCTGCAAGCGATGAAGAGTACATGGAGTGGTTTTGAACCACCTACTTGAAAGTCAAGTGGATGATGTGCACCTTCATGAATTCTGACCTAAGTAAACAATTCAAGAACTTGATTGCAATGGAGATTGTTGATGAGCTGAAAAATAGTTTTTCAGCACAAGTTAGAATTGTAAGGTTCGAATGTCTGAACGGTTTTCTTTCACTCAAGATGGAAGAGAACACTTGCTTGGAACAACACCTGAGGATAATGCATGAGATACATCATCGTCTAGTGCTTGTTTGGAACCACGAGATGAATGACGGTTTCGCGATAGATGGGGTGATACGCTAGCTTCTCCCCAGCTTCAAGAATTGTGTCGGAGACTAGGTCATGGGAAGGGATTTGATCACTTTCTGTGAGTTTGTGTCTCGGCTGCGTCATGTCAAAGTGGAACCCATAGCAAGAGAAGTTGACAAGGCAGAAAGTATATATTGATATACAATGTTATAAGTGTTTAAGTCCAAATTGCAATTGTGGCGGTTCCGATAAGTATTTGATACTCATTCTGTTTTATGAAAACAGAACCTGCTGCTTGAGATTTGCATAAAGGATATGGGAAGACGTTGCAGAATAGTGGCAATCAAGGAGTTGATGCTGGCAACGATCTGTCTCTACATTTATCATTTTGGATTAGAGGATTTGAATAAGTTTTGTAATCGAATTAAGTGTGATTTTAATTAGTGTGTCTTGCTTATGTGAGACGGTTATTCATGTTAAAGACAATGGTTGTTCTATTTTCATGAGTGATCCTTTTTGGAAATCACAAGTTTCGATTATAAGTGTATTATTCTTATTATAATCTAAATGATAAATTGGTTGAACATTTATAAAATAAGAGACATACTAAAATATCCAAAAGTTAATAATGACAATTGTTTTAGTCGTGCTGAATATTGAATAAACATTTTGATGTTTTATCAATGCGCCTTATTGTAAGGAGTATGACTAAAATGCCACCCTTTGGAAGAGTGCCATGAATTGCCGAAAATAAACACAAGTGTTGGTTGTATTTTCAGCAAATGTTAAATGTCATTATTTTGTGTACTCCATCATAAATGAAATGATTAAATAGGTGTATTTATTCGAGTTATGATATTTGATGAGATCAAATAAATTTCTGGAGTTTAGGATATTAAGTTAACAAGAAAATTGAGTCTTTATGATTTGATCAAAAGAGACAAAATATTTGAGTTATATGTTAGTATGTGGACTTGTGACAAGTGTTATCACAAATTACAATGTTTAGAATATTTCAAAGGAGTTTGATATGTCCTAAGATATTGTAATCACACACTATTTGATATTGTGTGGTCTCAAAGAAGGGTTTTATTTCGGGGGTTTAATAATAGCATTTAGATTTATTTGATAAACACTCTGTTTAGAAATAAGGATCTATTTAATGATTTGCATTTCGCATATGAGTTATGTGAAACAGTGGTTTCATTAATTATGAGATAATTAGAAACTATTGCAAATAAAGTTTGTAGTATATTCATATGTGACTATGAATAGAGATTCCACAATGAGAGACTAAAAGGGACAAATCAATTGTTGATTGTGTTAAATGTTTTAGTGGATTTATCGTGAAAAGGTTTCATTGATAAAAGAATTGATGGAATGGAAAAGCTAAAACCTTGCTTGTTTATGTATCAAGTGGCACATATGTAAAGTGCTATGTTGGTTAAAACTTGACACATAAAGGAATTAATGATGGTGATCATTGAATTTCGGTTTAGCTTGTCTAAAGAAAAGTAGGATTCAAGAATATGAAATTTTGTCAGGTTACAAAATAATATTCATGATTTACTTGTCATGTTTGAGAAACAAGACATACCTACGAAACTACAAAGAAGAAATAGAAGCCTTAAATACGAAAGTGACTAAGAGTCATTCGATGTTAAGTTTAAATCACAAAGTAATTGTTGCTTGATTTTGTGAAAGTGATGTTTCACATATTTATTCCTCAAAAGGTGTTTTGTAGAGAATAAATAAAACTTAAAGCTAGTAGAGTACTAGCGTTTCGTATAAAGAGTTCTCGATATTAATAGTTAATTAAGAATTTTGGAGGTGTCCAAAATATCGAGAAATTACACGAGTGTGATCTAATTAAGATATGTGGCGACATATATTAAGTTAGAGCAGAAACTATTTTCCAAGATCAAAATATGTGGTGACATATGTTTGAGTGGGAGCTAGTTAATCATGGTCAAATATAATGATAACATATTTCTGAGTGGGAGCCAAAGTGGTTTCACAATTTAATATGTGTATGGTGTATATTTGAGTGGGAGTTTACAACATCTTGTTTGTGTGAAATGGAGATTTCATAAATGTTGTAAATAAGTCAGGAACCAAACGCATAACTTATGAAGTTAGTTTGAACGTCAAATATCCATGGAGATGGATGTATCTATGGAGGATAGATATGTTTGATAAAGCATTATGTCAGGATGTTTAACCTAAGTAAGATTTTGAAGGAGTTCAAAATAAAACAAGAGAAGAAAGGTTCATCTGCTTGTGAGAAATAGGTGAAACATTGAGTTGATAACTCAGTACAAAATGATGGTTGGAGGATATGTTAGAATTCGCTATGAATCGTTCATAGGACTAAACATATAAGAACCATGTGTTTGTATTTGACAATATGTGACCCAAGTTCTTGGTTAGAAGAACATGTTAAATGAGGAGTCATTTTTCTATGGAGTTGAGATAATAGAATCTAGAGATTGGTAGACTTGGTTGAAGTCATAAAACCAAACTAGATTGGGGATCTCATGATAGCAGAAGCGCAGCGAAAGCATGATCGGAAATATCGAAGTGACATGATTGCACTGTTGATTTGTGAGTCTACAACATATAGGAGTATATGATTGATTCAAGGATTAAAAGATATAATATTATGGTTTGAGAAATTTTGTTTCAAGACTGAGTGAGTTCCGGGTGCACATGCTATGTGAAAGTTCTCTTGACTGATCATACGTCATGTAGGCATAAAAGGGAAACGAAAATCTCACTCTCTAACCAAATATATTATATTCATCATATGATGATGTGAGTTTATCATGTGATGGTATGAGGTTTATCATGTGATGATAAAGTAATGTCAAATTAGGTGACATTGACGTTTTGCAAAGAACATAAAGAACTGTATAGTACAGAACACGGACAGAACCTCTTCCACGAGCAAACATGATCAGCACTGAGACTCCATGAGTGTTAGACACCATGAGTGTTGGATCGAGAAAATGTAAACTAGATTATTGACTCTAGTGCAAGTGGGAGACTGTTGGGAATATGCCCTAGAGGCAATAATAAAATGGTTTATTAGCATATTCATGTTTATGATAATAGTTTATTATCCATGCTATAATTGTATTAACCGGAAACATAATACATGTGTGGAATATAAACACCAGGTGTCCCTAGTAAGCCTCTACCGGACTAGTTCGTTAGTCAAGAGATGGTTAGAGTTTCCTAACCATGGACTTGTTATAGTCACTTGATAACGGAGTCATATCATTAGGAGTAATGATGTGATGGACAAGACCCAATAATAAAGAGTTGCAATTGATCGTGTCACAACAGTTTTATTGCCAACACTTTTAGTATGCCAAGTATAGTTTCCTTAGACCATGAGATTATGTCACTCCCGTTTACCGGAGGAATACTTTGTGGACATCAAACGTCACTTCGTAACTGGGTGATTATAAAGGTGGCTTTCAGGTATCTCCGATGGTATTTGTTGGGTGACATGAATCAAGACTGGGATTTGTCCTTCCTTGTGACGGAAAAGATATCTCTGGGCCCTCTCGGTAATATAGCATCAGAAAGGTTGCAACCATGTGATTAAGTGTTAATCACGGAGATCCTATATTATGGACGAGTAAAGAGAATTTGCCAGGTAACGAGATAGAACTAGATATGGAGATATCGACGATCAAATCTCGGGCAAATTAAATATCGGTGAGACAAAGGGAATCGTATATGAGATTAAGAATCTCCGGCATCGTGGTTCAATCGATAAAGAACTTCGTTGAATATGTAGGAGTCAATATGGGCATCCCGGTCCCGCTATTGATTATTGATTTGATCATGTCTGCATGTTCTCGAACCCGTAGGGTCACACACTTAACGCTCCGATGTAGCTAGGGTTAGCGATGAGATAATTGATGGAATGAACGAATGGTGATTCGGAGTCTCGGATGAGATCCCGGACGTCACGAGGAGTTCCGGAGTGGTCCGGAGAATAAGATTCATATAAGGAAAGTGGTTTCCGGAGGTATCGGAAAAGTTCCGGAATATTTAAGCGGGGTACCGGAAGGTTCCGGAAGGTTCTAGAGGAGTCTAGAAGTGGGGCCCAAAAGTGTTTGGGGTCCATATGATTTAAAGGGGTGGTGGACTGGCCTCATGGGCCAGCCGCACCACAGCCCTAAAGGGCCCATGCGTGGAGGGCCAAGAGGGGAAGGGGCCGGCCTCCCAACACCCTAACCCTAGGGCTTGCTTGGGGGGCAAGCCTTCCCCCCTAGCCGCCGGCCCTAGAGAGAGGTGGGGCGCAGCCCCCTGGCCTCCTATATAAGGAGGGGTCAGGGGAGGGCTGCCGCACCTCAAGTGCTCCTCCCCAAGCAGCCGCACCCCCCCATCTCTACCTCCCCTTGGCGCCACCCCTCCCCGTAGGGCTGCCGCCATCTCCTCCACCATAGATGCTGCACCACCCCTAGCCGTAGGGCTGCTGCACCATGCCCTCCTCTCCCTCTCCTCTTGCTTGGCTTGGCGAAGCCCTGCTCGTGGAGACTACACCATCAACGCCACCACAACCATCGTGGTGCCGAGATCCATCTAGCCATCTCCACCTTGCTTGCGGGATCAAGAAGGCGGAGATCTACATCGAGCCGTACGTGTGGATACCGCGGAGGTGCTGCCCATCGTGGCACTTCATCGAATTGGACTTCGAGGAAATACATCTCCTCGCGACTAGATAAGTCTAGTTGCGGGGATCGACTAGCCAACCCCTGCACCGACAAAACGCGTTTGTTGATCTTCAAGGGTAAGAGATTGGATCTCATCTTCGCTACCTCCATCTAGTAGGTCTAGATCCTTGGGGTTTATTCCGCTTGCTGCGTAGGAAAATTTTTGTTTTCTATGCTGCGACCCCCTACAGAGCGACGGCGCCACATTGGAGAAGAGGGCCCCCAGAGGTCTCGGGCTGAGGGTTGCAGTAGAAAAGTTCAAGCCAGAGATTGATGTCAGGCTTAATCTGGAGGTAATCCTCACAGAGAACGACGAAATTGGAAAGGGTGAGAATGGAATTAGGAGCCAGATCGTGAATCCGCAGCTCATAGAGTTCGAGGAGCTGGCGGAAGAAAAGATCGCCGGGGGGAGAAAATCCGCGGAACAGGTGCTCCACGAAGACAACTACTTCGCCCTTAGCGGGAGAGGGAACAACCTCATCCCCTGGGGCCCGAGCTCGAGCGCTAGAAGGAATCAAACCTAAGAGCCTATGAGTCTTCAATTGCTCCGCCGTGACCACAGATCCACCCCAATCGGCGGAGATCGATCGCTTGGAAGAGGATTTTGTGGCGGCGGCGGCCGCGGCGGCGATGTCCACCGTCCTGCTCGACGAGGATGCCTTGGCCTTGGATGTGGTCTTTGCGCGCTTGGGAGCCATGGCGTGCGGGCGGTGCGTGCTGGGCGCGGAAAGAGATGGGCGCGAAGAGAAAGAAGAGGTTTTGAGCTGGAGGGGGCAAGTGAGGTTTAAAACCTAACCCTTCGGTATTTATCGAGAGAGTAAAACCCTAAGAGAGTTACAGTGCAGGTCCACAGTAAACTGTGGATAACGTTTCATTAGCGACGGTTCAGTGGTTAACAGAAAAGACATAGCAGAGAAAGGTTAAAGTCGCAGAAGTGGATGAAGCCGGCTTGTCCCAGAATGACGAGTCCTGTGGCAGTGAAAATCAAGTTGTCTGGTCCTTATTCGCAAAAGTCACAGTAGACCCGGCCAGCATGTGCAAGGGCAGGGGTGATGACTTGAACAAAGGAATGAGGATAGATTCATCTTTTTTATATTTCATGTCTTATGCAGGAATTCATCTTGTAGCTAGCAGCAAGCGACTTTGGAGCCTATGGCTCAAGTGGAAGGAGTCGACCCAGGGAGTCGAACCAACAAGTCAGAAGAAGCCGCCAAGCTGCGCCCAAGATAAATTCGGGGGCTACTGATGGGGGGATAATTTATAGGTAGGCCCATGGACCCGGAAAGTAGACCCGCCAAGACCAAGAAGGCCAACGCCGAGTCACGAGACAAGTCGCATGGGCTGGGCTGGAGACAAGCCGACCAAGGCCCGTGTGGAGAAAGAGGCTCGTCCAAAGAAGGAGTCCAAATACAACCCGGAGTCTAACTTGGAAGACCAAGACGTAGAGTAGGACTCCGTGTTCTAGTGTGACTCGGTGTAGCCTGTAAGTCCAGAGACCCGGCAGCCTTTATAAGCAGGGTCCTGGACCTTAGATCGATGAGTTCGAAGAGATAAGCTTCAACCAGTAGAAACACCCTAGCCACCAGAGAAAAGTCGCCGGCTCCTGAGTTGTGGGAGCCGGGTCCTTATAATCGAGATATAATCAAGAGCAATAACATAGAAGCAGGAAGTAGGTCTTTACCTCGAATCAGAGGGGCCGAACCTGGGTAAATCCTTGTTCCTTGGCGAGATTAACCGTTCCTACGTACTTCAGTCATCAATGGCCCCGGAACTCATCTTCCCTGAGGAAGAACTTGCCGTGACAACCCCACGACAAGAAGTATTAACGGATTTGCTAATTCCCAGGCGCCCGATTTTTTCTTATGTCTCAGTCACCCATAAAAATGTGCATGAGTTGCACTTTTCTGGTAGAAATGTGCAATTGCACTTTTCTGCCAGAAAAGTCTAACTAGTTCGAGTTGCACTTTTTTTTGAACTGCAGTTACACTTTTCTAGGTGAATGAGATTTAAGAAATTCTCAGTCAAGTGAGACATAGGCAAACCCAAGTATTAAAGTTCAACTCTCTCCCAAATATGTCCGATTTTGTTATATTTATGTAGCCTAGAATATGAATGAGTTTTTGCTTGGCAAATTTACCATTATCCTCCCGTAACTTGACAAGATGTCGCTGCTCCCACTTCTCGTCCCACGCGACATTGGTGCTGGCGTATCCGGAAGCACGAGAGTTCCATTGAAAACGATCAAAGGTGACAGTAGCCATATACTCCCTCCGTTCAAAAATAAGTGTCTCAAGTTTGCTCAAAAGTGGAGGTATCTAGACATGTTTCATATATAGATACATCCACTTTTTGTTAAACTTGAGACACTTATTTTTGGACGAAGGGAGTACTTTATTTTAAAAAAAATACACCCGCAACACATCAACTTGCCAAGCGCTGGCACATTGGTCACAGAGTCACCGAATGCCAAGTTCGGGTCACCAGCTTGCCATACGTGACCATGTTAGTAACTCTATGACGGCATCGTTTATGGAAGAAGCATCCTCAGGAGATGGCCGATGCATCTTTGCTGTTCAAGAACTTAGTGTTGTGTGTGGATCATGTTAATTTGCTGACGACGCAGGAAATTGTTGATGATGTTGTACTACAAGGTACTCCTCTATCTGATGTATGAAGCCATGTTATTCCACAAACACATTTGCATGAGAGCATGCAAATTGGATGTGAAGGAATTGACATATGGGTACTTGGCCAATAAATTTATTGAAGAATTCATGGACAATGGAAATGTGTCACTCTTTCCACAACCTCCTCGACGTGCAAAAGCACCGGGTAAGTGAGTGTGCGCCACAGTCTACGACCCACGGGTGCCGGCGACGAGTACGAATTCTGAATTGCACGACACCAACCTTGGCAGCGTGAGCGGCTCCGAGATTTCCACCTTGACCTTCTTTGTAATGGCCCAACGATCTTTTATATCTAGGAAAACACAGTCACTTGCCAACGGTCGTCACACGGTTCGACCAAGACGAGCTTGGTAACGAGCTCCGACAACAACTCCGCTTTAAATGCATTAGTTGACAACCCATCGACGGTAATCTTCGAGAAATACGCTAGCTCCAACAGGCGCAACGCCCACTCTCTTGCTCCATCCAAAAGCAGAACGAGATTATCGCCCCGCAGCAGATGTCAGATTGATGCAACAGCAACACCCCGCTCGCAATCTTCGTCCGAGGAGCTAGAACTGGATGAAGAAATCAGACGGAAAGCAAACCTCTACGCGACAGCGTCCATACGAAGTGTCGAGCTTCGAGTGCGGCCAATATCGACTCCGGCGACACGAACCAGAGGACGAGAAGAGTCCACCGTCACCACGAGTGCACGGCCTTTGTATTTAAGGGAAAGTAGCCTAATATTCCAGAGACACTAGGGGCGATCATTATTCACGTGCTCGATCGATTTTCCTTTCCTCTAAAAATTCACAAGCTCGATCCGGGTTATTTCAGCAAAGGTGCTACGGCCGGGGGAGTTAATTCCTGATCCGGAACGAACACGTACAAAAGTATTCCAAGCCGACATCTACATGACCACAGCCGCAAAAACAACAAGTAATCAATACGACGCCGCGAACCGCGAAGCAACACTGATCACAAATCCTCCATGGACGGTCTCCCCGACGAGTTGCTCGAGGACATCCTCCGCCGCCTCCCGCGGCGGGACCTCGCCGTCTGCCGTAGCGTCCGCAAGCACTGGCGCACCGCCGTGGACACCCACGGGCTGCTGCTCGTGGGCCCTGTGCGCGGCGTCTTCGTCAACTACATACATAGACGGAGGCCCGGCTTCTTCTCCCGAGTCGTCGCGCCGGCTCAGGAGCGGATCCCATCATCCATCGACGGTAAGCTCCGGTGTTATCTACTTCTTACTGAGGGGAATTCAGAGTAGCGATACAGGTATTATTATCTCACTCCAGTCACAATTATCTGGGATACAAGCACAAGTGTGCTGAAAGAAGAAGAAGCAGGAATGGAGACTAGGGTTTAGAGCCAGGTTGGAGAGGAAGCCGCCGCCGGGTTCGTGATCGATCTTCGATGCCTTCATCTTGCAGCTCACGACTCCTTTTATCCTCCTGGGATCGCGTTCACCCACTCCTCGCCGTGCACCCTTGGGTTGGGTCTCACTGTTCTCTTGTGGGCCTTGTCGAGTGGTTGCGCCCTGGCCTGGTTGGCTTCAGGCCTGTTAGTAGCAGAGGTGCTAACACCCCCTCCCCCTTCAATAGCGGCTTGACCCCAAGCCGCCGCATGCGGGAAGCGTGACTGAAGCTCTTCGCGGTCTTCCCATGTCGGATCCAGATGATCCCCAGACCAGCGAATCAACACCTGGTCGACGAGGCGATTGGCCTTGTTCTTTTGACGGGTATCCAGAACTTGCACAGGAATGGCAAATTGATTAGCATCATGAGGTAAAGTAGGGGAAGCGGACACACCTAACTTCAAGGCTTTGCGCAGCTGGGAAACATGAAAGACAGGATGTATCCGCGAAGTTTCTGGCAACCCCAAGCGATAAGCCACCTTCCCAATGCGCTCTCTCACCGGGAATGGCCCAAAGTATCTGAACGAGAGTTTGTGGCAGGCACGTTTTGCAACCGAACTCTGAACATATGGTTGCAGCTTCACAAAGACGGCATCCCCAACCTCAAAACAGCGCTCCGTCCGGTTCTTGTCGGCCTGGACTTTCATTCTAGCTTGAGCACGAAGCAGGTGTTGTTTGATCAGGACCGAGACATCCGCCCTTTCTTGCAGCCAAGTATTCAATTCAGGAACTGGGGAAGCTGTACTGGCTTCAATACCCCAATGTCGAGGCTCATGCCCGTAGAGAACCAAGAACGGAGTTTTACCATGAGCACTGTGGCAGCTGGTATTATACCAATATTCAGCAAGCGCCAACCAGGAACTCCACTTTTTTGGACAAGAATGGATAAAACATCTCAGGAATGTCTCGAGACACTGGTTCACACGCTCGGTCTGTCCATCCGTGGCTGGGTGATATGGGGTACTCATACGAAGGGTTGTGTCAGACATGCGAAACAGAGCTTGCCAAAAACGGCTGGTGAACACCGGATCGCGATCCGAGATCAACGAATCAGGCAAACCATGAAGGCGGTAGATCTGATCAATGTATGTGGCCGCCACTTGAGAAGCTGAGAAAGGGTGTGCCAAGGGGAGGAAATGGGCATATTTCGAGAATTTATCCACAACAACCAAAATGCAGTTATACCGACCTGATTGCGGGAGGCCCTCGATGAAATCCAAAGATACAATCTGCCAAGCACGATCAGGAACTGGCAATGGCTCAAGGAGACCAGGATAGCGGCAACGCTCTGGTTTAGCTTTCTGGCAGATTTCGCAGGACTGGGCAAATTCAGTTACCATCCTCTTCATTCGCGGCCACGCACAGACGGATTTGAGGCGCTGGTATGTTGCGGGTGCCCCAGAATGGCCACCTATCGCCGATTGGTGTCCTGCTGCCAATAATTGTTGCTGCACAGCCGCATTATGCCCAATCCACACCCGCCCTTTGAACCTTAACAACCCGTCAATGAAGGTGAAGTTCGGGTGTGCACTGACGCTTTCTTGGATGTCTGCGATCAGTTTCACAGCATGAGGGTCCTGGGAGTACCCATCTCGCACATCTTGTAGCCAAGCAGGCTGGCAGGAAGAAATGGCACAACTGATTGCAGTGGCCTCATGTGGGCGGCGGGAGAGTGCGTCCGCTGCACCATTTTCGACTCCTTTGCGATAACACAGACGGTAACGTAGGCCCAGCAGCTTAGTGAAAGCTTTATGCTGCCACATAGTGTGCAAACGTTGATCCTCCATGTGTACCAAACTTTTCTGGTCCGTTTTGATCACGAATTCTGCGGACTGGAGGTATTGGCGCCAGTGATCAACCGCGAGCAGAATAGCCAATAATTCTTTCTCATATGTTGAAAGGCCACGATTGCGGGGACCCAAAGCTTGGCTAAGATAAGCCAGAGGGTGGCCATCCTGCTGAAGCACTGCTCCTATACCCAGATCACTCGCATCTGTTTCCAGGACGAAGGTTTTGTTGAAGTCCGGCAGAGCTAAGACAGGAGCAGACGTCAGTGCCAGTTTCAATGCATCGAAAGCAGCTGCACAGTCAGGAGTCCAGACAAACGGAGTATTCTTGCGCAGCAACTGAGTGAGAACTCGAGCGATGATTGCATAATTGCGAATATATTTACGGTAAAACCCGGTAAACCCCAAGAACTGATGTAATTGCTTGACTGTCATAGGCGTTGGCCAGCTCACCACTTGCTGAATTTTATCCGGCTCCGTAGCCACACCTTTGCCACTGATTACATGTCCCAAATACGACAGCTCCTGACAAGCAAAAGCACATTTGGATCGCTTGATCTGCCACTTGTCTCTGCGAAGCAACTCTAGTACAGTAGCCAGATGCTGCAGGTGAGTTTCCATTGTCGGGGAATAGATCAGAATATCATCAAAGAAGACGAGTGCACATTTGCGCAAGACTGGTTGTAGGGTCTCGTTCATGGCCCCTTGGAATGTTGCTGGCGCCCCTGCCAAACCAAATGGCATCACCCTGTACTCATAGTGCCCTGAATGCGTCTGAAATGCTGTCTTATACTCCTCGCCCTGCGCTAGGCGAATCTGATGATAACCAGCACGCAGGTCCAGTTTGGTGAACCAGTGTGCACCTGACAATTCATCCAGTAGTTCGTCCATGATAGGAATAGGGAACTTAGGAACCACAGTGATCGCATTGAGTCACCGGTAATCAGTGCACATACGCCACTGTCCATCTTTCTTGCGCACCAAAATGACAGGGAAAGCAAAAGGGCTAACAGATTTCTGTATCACTCCAGATGCCAGGAGGTCCTTGATTTGACGCTCAATTTCATCTTTGGACTCGGGAGAATGCCTATAAGGGCGAATGCTGACTGGTGATGCGCCAGGAACCAAAGGGATGAAATGGTCACAGGCTCTTCGAGGAGGCAGAGCTGACGGTTCAGCAAAAACATCACCATATTTTTGCAATAATTCTTGTACTTCAATAGGAATACTGCTCGTGTCCATAGAGATTGATTGCTGCTCCTCGTCTGAATGTGCTGCTGACAGCAAAAACATGTGATCAACCTCATTTGCCTCACATAGCAAATTGAGTTGCTCAAAAGAAATTGCTGCACAAGCATCAGACCCTATATGCTGCCCCTGCAGTTCAATTGAGTGGCCCTCCCAGTGCATCTTCAGCTTTTTCTGCACCCAATCAATATCAGGGTTGTGTGACTCCAACCAATCCATGCCCAAGATTATATCAAAGCAACCTAAAGGCAGTACTTTAAATGAAGTGGTAAATTTATAGCCCTGGGATTCCCAATTACAGAGAGGGATTTCTTGAGAACAGATCATCTGTGCCCCATTGGCTATCTTGACTTTGACTGGGCGCTGTAGAGGTGACAATTGAGTATCAGCCAATATCAATCTCTGGTTTATGAACGATGTAGAACTCCCAGAATCAACGAGGACCACTATTACTTGCCCCTGAACAATTGCTGGCAGTTGCAAAAGTGTAGATGCATCATTACCATTAAAGGCCTGCAATGAGATTGCCAACATAGTTTCATCCACCTCATCTGAATTAGTACTGAAATTATCACTTTCACTTGCTGAAACACCCATGAAATCCATGAACTCCTCCAGCACATGCATCTGAATTGTTGTTGGACAGGCATGGTCACGACCCCATTTCTCTCCACATTTGAAGCAGAGTCCCCGCGCTCGGCGATAAGCACGCAGAGTTGCTAAAGGAGAACTGTCAGGAGTACTGGTTCGAACCGGTTCAGCAGGTCGTGCTCTTGCTGCTTCAACAGCCCTACGATCAACTGCTGCGGGAGTCATGGCCTGTCGCGCATGGACATGCTGGTATCCAGGAGCTACAGCACGAGGAGCTGGACGAGGTGCTGTGTCATGGAAGCGTGCATAATCATCATGGGCACCTTCCTGTACTTCTTCCTGCACCAATGCCAGTGAACAGGCCGTGTCCTAATCCGACGGTCGCTGGATCATGAGTGCGGACCGCAGCTCCGGACGAAGACCACCAATGAAACACATTAGAAAGTAGTAAGGATGGATTGCATCCGAATAAGAAAGCAATTGATTCATGATGTTATCAAAACGAGTAATGTAATCTTGCACTGAACCTGACTGTCTAATAGAATAAAATTGGCGGATGAGCAGCTGATGCCGATCACGACCAAAACGGGTACACAACACATTGCACAAGCCTTCCCAATTCATCCCTAACAACTTTTTCCTAACAGCCTGCAGCCAAACTGCTGTGGTGGGTGAAAAATTCAGAGTAGCCATGTGCACCCAGTAAGTTTCCTGAATCCCAAAAACTGCAAAATACTGCTCACAGAGGTCTTTCCACAGATGTGGATTCTCTCCGTCGAATACCGGGAACGACATGGACGGAGGTTGCTGTCCGCCCTGCGGGATCAACTGACCCCAACCCACACCCTCTGCAGAATTAAAAGTAGGACTGACAGGGAACGGATTGATGACCGTACCGTTGGCCGGAGGGGCCGTTGGAACCACTGGGGTTCCCCCGGCCACCGTCCGTGAAGATGTTGCGACGCCGCGGCCATCGGCCCGAGGAGAGGTGAGCGGAGGAAGGTGCGGTGATGGAGAACCGCCCTTCCGCGCCGAAGGGAAGAGCGATCCCTCCTCAGGCGACTCCTCTTCGCCTTCGCCTGGATCGCGGAAGACATGCTGTTGGAGCAGGTCCACCGCCACTTGTAGGCCGGAGATTTTGGCGTCGATCGCCGGTTTCCAGGTGTCGAGCTCTTCAGCGATCGACTGCTTGATATCGTCGCGAAGCTCCTTGAGCAAATCCTTGAGATCTGATTTGGTGACGGATTCCATAGCCTCTCGTGCTAGTCGATCTGACTTCTGGTTGCGTGTTTCGATGATGGAGGGCGCCAGATCGGGGAAGGAGGTGGTGGGGAAAAATTGTGGCTCTGATACCAGGTGTTATCTACTTCTTACTGAGGGGAATTCAGAGTAGCGATACAGGTACTATTATCTCACTCCAGTCACAATTATCTGGGATACAAGCACAAGTGTGCTGAAAGAAGAAGAAGCAGGAATGGAGACTAGGGTTTAGAGCCAGGTTGGAGAGGAAGCCGCCGCCGGGTTCGTGATCGATCTTCGATGCCTTCATCTTGCAGCTCACGACTCCTTTTATCCTCCTGGGATCGCGTTCACCCACTCTTCGCCGTGCACCCTTGGGTTGGGTCTCACTGTTCTCTTGTGGGCCTTGTCGAGTGGTTGCGCCCTGGCCTGGTTGGCTTCAGGCCTGTTAGTAGCAGATGTGCTAACATCCGTTTCCTGCCTGGCTGGCAGAGGCGTCTTCTCGCGAGATTCCGGGGCGTCCTGGATCACCGCAACGGCCTCCTACTCTACGAGGACACGCTGTACGTCTGCAACCCCGCGACACGGCGTTGGGCGGCGCTGCCCCCGCCGCGCGTGCCGCCCATCTGCCACCGCCTGCCTTTCTACCGCCGCCGTCTGCACCTCCTGTTCGATCCCACCGTGTCGCTGCACTACGACGTCTTGTTCCTCCCCGATGCGCCGGAGAAGCCGAAGCCGCCTGCTGACCACGTCGGTGCCGGCGACTTGGCAGATTACCAGTATGAGTGTAATGCCACCAGGTCGAGGGAGTGGCCGTCGTTCTCGTACCAGGCGCAAGGGTTCTCATCCAGAACCGGACGGTGGGAGGACAAGAATTTTGTCCGAGAAGAAGGCCATGCCGCGGTTACCGTGTTGGACGTGTGGTCAGATCCAGCACCACCAACTAGCGGCATCGAGTCGATTCGACGGCACGGCGTGTACTGGCGTGGAGCGCTCTATGTCCATTGCTGTGGTGATTTTGTTATGAGGTACGAACAATTCATACCTTTACACAATTGTGTTGGTTTTCTGTGTTGTCCTTTAAGCGGCGTTCAACCTAACATCCATGCGTTAACATTCTTTTGATGTTATGTAGGTTGTCATTGATGGAGGAGAAGTATCGAGTGATCAAAACTCCAAGACTGCATGTTGCTGAGCACAATAATGAAGAAGACAAATACAATAGAACGACCTTCGGATATCTGGGAAAATCCGATAATGGGGTCTACTACACTGCCATTAATGGGTTCCAACTTCAGGTATGGATATTGCGTGAAGCATCAGAGTTGTTGGATTTGGTGGAACGATGCATACCCTCTCGGGCCATCGGTTGCATGTTATATAGGTAGGGAAAAGCCCCCTACGTGGCAGTACAAGGTTTGTACGTGTACGGTCGGAGTACTACTCCGTACCGGACACGTACGGTAAGACATACGCTAACATCCCCCCTTAATCTAAACCTAGGGAGAGGTTTAGATTACGCTTAAACTCATCTAAATTCTTGACAGGAAGAGCTTTTGTGAATCCATCAGCTATCTGGTCCTTGGTTGAAATAAACTTGATGACAAGACTGTTATTAGCAACACGCTCACGAACAAAATGATAGTCAATCTCAATATGTTTTGTGCGAGCATGAAAAACTGGATTGGTAGACAGGTAAGTAGCACCTAAGTTGTCACACCACAAGCAAGGTTTTTCATGAAGAGTCACACCAAGTTCATTGAGGAGAGCTTCAACCCAGATTAATTCTGTAGTAGCATTGGCTAAAGACTTGTATTCGGCCTCAGTGCTAGAACGAGACACAGTAGCCTGTTTGCGGGCACTCCAGGAAACCAAATTTGGACCTATAAAAATAGCAAATCCTCCTGTAGAACGTCTATCCTCAAGACACCCTGCCCAATCAGCATCTGAAAAGGCACTAAGTAGTGTAGATGAAGATTTGCGAAAAGTGATACCAAGTGTAGATGTACCCTTAACATAGCGAAGAATACGTTTAGCAGCTGTCCAATGAGCAGTTGTTGGAGCATGAAGGTATTGGCAAACCTTATTAACAGAGAAGGATAGATCTGGGCGGGTAAGAGTGAGGTATTGGAGCATACCAACAATGCGCCTGTACTGGGAGGCATCATCAGGACCAAGGGGCGTACCATCATGGAGGTATAGAGGCTCAGACGAAGACAGGGGTGTAGACACAGCTTTACAGTCAAGCATACCAACTTTGGCAAGAAGATCATGAGCATATTTTCCTTGGGTAAGGAGCAATCCATCCTGTATCCTTTTGACTTCAATACCAAGAAAGAAGTGAAGCTCTCCCAAGTCTTTGATAGCAAAATGTGCATTGAGATCTTGAATCAAAACTGAAACGGCATGATCAGAAGAACTGGTAACAATAATGTCATCAACATAAATTAAGACAAAGATAGTGACACCAGACTGATCATAGAGAAACAAGGAGGTGTCGGCTTTTGAGGGTGAAAACCCAAGTTGATGCAGCTTTGCACTCAAACGAGAGTACCATGCTCGTGGTGCCTGTTTCAGTCCATAAAGAGCTTTATCAAGCCTGCAAATGTGATGAGGTGCATCGGGATGTTCAAAACCAGGGGGTTGTTTCATATAGACCTCCTCTTCCAGAACACCATGTAGAAACGCGTTCTTGACATCTAGCTGCCGTAGACTCCAGCCACGAGAGACAGAAATAGCAAGAACAATTCTGATAGTAGCTATTTTAACAACAGGACTGAAAGTGTCTTCATAATCAATACCATACCTTTGCTTGAATCCTTTGGCAACTAGCCGTGCTTTGTAACGATCAATGGTACCATCAGCACGTCGTTTGATGCGATAGACCCACTTGCAGTCAATGACATTTTTATGCGGAATAAATGGAACCAGTGTCCATGTTTGATTTTTCATAAGAGCATCATATTCATCTTGCATGGCAGCCCGCCAGTGTGTGTCGCCGAGAGCAGCAGTTAAATTGCGAGGTTCTCCTGGAGATGTAGAAGAAAGCATGCCATAGCGGATAGTACCATCAGTGTATTGTTTGGGCTGACGTATACCTTTTTGTAGACGTGTGCGAGGTCCGGCCACAGGTGATGATTGTACACCAGGCTGTGCAGCAGAACCAGGTGCAGAAGATCCGGATGGTGCAGCAGAAGGAACCACAGCCGAGTTTGGAGCTTGCATGGATGTAGAGGATCCAGAGGAGTCATCAGGATCCGGGTTCCTGTCGGCGGAGACAGCAGGGGACCCAGCACCATGTGATGACAGGGAAAGGGAGCCGGGCGACAAGGACGCAGGCGTGTGTGGCGACGGGGGTGCTTCCCCCGACGAGTGGGCGGGAGAATCCACCACGGGATCGGTGCCACCAGAATCAGCGCCATGCAGGGAATGTTCTTCAGAATCATCATCGGAATTTGTGGCAGAAACATCATTTTGTGAGCTATTTTCAGGGGACAATTGTGGCGGATCAGGAGCACCATTTTGAGCAAGATTTTCTCCTGTAACTTCATCTTCCTGTGCAGTATTAGTGAGAGGAACAGTAATAGGCACAATAGTATTCACATGATCATTATTTGATGCAACCCCATGAGACAACGAAGTAGAAGATGGGAGTAATAATATTTCTTCACGAAGTCTAGAGCCAGCATTGGGATGTAAAGCAGCAAAGGGGAACACATTTTCATCAAAAACAACATCTCTGGAGATATAGACTCGACCGGTGGAGACGTCTAGACATTTGACCCCTTTGTGAAGAGGACTATACCCTAGGAAGACACACTGTTTGGAACGGAAAGCGAGTTTACGTGTGTTGTAGGGACGAAGATTGGGCCAGCATGCACACCCAAAAATTCGTAGAGCATCATAGTTTGGTGTAACATGAAGGAGGCGCTCAGTGGGAGACTCAAAATTAAGAACTTTGCTGGGGAGCAAGTTGATAAGAAAGGTGGCTGTAAGAAATGCTTCATCCCAAAATTTAAGAGGCATGGATGCATGAGCAAGCAAAGCAAGGCCAACATCAACAATGTGACGGTGTTTACATTCAGCAGAGCCATTTTGCTGGTGAGCATGAGGACAAGAGACATGATGAGTAATGCCAATTTTTTGAAAGAATCCATTTAGCTTTTCATATTCGCCTCCCCAATCAGTTTGCATAGTAACGATTTTCCTATCAAACTTGCGCTCTACATATTGCTGGAAATTAAGGAAAACTTGATAAACATCAGAGCGCTGCTTAAGCAAATAAATCCAAGTAAACTTGCTAAAGTCATCAATAAAGCTTACATAGTATGCATGTTTGCCAACAGAGACAGGTGCAGGACCCCATACATCAGAAAACACTTGTTCCAACGGAACAGTGGACACACTGGTGGAAATAGGATAAGGCAACTGGTGGCTCTTAGCAAGTTGACAAGAGTCACATACATATGGATTTATTTCAGGAGAAAACGAAAGCTGGTGTTTCCTAAGGACTTGCTGAACAACAAATGATGAAGGATGCCCGAGACGACGATGCCATGTAGAGGAAGACGGCTTTATTGTAACGAAAGCATGCTTGGAAGACCCATTTGAGACAGGTATGAGAGGATAGAGACCATCACGACAAGGGCCTCTAAACAGTGTTGTCCTGGTGGCGCGATCCTTTATCAAGAAAAAGAATGGGTGAAACTCAATGAAGACATCGTTGTCAAGGGTAAATTTGTGAACAGATAATAGACTTTTAGATGCATGTGGGACATGAAGAATATTATTAAGATGAAAAGAGCTATTTGGGGTGCGTAAAATAGAATGACCAATATGACTAATGTGCATACCATTACCATTTGCAGTGTGGACTTGATCACTCCCGTTGTACTTGTCATGTGTAGATAACTTGCTCATGTCTCCGGTGACATGGTCAGTGGCGCCGGAGTCGGAGTACCAGTTAGTGTCAACGCCATATGACGCAAAATTTGCATTCTTGTTTCCTCTATCTCCATCATCCTTGTCGTCATCCTGGTAACGCCACCAGCAGTCACTTGCGGGATGACCATGGATCTTACAAATCTGGCAGGTAATATCCACATAGGGGGTGGGGGCGCGGCCACGGCGGCGACCACCATCATCACGACGATCCCTGTCAT
Organism: Puccinellia tenuiflora; assembly: GCA_012064385.1. Lineage (NCBI taxonomy): Eukaryota > Viridiplantae > Streptophyta > Magnoliopsida > Poales > Poaceae > Puccinellia > Puccinellia tenuiflora. Next base: position 879,529 of record QRDG01000198.1, read on the forward strand.
CACGGCGACGAGAGTGATAGCCACCGTCATCACGGCGGTCATCACGGTAGTCTTGACGTCCACGGTTTTCCTGGCGGCCACGATCATCCTGGCGACGGCCACGGTCATCTTGACGGGACCTGTAGTCCTGGCGAGAGCGATCTGAACCACGCGGTGGCGGACGGGAATCAGCACGACCACGGCGCGCAGCATTTGCCGAGGAGATGAACCCAGCATCCTCAGTCTTGTGAAGGCGATCAAAATCCTGAATCTGGCCAAGCAGATCCGTTAGGGAGGTGCCAGGATTAGCGTTCACAGCGGTGCGAAGATTGTTGTAGTGGCTCCCAAGACCATGAAGAATGTACCAGACAAGCTCATCATCGTCAAGCGGTTTCCCGGCAGCAGCAAGTTCAGAGGCAAGAGACTTCATCTTGGCAAAGTATTTGTCAGCAGAGAGATCATTCTTACGAGTATCATTGAGGGCTGAACGCAGTTGTTGGATGCGTGTCTTGGATGTGGGAGATACATGGGCGTTGATGGCAGCCCAAACTGCAGCAGATGTGTCAAGTCCAATAACATGTGCAAGAACATCCTGGGACAGCGAATTCAGGAGAAAACGCAACACCTGCTGATCGCGAGCAATCCAGGACACATACTCAGGGTTTTCAATTGTCACCTTCTTGTTGTTGCTGTCCTCAGCTTCCAGAAATTCCTCCGGTGCCTTCTCAGTGCCGTCAACAAGGGACAGAACACGAGCACCACGGAGAGCAGGGACAATCAACGCCTTCCAAACCAACGCGTTTTCACGCGTCAGCAGCTGCGACGGGGGCGATCCCAGGGCAGCAGCCAAAGCTGTTGCAGACGACGATGACGGTGAAGCCATGGGGTTCTAATGTTTCAGACACGGCGGCGACAGGGAAACTGCGGCGGCGGTGCGATTGTGATGTGTGGGTTTTCTTGTATTTGTAGAGGCGGCGGCGGCACAGAGATCTGATGCGGCGGCGGCTAGGTTGTTTTGCGTGTGATTGTTTGTGGCTCGATGCGACAGCAGCAGAAAGAACTGCAGCGGCAGCAGAGGGGTTTTTGATCTTGGCTCAATGCGGCGGCGGCGGCAGCGAAGAAGCTTGCGGCGGCGGCGGCGGCAGAGAAGGGTTTTCTTGGTACGGCAGCTAGGTCAGGAAGAGGACCGCTCTGATACCATGTTGGATTTGGTGGAACGATGCATACCCTCTCGGACCATCGGTTGCATGTTATATAGGTAGGGAAAAGCCCCCTACGTGGCAGTACAAGGTTTGTACGTGTACGGTCGGAGTACTACTCCGTACCGGACACGTACGGTAAGACATACGCTAACAAGAGTTACATCGAAGAAGACCGGAGTGGGAGGTGAAGCATCAAGCTAACCTCATGCCTACTTTTGTGCGACACTACAACAAGCACAAGATAGGAACAAATACTGCGGAGTCTTGGATTTTAAACCCTCCTGACAAAGTATCAAATGACGGAGAAGAACATGGATGGGACTCCGGTGATGATAGTGCTGTTGATAGGGAAGAACAAGAGAATAACAGCCTCGAGGGCTACAAAAAGCACTTTCACTACTACGGCCTAGACTTTTTAGGTTACCATCCGGACATGGAGATTGCATTTTTGGGCAACAGTTTCAACGGGTTTGCTTACTATCTAGGCAGCTCGAAGTTACAATATTTGGGGTCCCTTTTCCCGGGGTTTAGCCTAAGCAGTATCCCTTCCCGGGCACCTATTTTTGAGTCATTCATCTACACTCCATGTGTGCATGATTTGCTTCCGGCTCACCATGATATGTAGTTAGATATTTGGTAGATAACTATAGGTTAGAGATCAGATAATGTTAAATGGATGGATGGATATACTGTACACAATAATATTTTTTTTATCTCCTGATCGATTCAGTATCTAATTGATTGATGTGCTTTATGTTTTAAAGCATTTGGAAAAAGTTATTTTGCAAACATGGTAAAAACTAAACCTCAAACTTCTAGCATTTGCTTCGTGCACCATGCAACATCTTATATTTGATCTTCCAAATCTTCAACCAAGTTATGCATCTGAATACTCACACGATCCAATCTCTTACAAGTAGTTGCAACAGTATGATGCAAAAAAAAAAAAAAACCCCACCGGCAAGCTACAATTTAATTGTATAATCCCTTGTTAGTAAACCGATACGCAAATTCATCAGATGCATAAACCCATTTCATCTTCTAGTCTTTTTAAATTTGCGGTCACTGATGTATGAGTACATCCCTAAGCTCTTCATCGTTAAACACTTATTTTAAGAAAAAACGCAAACCTTCCACCTCGTTGCATTGATAGGAAGGAAATAATTAAGCCTAAGACTAGGCCGAAACACGCGCCGCTGAAGAAAAATCCACACTCTCTTTTGTTTGCCTTTTTTTCCACCGAAACCAATAAATAAGATATAGTTACATGAAATTATTCTCTTCGCCAAGGAGATCCTACAACCTGCCACATTTTCATTGGTTTCTGTTACTATACTTTTCGTACCTACGAATCAAGGAAGCCCTAAACAGGAAACAACGTACTCTGCCAGGAGGTTTGCACATACTCGTAGAAGGGCTGCATGGCGGAGCTTGGGCTACATGTAGCCCTTTATTTTGAAAATTTTGAAATATAAGTGTTTTAAAGTTTCAAAAAAATCTATAAATAAATCTAGATGTAGCGAATATTGTATCCTATAATTGTGCAAAATTTTAATATGACACTTTGTATTCTGAGATATATAAAAAAGACAAATTCTGCAAAATTTGGGTACACTGTTCACATCCTCAGATCTACAAATTTGTGTTTTTTATGTAGCACATAATACAACGTATTTCAGACTGATATTTTGCACATTTGTAGGAATACATCATTGGCTACACATACATATTTTTTCGGAATTTTTAAAACATTCAAATTTGTTTTCTAATGTTCAAAAATAAAGGACTACATGGAACACGGGTGCCTACCGTCTAAAAAAAACACGGGTGCCAAAAAGCTGCACTATTTTCCTGCACGGCGTCGTGTTACAAGCCGAGAATCACTTGACCAAAATGTTGCTTTCGTCTGGAGAAATCCCATGCTTTCTCCACGCCTCGACTCCATTCCATTCCTCCCTTAACTTGTGTCTCATCCCCTTTCCTTCGCCGCTCCTACTACAAAACCACACCCTGCTTCCATCCCCTGCTCCAAGCCAGAGCTCTCTGTGTCGCAAGTCCCAACCAACAGAGACGTAGAGAAAGCCATACATCGGCGACGAACGATGTCCTCGGACGCAGCAGCGCCGGCGGTGAACGCGGAGTACATCACGGAGATCGAGAAGGCGAGGCGGGATCTCCGCGCGCTCATCGCGAGCAAGAGCTGCGCGCCCATCATGCTCCGCCTCGCGTACGATCACCACCCGCCGAGACTCTCCTTTGCGCTGCAGCAACTTCTCTCTCCCCTTTATTAACTCTGGTGACCTTGGTGGTGGTGCAGATGGCATGATGCCGGCACCTACGACAAGAACACCAACACGGGAGGCCCCAACGGCTCCATCAGGTTCCCGGAGGAGCTCGGCCACGCTGCCAATGCCGGGCTTAAGATCGCCGTCGACCTTCTAGGTCAGCACGACACTAGCGCTTCTTCTTCTTCTGTCAGATGATTTCTTTTTTTCATGATTCGACCTTCTAGGTCAGCACGGCACTCGCGCTTCTTCTTCTTCTGTCAGATGATTTCTTTTTCGTGATTCAGTCCAATTTGGTAAAAATCTACTGTAACTGTTGCAAATGTGACTGGTGGTGAATCCCCATGGTGCAGAACCGATCAAGCAGAAGCACCCGGCCATCACGTACGCCGACCTGTACCAGCTCGCCGGAGTTGTGGCCGTTGAGGTCACCGGTGGACCAACCATAGATTTCATTCCTGGCAGGAGGGTAAGCCAACGACAACAGGAACATTTATGTATACATAGGTTCATGACCAAACAAAGCATCTCTACAAAGTATCTAAATTTCACTTCTTGGCGGCTGTCTCTACACACAGGATTCTTCCGTTTGCCCCGAGGAAGGGCGCTTGCCTGATGCTAAGCAAGGTATAACAACCAACTAATACCACTATTTAGATTCTATAGACACAAATCCTTTGTCCTGGATGAGATGCGGGGTATGAGTAATTACTATTGCGCTACCGAAAAAATAGTTTCAAATGGTCGAGGCACTTTGATTTAGAATTTGCTTCTAAAGATCATGGCGCCCTTAAAGAGACAAGACGATGACAATTTCTTCTGATATTTAGGTGCTTCACACCTGAGGGATGTCTTCTACCGGATGGGCTTGACTGACAAGGACATAGTAGCTCTCTCGGGTGGCCATACTCTGGTAATGCAAGCAACGCCTTCCTTCTCGTATCGAAATAGTCGTTCATCAATCATAACTGTTTTGTGAGAAACTCATGTTTCGCGTCATATGTATATATTCTTAGGGAAAAGCTAGCCCGGACAGATCAGGATTCGATGGTGCTTGGACAAAAGATCCTCTGAAGTTTGACAACTCCTACTTCGTGTAAAGCTTAATTATGCCCTTGCTCATCATACATTGCACATTAGCTTAGGATTATATGCATGGTTCTAACGTCACCAGTTCGCCACAATGCAACCTTGGTATACATCATTTCACTTCATCTTCTCTGTATATGCTGCTGCAGCGAGCTTCTGAAAGGGGACTCCCACGGGCTCCTGAAGCTGCCCACTGACAAGGTTCTCGTGGACGATCTCGCTTTCCGTCCCTACGTCGAATTATACGCAGAGGTTAATCAGAGTAGAATTAAGAATTTCTGACATCCATGTGCGACATACAAATTTTTCACTAGCTAGCTTGTCTGATGTATTAATTTGCCGACTTGTTTTTGGGCAGGATGAGGACGCCTTCTTCAGGGACTACGCGGAGTCGCACAAGAAGCTTTCCGAGCTCGGGTTCAGGCCTTCTCGCGCTACTGTACTGGTGTGGAGATCAAGAGACAAACCGAAGAGGGTGGTGACGACAACTACAGCCGTCTTTGCAGTTGCTGTAGCTGTCGTCGCATGTGCTTACATATGTGAAACCAGGAAGAGGCTTGGCTAATTTCCATCTTCACATCATTGATATATCTGCTCTGCAATGGGATGGCTGCTGCTGGGGAAACAAACTATGAGGATGTTGTGCACTTGTATCTAAAAATTGAACTCGTTCGGAATTAGAGTGGCCGTAAATGCTAGTACTGTAAATGCTACACTATGAAGTCGTATAGAGAATGAAATAAGGAACTTTGCCATATTTGCCGATTGTAAAAGTTTCTACAATAGTTCCTCTGAGTTACCAGGTGGTCAAAATAAGCTTTGGCAACGAGTGTGCTGTTAGATGTGTATAGCTCATCTACTGTAGGGGTTTACCACACCTGTATATGTATAGGCCCTTGGCCCCCTGTGAACAGTCAGTTGCCATTCTTCCAACATGGTATCAGAGCTTAGGTTTAGCTCTCCTCCCCGCGCGTTGCAACTCCGCGTGTAGCCCACCGTCACCGTCGCCGTCGTCGCCATTGCTCCGGCCGACCTGCTGCCCGGCCGCCGCCGTCCCCACGGCCTGCTGCCCGGTCACGCCGCTGCTTCTGCGGCCTGCTCCCGGCCGCCGCCACCGTCCTCACAGCCTGCTGCCCGGTCGTCGTCCGCTGCTCTCTGGCCGCTTGCTGCGCCGCGCCTCGTAGGTTCGTCCGGCTGCCGCTGCTGCTCTCCCTGCTCTCCCCGGCCACTGCTGCTCTCCCTGCTCTCCCCGCTCGACCTCCTCCCCGTGGCCCGCGCCCTGCTGCCCCTCCACCTCGACTCCGCCGTGCTCCTCCGTCCCAAGCGCGCCTCTGGCCCGTCCTCGACCTCGCCGCGCTAGGCCTGCCCCCTCCCGGTCCAGCTCGCCGCGGTGCCGCCCGCTCGCCTCCCCGAGCAGGCCCCCTCTCTCTCCAAACTCCCTCCCCGGCTGCGAATCAAGCTGTGAGCTCGGGCTGATCCAGATCCATTTTCTCTCTCCTTAGTTCAAAAAAAAAGAGCCCGTGATGTCTTCTTCGGGCTATGTTGCTGTTCCTCGGTGCTCTGTGATCTTTGATGGCACCAACTACGCCGTTTGTTGGCTTTGTGCGCATCCACATGCGCGGCCTCCTGTTGTGGGGCGTTCTCTCTGGCGAGGTCTCCTGTCCACCGTGCCCCGTTGCTCCTGCTCCACCGGTGCCGCCTGTTCTGGCTGCTGATGCTTCTCAGGCTGATCGGGATGCTGCCAAGGCGATTGATGATGCTGCGGTCGAAGCTTATGATCAGCAGGTATCAGCTTATTCAGATGCCCTCTCTGCCTACCGGGATGATTTGTCTGCTTACACTCAGTGGTGCAATGATGATGCTCGTGCTGCTACTGTCCTTACTGCCAGTGTTCTGCCTCAGTTTGCCTCTGAGTTCATGGGATTGGGCACTGCTGCTGCAATGTGGACTTTTCTTTGTCAGCGCTATCAGCCATCTGGTGATGCTCTCTACCTATCTGTAGTTCGTCAGGAGCATGCTCTTCAGCAGGGAGACTCTACTGTTGATGAGTTCTACACCCAGAGTTCTGCCATCTGGCGTCAGTTTGACTCTCTGAGGACTGTTGTCTGTGGTACTTGTCGATGCTGTCAGACAGTGAGGTCAGATTTGGAGTTTCACCGTGTCCATGAGTTCTTGTCTCGCCTCCGTTCTGAGTTTGAGCCTCGGCGTGCACACTTACTTGCTCGTGGTCGTGTTCCTATATCAGAGGTGCTTGCAGAGCTTCGTGCTGAGGAGACACGCCTTCGTTCTGCTGGTTTGCTTGCGGTCCCCACTGTACTAGCTGCTCGAGCTCCTGTGTCGTCTGCCCGACCCCCTACTCCACCGCTGCTTCCCACTCCTTCAGGGGGGTAGGCCGACCTCGCTCGCACACCTTCTGTAGCTACTGTAAGAAGCCAGGTCACCCAGAGTCTGATTGTCACAAGAAGCAGCGCGACCTGAGGCGCTCCTCTCCAGTGCCTCGTGCGCCTTCGTCGACCCTGTCACTCACTGATCAGGACATTCTGCGGCTCAAGCGTCTACTGGTGTCCTCGGGCTCTTCCTCGATGGGCACCGTTGCTTCGGTGACTACTACTACCACTCCACCACCGCCGTCTTCACAGTCAGGTACATCTCCGTGGGTTCTGGATTCTGGAGCTTCCTTTCACATGTCTTCTGATTCCTCTGCCCTGTCCTCTCTTCAACCTCTTGATTTTCCTGTTAGTGTTCTTACTGCCGATGGCACACCTCTTCCTGTTGCTAGTCGTGGCATCCTTTCTACTCCATCTTTTTCTGTTCCGAGTGTTTCTCATGTTCCCCGTCTTACCATGAATCTTTTTTCCGCTGCCCAACTTACTGATTCTGGTTGTCGTGTCATCCTTGATGCCGACTCTTGCTCTATTCAGGATCGTCGAACCACGACTCTGGTTGGCGCTGGCCCTCGGCGCTGTGAGACTCAGGGCCTTTGGGCGGTTGACTGGCTTCGTGTTCCTTCCGCTGCCACCACACCCGCCAGTTCTCATGCTCTTGCCACCTCCTCTTCTGCATCTTTTCAGCAGTGGCATCATCGACTGGGTCATATATGTGGCTCTCTCTTGTCTTCGTTAGTGCGTCAAGTTGTCTTAGGCTCTGTCTCTGGAGATGTTTCTTTACATTGTGATGGTTGTAAACTTGGAAAACAAACCCGATTACCTTATCCTTTGAGTGAGTCTGTATCTGAACATCCCTTTGACCTTGTTCACTCTGATGTATGGGGTCCTGCTCCCTTTGATTCGAAAGGGGGGCATCACTACTATGTTCTCTTTATTGATGATTACTCTCGTTACACTTGGCTCTATTTTCTGAAATCTCGTGGCGAGGTTCTCTCCACATATAAGCGATTTGCTACCATGGTTCACACCCAGTTTTCCACGCCCATTCGTGTTTTTCGTGCTGACTCGGCTGGTGACTATATCTCCCAAATGTTGCGTGGTTTCCTTGCCGAACAGGGTAGTCTTGCCCAATTCTCTTGCCCCGGCGCCCATGCTCAGAATGGTGTTGCTGAGCGCAAGCATCGCCATCTCCTTGAGACGGCTCGTGCGATGATGATCGCCGCCTCTCTTCCACCTCACTTTTGGGCTGAGGCCATCTCTGCATCCACCTATCTCATCAACATTCAGCCGTCGGCTGCTTTGCAGGGTGGCATACCTATGGAGCGTCTCTCTGGTCGTTCTCCTGACTATTCTGCTCTTCGTTCGTTTGGGTGCGTGTGCTATGTTCTTCTTGCCCCGCGCGAACGCACCAAATTGACCGCTCAGTCGGTTGAATGTGTCTTCCTTGGCTATAGTGATGAGCACAAGGGTTATCGGTGTTGGGATCCGGTTGCTCGCCGGCTACGTATTTCGCGTGATGTGACTTTTGATGAGTCTCGTTCATACTACCCGCGTCCTTCCTCCTCGACCGTTTCCATGGAGGATCTCTCTTTTCTCCTCCTTCCTGATACTTCTTCCTTTGTGCCACGTGTTCCTCCTCCACCTCCCCCTTCGATGAGTCCCACTATTCCTGACATGCCACCACGCCACCCTCCCCACCTTCCTCCTCTCCTTCCTCGTCACCTACCTCTCCACCATCCTCTCCGGTGCATTCTTCCCTTTCCCCCTTTCCTCTCCACTACACTCGTCGTCCTCGTGCTGTGGATGATTCCTCTGACATACCCTCTACTTCCGGAGCTCCCCCTTCCCCGTCTACGCCGGTTCATAACCTCCGTGCTCGGCCTTCCTTACGACCTCCTCCTCGCTACTCTCCTTCTCAGTACGGTCTTTCTGCCATTGCTGAGCCCACTTCCTATCGGGATGCCATGGCTCAGTCTGAGTGGCAGCTTGCGATGGCCGAGAAAATTGCTGCGCTTGAGCGCACCGGCACGTGGGATCTGGTTTCCCCTCCTCCTGGTGTTCGTCCCATCACGTGCAAGTGGGTCTATAAGATTAAGACTCGCTCCGATGGTTCCCTTGAGCGTTACAAAGCTCGCCTTGTGGCTCGTGGCTTTCAGCAGGAGCAGGGACGCGATTACGATGAGACATTCGCTCCCGTGGCCCACATGACCACCGTCCGCACTCTCCTCGCTGTGGCTTCTGTTCGTCATTGGTCTGTGTCTCAGCTTGACGTTCAGAACGCTTTCCTCAATGGTGAGCTGCGTGAGGAGGTTTATATGCAGCCACCACCGGGGTACTCTGTTCCTGATGGTATGGTCTGCCGCCTTCGGCGCTCCCTCTATGGCCTTAAACAAGCCCCTCGCACCTGGTTTGAGCGTTTCGTCTCTGTCGTTACTGCTGCTGGTTTCTCGCCCAGCGACCATGACCCGACGTTGTTTGTCCACACCTCTCCTCGTGGTCGTACTCTTCTCCTTCTATATGTTGATGACATGATCATCACTGGCGATGACTCTGAGTACATTACCTTTGTTAAGGCCCGCCTCCGCGAGCAGTTCCTCATGACTGATCTTGGTCCACTTCGCTATTTTCTAGGGATTGAGGTTTCTTCCACCTCGGATGGCTTCTTCATCTCCCAAGAAAAATATATTCAGGATCTTCTTGCTCGTGCAGCACTTGGTGATGAGCGCACTGCTTTGACTCCTATGGAGCTCAATGTTCAGCTTCGTGCTACTGATGGTGATCCCCTCAGTGATCCCACACGCTATCTTCACCTCGTTGGGAGCCTTGTCTACCTAGCTGTCACTCGTCCAGATATATCATATCCCGTCCACATTCTGAGTCAGTTTGTTTCCGCTCCCACCTCTGTCCACTATAGTCACCTCCTCCGTGTTCTACGATATCTTTGTGGCACGATCTCTCACCGTCTTTTTTTCCCCCGCTCCAGCTCTCTCCAGCTCCAGGCCTACTCTGATGCTACGTGGGCTAGTGATACTTCTGATCGCCGCTTGCTGTCTGCTTACTGTGTTTTTCTTGGAGGCTCTCTCATTGCCTGGAAGACGAAGAAACAAAATTCAGTTTCCCGCTCGAGTGCAGAGGCTGAGTTGCGAGCAATGGCTATGTTGACGGCTGAGGTGACATGGCTACGATGGTTACTAGAGGATTTTGGTGTTTCTGCTACTGCACCAACTCCTCTATTGTCTGACAGTACAGGTGCTATCAGCATTGCGCGTGACCCGGTGAAGCATGAGCTCACCAAGCACATTGGTGTGGATGCCTCCTTTGTGCGGGCTGTTGTGCAGGCTCAGACTCTCGCTCTTCACTATGTGCCCTCAGAGCTACAGTTGGCGGATTTCTTCATAAAGGCACAAACTCGAGCGCAACATGGGTTCTTTCTCTCTAAACTCAGTGTTGTTGAACCACCATGAGTTTGAGGGGGGGTGTTAGATGTGTATAGCTCATCTACTGTAGGGGTTTACCACACCTGTATATGTATAGGCCCTTGGCCCCTGTGAACAGCCAGTTGCCATTCTTCCAACATGTGCATGGCCCCTTCCTCCGCCTCTTTCTCCTGCTCTCACATTGTGCTCATGCACATGGAGGAAGCGAGAACAACTGCCATGGGTACGAATCCATAGGGAGGACCTGGTTTGGCCAAAAATTAGTTATACCTTTGCAACAATAACAATAAGACCATGAAATATTGCAAAATCAGAAGCCTTCCACAACGGATAAATTCGAGTAGCATTGCAACAAAATTTGAACTTTCTAATTTGCTAGTCAAAGTTACTCAAAATGGTGAACGTTTTATTTTTCGAGACAACTCAAAATGTTGGACATGATCACTGGTCCTACTAATAGAATTTGCCTAAGTTCTCATCCACATAGTTTTAATCCTATCTAATGGGTACGTGGTTCATTTCTAAGAATTATAAATGACTACAGAAGAGGTGATGTCAACACAAGTCCTTTCATTGTCGTTCCTCCTCCATGACATGCATATTTTCTTTTCTGTAAGGAAGACAAACCTCTCGCCCCGCATACTCAGATACACACATCCACAATATTATTGAATATTTTGGATATATCAATACTGAACAAATCATACTACAAAAATAAGGATAAAACTAGAGGTCATACATTTGTACCGGCCTGATATACACATCTTCTCTTTCCTACCATAAACCCATCATTGAGGACCATAATCCACTAGTCAAGCAGCACAAGATCTCAGCTCGACATTTCAATAGAACATCTATTTCTTCTCGAGAATAACCGAGGGGAAGAGCTTTCCCCACTGGTTTTTATATTACTCGAGTGCCACGAAGGGCCAATGTCACCATACATCAGTTTCCGTTACATGGAGAAAAACAAGGGGGGCAGAGTACATCAGTGTTGTAGAATGAAGCCATGCAGGGCATCTACATGAGGACGGACAAAGGCCTGCACATGGTGAGACCAAAGAGTAATATCATCATAGGCACGCCGAATCAATACAACATCTTCAAGAAGAAAATTCCACTCTTACGTCGATGTTGTTGTGTCAAACCAAAAGGTCGACATGGGGCTATCACCTCCAAATCTAAGCTTCAATATAGCTTCTTGAACAAGGAAATTATGTACAGACGTTGACGTTCATGTACTAGACAAAAATGTGAATTAGATAATGATTTTTCACTTGGAGAAAATGCAGACCCGATGTCAAAACCTGCAAAAACAACTGCGAAAACCAGTGTTCTCATAGTGAGCATGCTCTAGGTGGCTCCCGACAAGGAACAGCCCCAGTGGCGTATCCAGAAAAATATTGAAGGGTGGGCACACTGCAATAAAAATGTCGCACCGCGGATTTTTTTTACCAAATAAATAGTATAAATAGCCCAGAATGACCCAACAAACATGGGTGTATATGAGGGGGTCCAATAAATTTTGAAAATTCTGGGTGGGCCACGGCCCCCCCTGCCCACCCGCTAGATACGCCCCTGAACAGCCCTATGCACATAGAAGGACATAACAACAAAGAAAATATTTATACAACAAGAGCGCAGATCTAACCTTTTATAACCTCGTCTATTTCACCACTATAACCCTCTCAGTCATCATCAAAAAGCTCCTTCTCGGATACTTCATCCTGCGACAAAAGGACACGGCCAACTAGGTAAAGATTTATCTAAAAGAAAATAGCGGAAAACAAATGAACCGAGCACACAAGACCAAACCAAGCACCTTGACGATCTCGTTGACGATGATGGATCATAATCCTCCGTTTTTTCTGATTAAATGTGGTGAGACGACCACCAAGAAACAGAAGTCAGCCATCTCCTAACACCACACAAAAAAGCCATCTCCTAACAACACAAAAGTTCAACAACAGGAAAAGAAGAGCTAACCAAAAAACAACCAACAAATGGAAAACCAAACATTGTAACAGGTAACCTATTTTTTCTATTTAAAGGCGAATGGGTCAGCCGGCAGGGGAGGAACCCAATGTGGACTCACGTGAGCAGACAGCTTTGGCATGGTGTCATCGAGAACACAGGAAGAATGAAACACGGGGCGTTCCGAGCATGCATTTGTAAAACTGGATGATTTTCAGTTAGATACACCAAACCCGAGGGTCTATAAAACACAAGAAAAGAAAGCCATTCCAAAGTAGGACAGATGAGCATAGGACAAACTGAAATGACCTGCTTCTGAATAAAGGAACAGATAAACGAACAACAACAATTAGAAACCAAACTGGGAAGTCTATCAAACAGATCAAAAGACAAAATATTGAGAGGAACACGAACAAAGCATAGGAGGCACGATGGGAAAGACCCAACTCTTTATTGTAAGGCCTACACGTCCAATTATCACAGGATCCCAATAAATAATACGGCACATTATTCTCACACACACCCGCCACAAAGCAAGTTCTAGAAGGATAAATGCGAACATGTCACACATAGAAATTAGTTGGTTACATATTGTTTGCCACTGTTGATTTCATTACCAAGAACCAAACTATCGGAAGCAGCAGCATGAGAAGCAAGGCCAGTGACCAAACAAAACCGCAAGAACAACGGCAGGCCACACACCACCTCCCTATGAGCCTTCATCCCCTCGTAACCAAAATCGTGTATCACATAGCCATACACACGCTACAGAAAGCGCACCTCCTGTAAGACGGACTCTTCATACAGACAGCTTGAACCAGGCAACACGCATGGCCAACAAATGATTCAAGTGGGTGTAGCTCCTTCCTGGACAACATCGATCTCAAGCTCAATGCCTCCAAGGACGGAACCATCACCTCCCACCTCACGCAGATAAGAATGGGATGAGAATCGACACCGGGAAGCAACTCTCCAACAAATGAATGTAGAAAGACTAGACGACAAACATCTTGTGACAACAAAACAATAAAGGAGCTGATTATCCAGCGGCACCGCACATTTGTTATGTACGTGGGGTGGTTCCTAATCAGCACGCATGCAGTGACCTACACAATGACGTCAGTTTAGATTCCTTCTAATACTTAAATTTAAAAAAAATCTAAACCGGTAATCCGATTAAAATTTCGTTTTCACAGTTGGCTTAGTAGCGACGAGATCTACCAAACTAGAGCCCATGTTACCACTTGATAACTTTTTTTATTGATAGTTACCGTATTATTATCACTAACTTGCGGGATAATAATAACTTGGTTACTAGGTTTTCTATATGCCATTTTGCTCAAATGTAAGGCTGCATAATACTAATTTGTGTGAATTGATACCATCTCTTAGGTCATAAAATATTGGCAAACTTACTATTGAGCTATACATATCATTTCAAATTTTGAGAAACATATAAAAAAATATTTGATAATTGTGAACAATTATTGTGGTAACTGTTCATTGTTAAGATGGTTACCATAATGTTTTAATCCGGTAGCTGGTGTGACGGAAAAATTTCGTCAACAGATGTAGATTTGTGGCAAATAACTAAACATGTGTAAAAAATTTATCTAAACAATATGATGTAGATTTAAAAAATTTCAATTAATATGATGATGTCGCACACAGAAGAAATTAGATGATTACATATTGTTTGCCACTGTGGAATTTCATTACCATGAACCAAACTATCGGAAGCAGCAACATGAGAAGCAAGGCCAGTGACCTAACAAAACCGCAAGAACAATGGTAGACTGCACCACCTCCCTATGAGCCTTCATCCCCTTGTACCCAAAATCGCGTATCACAAAGCCATACACACGTTGAAGAAAGCGCACCGCCTGCAAGACGGACTTTTCATATAGACGGCTTGAACCAGGCAACGCACATGGCGAACAAAAGACTCAAGTGGGCGTAGCTCCTTCCTAGACAACATCAATATCAAGCTCAACGCCTCCAAGGACGGAACTATCACCTCTGTAACATCCCAAATTTGGAACTAAGAAAATACAGGGATATAAATAACTCAAAAATCATAACCAACAAATACTTTTTGAAAACCTTCACTAGTGGTTAAGTTTTCGTTCTTATTTCTTGTTTGACCTTGTGTGAATTGTTGTTTGTGCTAATAACCGCTAAGTACCACCCTATGAACCCAACTAAGGTAAACTATAAATCTTTTGATCATGTCATGAAAAAATACTCCATATATTTTCTATGATCTTATTTTGGCCAAACCTCTTTTTAAAAATACTTTGTTTTTTTAGCAACCAATCCAAAGGCATAGACCTTGATAAGATGAAGTATTTCCAAAATCACATGTTTAAAACTATGGAGATATATGGTATCATATCCTACCTATTTTCAACCATGATATTTTTGCAAGGATTGAAAACTCTTATTTTAAATATTCTTTGAAAAGACTACAAATGGGAAATATATTAACCCATATATTTTTCTTCAACCCTTAAACCTCTTGAAAAATATCCAATTGTGAGTTGAAAATATTTTCAAACCTCTTGTCATGATCATGATTGATCACCGTCTCTCAAAACTTATTGAGTGCTTGGAATGAAATTGAATTTCATTTGCTTGATTGACTTGTGTTTGACTTGCTTGGGATGTTGAACCTTTTTGTGATGTTTGAAGTCCTTGCTTTCTAGTGTGCTTTGCTTGCTCAACCTTACAAAAGTTTTGTTTTTTGAACTCTATTAAATAATAAAATCATATATTCTTAATGTGACCAAAGGAAAAAGGGAAAACTATATACCCCTTTCACCCTATTTTCATTATTTCCAAACAGGGCCTTTAAAAACTTATTTTAATAACCCTACTCTTGTTTGACCTACTTTTTTTAAAAAACCTTTACTTGTTTAAAATTAAAAGGAGAAATAAGCTAAGCTTCTCATTTCATATTTTTCCAAAAGCATTTACAAAGACTCCTAATTCTTATTTTCTAAAACCTTCTTTGTAAAAGCCAAAACCATTTATAATGGTCAAATATTTTCAAAAACTCTATTTATTAAAAATCAGGTTTGGTGTGAGTAACAATTACTCTCCCATTCCCTTTTTAAAATAAAATTATTATATTAAATCTTTCCTCTATTCTCCATTAAGGCTTACAATAGAGAAAATTATATATTATGTATTTTATTTATCTCTAAAATTCATAAAATACCTATGACTTAAAAATAAGTTTTCTAAAAAATTTGGTGCCACCAAACCATCCAGGTAATATTCAAAATTTCTTTGGAGCATTTAACCAACCACCTTATTGGCACCAATTCAAATCTTTCAAACACTTTCAAAAATTACTTGGTAAATTGGTAAAACCATGTCCAACACCTTGCCTTGCTACTCCCCCTCTTCCCATCTATCCCTCTCACCCAGCAATGAGGTGCTCAAAATCTTGCAAAATCTTGTATGAACCGAACCCCATGCAACCCCCTCTCTCTCTTGCACACACACCTCCTACCACGCCCCCAATGGCCTCTATTCTTTCCCTGACACTGGTATGTGACTCCACATGGCAGAGAGCCCAGCTAGTCATGCCCTTTATCTCTCCTCATGTTTTCTCTCTCCTGGTGGTCACCCCATCTTGGGCAACGGCAGCCCTAGCTCGCCTGGTACCCAGACCACGCCATCAAGATGTCCTAATGCTCCTCTCCGCCGTGCGTCACATCCCGAGCCAAAATCCATCATGACCTGCCCAAGAACATGCTCGACCAACCAGCGGTCAACTTTGTGGCATTTCCGTCGTGTTCTCGTTGGAAGGGCAACCCTAGCTCTCTTCCTTGTGCTGTAAGACTCTGACCGCGACCATTAGTGCATCGGCGCAACCACGCTCCTCCTCCTTTTCTTTTTGTATGTGTCCCGAATGCCGTCTTTCCGCCCAGTGCATGCCGGCCACATCGCGTGTTTCGACCAACTAGTCGCGCGCCTCCCCGTCCACCCTTGTACACTTATTCTCATGCGTCCCGGTATCGCAGAAGTGTTGACATCCTCTTCTCTCTCCCTCCCGAGCCGTCGAACCACAGACGAACACCTACGGCTGCCAGTCGTGCCCCACCTCTCCAAACCTCCTAGGATGCTCCCGAGCCACTCTATCTCCTCCTGTATGATTACTACACCATGTACACAGCACTGAGCCGCTCGCCCTTGCCCAATCGCACGCGCTCGGGTTCGACCACGTCCACCATGGACGTCGCCCACAGTGTACCGCCTCGAGCCAATTTAACGGCACCCCTGGCCTCCTACCCTCCCACACCACATTCCCCTCCTCCCTAATCGACTTCTGGGCCAAACGGCTGCCCCTCTGGTTCTGTCCTTCCTCATCTCCGACCTTAGGACCGCCGCTAGAACCTCCCCGTTGAGCTGTCGGCACAGGACATCTCCACCATATCTGTTTTGTCCTCTCGCATTCTGCAGTCTCAGAAAAGCTTAAACCCCGACCGATTTCACCTTCTCTCCCTTACAGGGATGAGTTCGTCGATGCCCAGATCTTGCAGCCACGGGCCTCCGACAAGTTGTGGTTCTGGCAGTCCCTAGCTTAATCCAATGCCCCCACTGGACGAGCGGCTCGATTTGGAGCCTCTCCGTGCATATCTTGCGTCTTTTCAGCCCCTACATCGACCGGCGATGAGCTCCCCGGTGAGAACCCCCTCGGCTCTGCCGTGTTTTCTTTTTCCGCCGCCAGTTCTTGGTCATCGCCGGCAGGCGTCGACATGGCCTCAACCTGATCATCCATCGTCAGTTGGACCGTGGCGTACCGGTTTGTCAAGTGACTAAGTCACTGGCCGCTGCGTCCCGCGTGGCCCATTCTCCTCGTCTTGATCTTCATCCTCCACTAAGAACCATAATCGACTGCCAATCGTCGAGGTTGATCTAATGGATCCACCACCGTCATCATTAGCCGCCTGCAAACTCGAGGGAGGTAGAGGGACGCCATCGCCCCTATCGTCGACCATGTCCATCTCACAAATACACTACGTACAAGTACAAGGATAGTGGTTGGGAAAATCCAGTAATGGGGTACTATGCCATTAATGGGTAATAAACTTTGGGTATGGATATTGCATGAAATCAAAATCACGTTGAAGACCGGAGTGGGAGGTGAAGCATCAAGCTAGCCTCAACCTCAACCCTACTTTTCTGCGACACTACAACCGACACAAGATAGGAACAAATACTATGGACTCTTGGATTTTAAGCCCTCCTCACAAAGTATTTAAGTACGAAGAAGACCAAGTTACAATATTTGAGGTCGGTTTTCCTCCACTTAAGCCTAAGAAGTTGTGAAAACAAGACAAAACGCCCCACAAAAACTGAGCGACGGTTGCTAGGGTTTACCCTAGCCACCGTCGTCGCCGCTGCTTGTTGCCTCTGTCTCCTTCGCTGGATTTCTATGGGTCCCCGCCTCCTTTGACAACCGCTCTAGTGGTGGATGGGGGTGGGGACCTTGGAACTGTGCTCGGCGCTGTTAGAAGGTCCCTAATGTTAGGTTTTGGTCTCCATAGCGGCATCAGCGTGGTGGTGGCAACGATGGTGTCTTCGAATAAAGTCTCTCCGGCCTCTCCCTACCTCGTCACTGTTGCTGGCGTCGGCAAAGGGGCAGTGCGAGTAGGTGCTGTCAGATTTGTTGGTTTCCTATGGATCTTCATAGTTGATGTGTCGTTCGAGGGAAGAATTTTTCAGGTCTATGGTGGAACATCTTCTATCTCTTTGTTCGTTTGGATCTATGGTAAGGTTCGGTTTCTCCAACCCTCTGGATTGGTGGTGGAGGATTGCAATTCTACGTTGTTGTTTGGGATGTGTCCCCAGCCGATGTTCTATCTGTGTTTATTCGATCTCGTCGTACGCGGCGGGTGGTTATCGCGGTCGTCAAAGCCTTGGTTGGCGAGGGCGTATGCAGGTGGCACAATCCTTTATTGCTTGTTCAGTGTATGTTTCAACCTCCGGCAGTTGTCGATCGATGCGAGAAAGAAGACGATCGGTATGAGTTTCATTGTATTTTTATTTGTACTCGCCGTGTTGAGTCGAGTTTTAACTCCTTTATACCAGCTTTTTATTGATCAATATAAGATATAAGATGCCTTTGCGTGTCTTTCCTAAAAAAGCCTAAGTAGTTGTTCAATGGAATTTGGCTACTAGGTTTTCTTGGGCCAAATTATTTTCAATGACCACGGTTGGATTATTTATTGACATATATTTTTGACCTTGTTGTTTAGTTCAAAATGCAGGCCTGATGAGAGTCCAACAAAAATACCACGGAGCAAGCTAGGACAAGTATCGGCAGATTCTGGGATATGTCGAGATAATACTGTCATGGTGGGTTGCACGGCATATCCATCTAAGATGGAAAGAAGTGTGGGACAAGGCAACAATGGCGCTCGCGCGGGATTGGGTAACAAGCACACAAACACGCGCGATGTACCCAGGTTCGGGGCCCTCTTGTGGAGGTAACACCCCTACGTCCTGCTCTTCTTGTTTCTTATTACTTGATCACAGAGTACGGTCTACAAAGTGCTCCAGGAGCTGTTTCAGGTGGCAGCCGGCTAGAGGACCAAGCCGGCTGGAGTCGATGATGATTCTCCCGCCCTCTGTCTCTCGTGAATCTCAAATGCATGTATCGTGCCTCGTGCAGGAGGCTCTAGCCTGCCTTATATAGGCAACGGGCTAGGGTTTTGGGTTACAAGGAATTTACAGGATTGTCCCTATGACACCAACTACTCTCTGGTCCGGCTGGAGCTCGTTGTCATGATTCTATACAGAGAACGCCCGACAGGAAGTACTGTTCACTGGGAACGGTTATGCGGGGCTGGCCCACTGGTACGGAGCTGTCGGTTGGTTGGTCTGGCTTCAGTCCAGCCGGACGTTGGCGTCCGGGTGGACGCAGGCGGTCTGACCCAGCCGGCATGATTCAGCCGGCATGATGCAGCCGGCATGAGGAGCTTGAAGGAGTGAGCTTCTTTGGGGTATATGGGGTTCATCTCCCCAACACTAGCCCCCGAGATCGTGGAGTCTTGCTAGCTTGCTGGGAAGACTTCGCGAGCTTCCCCTTGTCTTGGTTGTCGCGGTCAAGATGTTAAAGTTGGAGATAGTGCCGGCTGAAACTGGAGCCGGGTGGAGCTGGAACCGGGTGACGTTGAAACCCGTGTGCGGGAAAAGCTCCGCGAGCTCCCTTGATCTTGACTGCATACTATTGAAGTTGACGATGGCTTGTCCGGCTGCGCGGAGCCGGAGCTGAAGACCTTGGCGGCGTCGCATGGCTGGCTTGAGGGCTCGGGTCATGGCTTACATCAGCCACGCTCCCACGTCTTGTCCGTCTGGAGGCTCTTCCCGGGAATCGAGGCAGAGCGCTTCGGCCTCGTCGCTAGGATCTTCTGTGGCAACCGTTCGTTAGTGGGATCCTTTGCGGGCGGTTCGGCCGTAACTGCGCGCCACGCGGCGTGCGTAGGCACGATTTTGCCCACAGCTCCTCGCTTTAAAAGAGGAAGGAGGGGGACTGTACAGGCTTCCGTTCCCCATTCTCCAGCTTGTGCCCTAGCCTCGGCCTTCCTCGAGTGCATCGCATTTTCTCGCATTCTTCCAGCTTTTCCTTCTTCTTCGCCGGCGGCGCCCTTCCTCCGACGGGGAATCGAGCATCAATGGCGAGTTCTGGAGCCTAGATGGGGTCCAGCATCGATGGTGCGGAGCTCAAGAGGCTCCGTAGTGGGATGCTCATTGGCCGGAAAGAAGAGGTCGGAACCCGCGTGCCCGCCGATGACGAGCTTTCACCGGTCGCGGCGGCGAACGAGTCTGTGGTGTTCTCCTCGCATCTGGCGAGGGGGTTGGCATTGCCGGTGAGCCCCTTCCTCCGGGAGTTCCTTGACTTCTACGGCTTGCAGCTTCACCACTTGGGGGCGAACAGCATTACGCTGCTCTCCTGCTTCGTCACCCTTTGTGAGGCATATCTGGGCCTCTGGCCCTGTATGGAGCTGTTTGGGATGTTCTTCTTCCTCCGCGCCCAGACTTGCGACAAGAGGCTGCGGGAGTGTGGATGCGTCTCCGTATCCACAAAAAATGTTCTCTTCCCCAAAGTTCATCTGCTTGAATCCGTCAAGAAGTGGTAGAGCAGCTATTTCTATGTCCGGAATCTCACGGCAGAGGACCGGATTGGGCTTCGTCGATTCGTGAACTTATAGCCTGCCGACAAGTCCTGGAACCGGAAGGCGCCTGTTGATGACGAGCTGGAGGCGGCCGTGACAGCTCGGATGAAGGACCTGATCGCAGGCGGGCTGACCTCAATTGACTTGACTCTAGCCTGGCTGGCCCGACGGGTGTTCCCGTTGTAGGCTCGGGCGCACAAGATGTGCTTCTACTTGGGTATCCGGGATCCCACCCGGGCTTGCGCGGAGGTCCTAGGGATAGACGAGCTGCGCCGCTGGGCCGGCCAGGTGATTACCGATGGGATCAAGCGGAAATGGTGGTTCGGCTTGGAGCCATTCTCTCGCGCGCGGCGCGCTCCTGTGGTTAGTTTCTTTCGCCGTTTCTTGTCTTGAGTTTCTTCGAGCCGGCTGGGGAATTGATCTGGCTGGCGTGTCTTTGCAGATTTGTGAGCGTCAGAGGGCTGAAGACCTTGACGCCGTCTTCGGGGAGGACCGGCCTGGTCCCCTCCTTGAGGAGCAAACGGCTCCTGATGAAGACAGCGCCTCCGACAATGAGGCGGACGACGAAGAGACCGCCTCGGATGTCGAGGCGGATGACGATTCCCCCGTCACGGCCGACGCGGGGAAGTGGTCAGACGAGCATGATGACTCCACGGAGTCGTCTGATGGCGCCGCTGGTGCCAGTGTTGAGGATGATGGCGATGGTGGTCGCGCCGTGGCGAGACCCACCGCGGCTGACTCCGATTCTGACCGGGCCGCCCGCGGGGGCTCGGGCTTGGAGCGCGGTGAAGTGGCGCCGGCTCCGGCTCCCCGTGGTAAGTCTCCCACACCCGGCCTCGCCGAACAAACCAGCGACGGTGGCGTGCGAGTGTTTGTCGATCTCTCCAGTAGCTCCGATCCGGACTCTGAGGGTTCTTCTTCCGTGCTAGCCTTCAAGCCGGGCGTGTCCAGCCGCAGGACGAAGGCGCTGGAGGCGAGCGTCCGGAAAGCTCGGTCGATGCCCTCCCCCCAGATTGCAAAGGAGAGGCGGTCGAAGGCGGCCGCCGACTCGGACGCGGGCGAGAGCATCCGCAAGCGAGGTGGATCGTTCATGAAGCGGGGTGCGCTCCCCGTGAAGAGGCTTTCTTCGGCGTCCAATCGGCCGACTACAGCCGGCTTGACGCCCGCTGGGAAGCTCACGGCGGAGGCGCAGGCGGATGCAATCGTGTCCGACCTCAGGGCCGAGGTCGATGCTAGGATGGGGGAGAAGGTAGATGTCCCTGCCGGTGGCGCCAGTGCTGAGGTGATTGGTCACACTTCTGGTGGTGACTTCATTTATGACTTGAATCTAGGTGATTTGGAAAGGGAGTTTTATGCTTGTATGGCGCAGGCGGATTTGGCTGGGGATGTTTTTGACGCTGGTTAGACTGTGGAGCAGATGATGGCCTCGAGGGAAGTCAAGGCGAAGGCGGGAGCGGACGCGGATGCCGGGAAGACCACGGTGGCTGGTGTTGAGGCTGAAGTGACGCTGGCCTCCGCGAAGCGGCCGACCGATGACCTTGTCTCTCCCGCGAAGGGCGCGGAGGCGCCCACTGGTGGCGTGAAGCGCATGCCCGACGACGCGCCGGCTCCTACGCCAAAGCGCTTGAGGAGGAGAAAGCCGGAGGACTTGGGCACGCGCGACGGGTAAATCTTCGCGTCGAGGTGGAAATTTTTGTAGCATGTGCTTCTGGTGGTGATGCTTTCGTCGTTATGCAGGGAGCCGCTCTCGATTGTTGTGGCAGCGACCGGCGTGGTGGTCAAGCATGCTTCGAAGCCCGCCTCCAAAGCCTCTGCGCCGCAGGCGACTGGTCCGCCTCCAGAGGTGGAGAGGACGAAGGTGGACGTGGAGTCGTACAGCCGGGCGCCGGCAAATGCAGCTCCCCTTGTGGTCGATTTCGACCCTCCGGTCTCTGGTGGTGGTGCCGAGGTGATGGTGGACGCCTTCAAGACAGCTCCCCGGCCGGGCGCCGGGGCAGGAAACGACGCTTTCCCCATCCCTTCTTCGTCCATGGCCGAGACGGCCAAGGACAAGGCCATCGCAGGGGCAACGGCTCCGCTCCCTGGCCCTCGTCAGTCGATTTTGGTGTGCACTCCTCCGTATTCTGGGCTGGTGCCGGCTCGGCCTGATGCATCGGGGGAGTTCCCCCTCGCCGTATTGGTGGAGCATAGAGCTAGGGAGCAGCTGGTCGACATCACGCTGCTCCACTCCTCGATAGAATATGCTTTCACCGAGGCGGCCAAAGAGGCGACGATGCTCAAGCAGGAGCTTGAGGCAGCTAAAGGTTTGGTTCCCCTTCTCGGTCGCATTTTTCCATCATGGTGCCTTGTCTTCTTCTTGTGCGGCTTGATTTGATAGCGACTCGGCCTCGATAGGCGATGTCACCTCCCGTGCCGGCCTGGAGAAGCAGCTGGCGGCTTCAGTTCCTCTCAGCACACATAATTCCCTGCTGAAGAAAAAGGATGCTACCCGTGCACAGGTCGTGGCCGATCTCCAGGCGGCAGAGAAGGTGTCGGAGGAATGCCGCCTGGAGGTTATCCGGCTGGGTGAAGAGGTAAAGAGGCTGCGGGAAGCTGAACAGCGGAGGCTGGGTGAGGTCGAGTCCCTCCGGAAGAATGGGGATGAACTGAGGCTCCAGCTGAAGGAGTCCATCGACACCAATGATCTGCTCGCCCAAGCGGCCAAGGAACATGAGCATGAGCATGAGCGAATGGTGGGCGGTCTGATTGGGGAGGTTGAGCGTGTAAACAAGCTTATCCTTGGTACACGATGTCTCCTTCTCTTTCATCTCTTGCTTGGAATCTTCTACTCGATCTCACCGGCTTGAAATGCAGGCTTCTATCCTGAAGCGGATGCGCAGGTCCAGAAGGACGTTGCCTCGGCGCACTCACGGCCAGAGTCTTCTGGTGCTGCCGCTGGGGCTGTGCCGTCTGCTTCCTCCCGTCTTCTCCACTTTAGCCGAGAATTCAAGCTGCTGAAGGAAGCGGCCGGTGGCGTCCTCGAGAACTTGTGGCCGGATGCTCCCTTGCCAAATGCTCTCCACGACCTGTCCGTCCGGCTTGAGGGAGCACCAGCCGGCATCGACGAGCAGGTGGAGATGGCGGCACGAGGAGGCACTGACATGGCGTTGGCCTTGGTGAATTCTTGGTATCCGGACGTGAAGATGGATATGCTGGTGGGTGGCTTCCGCACAGGAACGTCCCTTGCGAGCTTGCGTCCAGAGATCCTCATGGCTTCAGGGCGGATCGCTAAGGCGGTGGACTTGACGCAACTGGTGCCTGCTGAGCCCTCTATAACTGTGCAGCCGACTAAGGGTACCGGAGTCGGCGACACTGCTGCTATACTTCCCTGATTTGCCTTCTCCCCGGGATGCCAGGCGTATTTGTAGGAATTGTTGTTTTGGGTTGACAACTAATTTGATCTGCTACTCGTCGTAGTGTGGATATGTTTCTTTGTTATTCATTGCTGCCCTTTGGAACGTAGTATTTGCGCTTGCTGGGCCTTCGTGCCAGAATTTGTGCTTGTTTTGGTGATTATTATCACCATGCCTAGCCCCCGAATTTTGGGCCGGCTTGAGTATCGAGCCGGGTCGAAATTTTATGTCTTTTGTTCGCCTTGCTCTCTCTTCCGCCGTCTTGATGACACGCAGCCTCCGAGTCTCTGACTTGGGGTTTAGTAGTTGATCGTCCGGGTGTGCGGAGCCGGCTTGGCGGCTGCGCAGCCCCCGGAAATGATTTTTGATGTCTTATTGACACGCAACCCCAGGGCTCTTGGCCGGGGTGGAGTAGGTGATCGTCCGGGTGCGCGGAGCCGGCCTGGCGGCTGCACAGCCCCCGGGTATGATTTTCGACGCCTTGATGACGCGCAGCCCCCGAGTCCGTGACTCGGGGTGTTTAATTCGTCCGGGCCTGCGGAGCCGGCTTGGCGGCTGCGCAGCTCCCGGGTATGTATTTTTTGCCGACTGACGGCTTGGCGGCCCCTGAGTCTGTGACTCGGGGTGTTTGATTTGTCCGGGTCTGCGGAGCCCCCGGGTATGTATTTTTTGCCGGCTGACGGCGTGGCAGCCCCCGAGTCCGTGACTCGGGGTGTTTGATTCGTCCGGGTCTGCGGAGCCGGCCTGGCGGCTGCGCAGCCCCTGGGTATATATTTTCTACCGGCTGACGGCGTGGCAGCCCCCGAGTCCGTGACTTAGGGTGTTTGATTCGTCCGGGTCTGCGGAGCCGGCCTGGCTGTTGCGCAGCCCCCGGGAATGTATTTTCGACGCCCTTGATGACGCGCAGCCCCCGAGTCTGTGACTCGGGGTGTTTAATTCGTCCGGGCCTGCGGATCTGGCTTTGCGGCTGCGCAGCTCCCGGGTATATTTTTTCTGCCGGCTGATGGCGTGGCCGCCCCCAAGTCTGTGACTCGGGGTGTTTGATTTGTCCGGGTCTGCGGAGCCGGCTTGGCGGCTGCGCACCCCCGGGTATATTTTTTCTGCCGGCTGACGGCGTGCAAAGGCCACGTGTCTTGCTTGTCCTGGTTGTATTCCTGCGCCGGCACTGTTTGCCTCCTCGACTTCTCCACCGGATTTTCTATGGCTAACTGACCACCTGGATTCTTTGCGTTGGTGGCCACATGTTGCCTAGAGACGGGGCATTGATTGTTGAGCTACCTTCGTGTCCCCTTATAAGTAGCGGTGCGGGTGTGCTTTTCTTGCTTCATCCTCTCCTCCACTTCGCTCCTCTTCATCCAGGCATGGCACCGAAGAAAGAGATCAGGGTGGATTCTCCCGTTGTGGCTAAGCGCGGTCGGGGTCGTCCGCCGAAGAAGGACATCGGAGGATCCTCCAATGCGATAGCAAAACGCGGCAGAGGCCGGCCGCCGAAGCTTGGACGCAGTGGGGGTGGAGATGCCCCCGTTGCGACGACTGAGGGTAACCGAAACCCCCCTCCTGCCCGCTCGGAGTCTCCAGTAGGTGGCTATTGGGACGATTTCCCCATTTTAGAGTTCATCTTGACACTATACGAGCCCATCCAGCGCATCCAGTGGCTTCCTCGGGCCGTTGCCGATGCACTGGAGGGGGAAGGCCCCTTTAGGTTCCTTCTTCATCGGGTTGGGGCATGTCAGGGGCCTTGGGAGGTTCTTGCTCGCGTCGTCGTCAGCCAAGAAGGTGGGGAGGTTCGCCGGTGGGCTGAGTTCTTCTCCGGCTGGAAAGCTTTTGCTAAGTTCTTCTGCCTGGAGCCTCCCTTCATCATCCGCTTCCAGCTGAAGCGCCAGACTGGGGTCTTCTACATCAAGGTCTTCGACGGCTCCTTGTGCCTCAAGGACTGGGAGGAGAGCGATGATGATATGACTCCATCTTCCGCTAAGCTTTAGGTTATCTTGTAGCCGGCTTGGCCTGTAGGCGAGGTTGTCCGCCTGTGGACTTCCTCCTTTTGCTCCTGTAATCTGCTTCTGATTGTAAGCCCTTATCTATGATGTTGAATGTCAGTCGCTTTTGTTCTTGCATTTGTCTGCTGATGACCGGCTTGATCTTTTACGCGTTGTCCTGTGTCCGGGTTGAGATCTCCAAAGCCGGGAAGCGGCATTTTTGTGCGGGGGATGAAATGACGAAGTGGTTAGCTTGCTCTTTCGATTATGGAGAATACTTTTACTTTGCTTAGCTCAATTTTACACTCGCCTGTAGCCTTTCCCGCCGCCATTCGTGTGCACTTCACCGTCCAGCGGGATCATGCACACTACTATAATGTTAGGATCCGGTTTGTTGGGCCAGGGTTTTCTCAGCCGGCAATGATTTCTATTTCTTACGTCTTTCGCATACAGTTGGCCTCCAGCTTATTCTCTTGCCGGCCTTAACCGGATCCGAAGAGTTAGCCGTTTAGCGTCGTGTAGTTAATCATCCGTAATAGGAGAAGAAGTTTCCGACTGCCGGCTTGGCCGAGTTTGCATAATAGCGTTTTTTCAACAGGCAGTACTTTCCTTTTAGCGTTTTTCGCGTGGTTGGCCTCCTCCAGCTTATTCTCTTGCCGGCCTTAACCGGATTCGAAGAGGTAACCGTTTAGAGGTTAGTCACGCTACACGACCGCTAAAGGCAAGCCTGCCGGCTGCCGGTGCAGCTGGAAGTTTAAGAAAAGGGAAATGCAGAAAAAATGCGAAAAAAATGCTCATGTGCTCATCATTCTCGTTCCTTTATTGATAGCATGGGTGATACATACATGGTTCTTTCTCAAGTGTAGAATCGATGCAAGAGTGAAGCATTCCATGGCCTTTCCGTTCCATCGCCTTCCTTGTCCATCGTGTCCTTCTTGTGCGCGCGGGCGTCGATCAAGTAGTAGGCATTGTTGATGAGCGCTTTGCTTACGATGAATGGTCCCTCCCAGGGTGATGATAGCTTATGCATGTTCTTGCTGTCTTGAATTAGTCGGAGCACGAGGTCGCCTTCACGAAAGCGGACCGACCTGACTTGCCGGCTGTGATAGTTGCGTAGTTGCTGCTGATATATCGCCGACCTTGACTCGGTGAGCTGGTGCGCTTCTTCGAGCAGGTCCATCCCGTCTTCATAGGCTTGTTTAGCTTCTACTTCCGTGAACAACACGATTCAAGGCGCGTCATGCTCGATGTCGGTTGGCATGACGGCTTCAGCTCCGTGGACAAGGAAGAAGGGGGTGAAGCCGGTTGAGCGATTCGGAGTAGTCCTTAGGCTCCAGAGGACGGATGGTAGTTCTTCTTCCCACGCACCGGCTGCCCGCTCAAGCGGTTCGAGAAACCGAGGCTTGATGTCGGTTAGAATGAGGCCGTTTGCCCGTTCCACTTGCCCATTTGATTGCGGATGTGCGACGGAGGCGACGTCGAGCCGGATGCCGGTCCT
>QRDG01000198.1:906949-1136934 GCA_012064385.1 Puccinellia tenuiflora
GGCGTGTGTTTCTGCGTTGCGAATCCTTGACAGCCATTGCAGAGTCGGACGAGCTGGTTTGCGTCCGCCAGCACAGTCGGCCAGTAGAAACCGTGCCTGAACACCTTGGCCACGATTGCTCTTGATGACGCGTGGTGGCCGCATTCGCCTTGATGAATTTCCTTGAGGATCTTGATTCCTTCTTCTTGGCTTACACAGCGTTGGAATATTCCAGAGACACTGCGCCTGTACAACTCGTTGTTGATGATGGTGTAAGCACTTGCTCGGCGTTTGATTTGCCTGGCGATGAGCTCGTCTGCCGGGAGTTCGTCATTGGCGAGGTAGGCGAGGAAGGGTTGGGTCCATGGCGGAGCTTCTTCGATGACGAGGACCTCGACGGCTTCCGGCTTGCCTGAAGCTGGCCCGCCCGGCTCCGCACCCGACGGTATCCGGATGGAGTCGGAGCCTGGGCATGGCGTGATAGATGGCTTGTACAGCTTCTCGAGGGCGACGCCGGGTGGGATTTCCTCCCAAAGAGAGCCAATGTTTGCCAAGGTGTCAGCTGCTTCGTTGTTGGAGCGGTGGATGTGGTGGAATTCACATCCGTCGAAGCATCCCGCGAGTTGCTGGACGTAGAAGCGGTAGGCGGCCATGTTGGGGTCCTTGGCGTCCCAATGACCGGTAGTTTGCTGGACCACCAGATCGGAGTCTCCGTAACAGAGGATCCGCCTGATGTTCATAGCCTTGGCGAGCTTGAGGCCGTGCGCGAGAGCTTCATATTCAGCTACATTGTTGGACGCCGTGAAGTGGATTTGTAGCACGTATTCGAGCCGGCACCCTTTGGGGGAGGTGAGGACGACTCCGGCGCCGAGCCCCCAGTATCTTTTGGAGCCATCGAAGTGCATGAGCCAATGCTGGCCGGAATCGGGTGGTGGTGGTATGTGGTCCGTCTCCGTCCAGTCGGCGAGGAAATCGGCCAGCTCTTGTGACTTGATCGCCGTTCTCTTATCATATTCGACTCCATGCGCCATCAGGTTGATCGCCCATTTCGCGACTCTGTCGGTTGCGTCCTTGTTGCCTATGATCTCGGCGAGTGGAGCATCACTTATCACCTTGATCGGATGCTCCTGGAAGTAGTGCGTCAGCTTTTTCGTTGCCATGTACACGCCGTATACGAGCTTCTGGTAGTGCGGGTAGTTTTGCTTCGATTGTGAGAGCACTTCGCTGAGGTAGTAGACTGGCCGCTGCACCGCCGCTGCTTGCCGGCTTCCTCTCGTTCCACCACCACCAAGACGACGCTGACGACCCGGTTGGAGGCGGCGATGTACAAGAGCATGGGCTCCTTTGGAGCCGGCGGTGCTAGGACCATGGTGGTGACCATCGCGCGCTTGAGCTCTTTGAAGGAGGATCGGCCGCGTCGCTCCAGACGAACTTGTCCGTCTTCTTCAGCAAGGGTACAGTGGGGAGAGCCTTCTCTCCAAGCCGGCTGATGAAACGGCTAAGGGACGCCAGGCAGCAGCCAGCGAACTTTTGGATGTCCTTGACGTTTCTCGGGTACATGTTGTCGATGGCGGCGATCTTCTCTGGGTTGGCCTCGATTCCCCGTGCCGACACCAGGTAGAGTAGCGGTCCCTGGAATGCCGAACGCATTTCTCCGGGTTGAGCTTCATCTGGAAGCGGTGCAGGTTGTCGAAGGTTTCTTTGAGGTCGGCGAGTAGAGTGTGCTTCTCCTTGGTCTTGATGACGATGTCATTGATGTAGGCGTGCACGTTGCGACCAATTTGGTCGTGCAAGCATTTCTGCATGCAACGCTGGTATGTCGCCCCCGCGTTCTTCAAGCCGAACGGCATGGTGGTGTAGCAGTACGGGCCGTAGGGGGTGATGAAGGCAGTCTTGAGATGTTCGGGTTTCAACGGGGTTTGGTGGTAGCCGGAGTAGGCGTCGAGGAAGGAGAGGAGGGCGCAGCCGGCTGTGGAGTCGATCACTTGGTCGGTTCACGGCAATGCGAAAGGGTCCTTGGTGCAAGCCTTGTTGAGGTGAGTGTAATCGATACACATCCGCCACCACTTGTTCTTCTTTTCTACCAGCACTGGATTGGCTAGCCATTCTAGGTGTTGTACTTCCGTGATGAAACCGGCCGCAAGCAACCGGGCTATCTCTTCTCCTATTATCTTTCTTCTTCCCTCCGCGAAGCGACGTAGTGACTGTTTTACCGGCTTGGCATCTGGCCGGACGTGTAGAGAGTGCTAGGCGAGTTCCCTTGGTACACAGGCATGTCCTTGGGGGACCACACGAAGATGTCCCGGTTCTCTCGGAGGAACTCGACGAGCGCGCTTTCCTATTTGGGGTCCAGGCTCGCCCCCACGGTGATGAACTTGGACTTGTCGCTGTCGTCGAAGTAGATCTTCTTAGTATCTCGTGCCGCCTGGAAGTTCGACTCACTATCCGGCTTGGCCGACTCCAGTATCTTCCAGCTTCTGTTCGCTGGCTTGCGCTTGAATTGTCGCATTTCCTCGTTGCAGACCATGGTCTCGGCCACCTTCACGCTGTCGGGCGCAGGCGATGGAGCGCTTGTAGTCTCTGGAGACGGTGATGATTCCGCTTGGGCCTGGTAGTTTCATCTTGAGGTAGGCGTAGTGAGGTACCGCCATGAACTTGGCGAGCGCCGGCCGCCCAAGTATGGCATGGTAGGCGCTGGTATGGTCGACCACCTCGAAGGAGATGGTCTCGCGGCGGTGGTTGCCCTTGGTGCCGAACAGGACGTCAAGCCGGATGAGCCGGCTCGCCCTGGCACAATGCCGTGGAAGACCGTTCGGCTTGGTGTCAAGCTGGACTCGGAAATGCCCAGCTTCTCCAGCATGTCGCGGTAGAGGATGTTGATGCTGCTGCCTCCGTCGATGAGGACTCGTGAGAAGGTGCAGGCGTGCTTGGGGGAGATGATCATGGGCTCCAGGACTAGAGCGTAGCTGCCCGGGTTAGGCATCAGCTCCGGTTGGTCGCTGCGATCCCACGTGATTGCTCCTTCCGACCAGTTGAGATACTGGGGGACGGGCGGAACAACAGCGTTCACCTCCTTGAATCGTTCTCGCCGGCTTCGTTTGTCATCGCGCTCGCTGACGAACACAATGTAGGCCGCGTCCGGGTTCCGGTATTCGTCAGGACCCCCTGGCGGTGGAGATGGAAGACGCTCCCTCCTTTGATCTTCGCGTTGGCGGTCATCGCGATTCCTGTCTTCGCGCCGCCCATCGTCGTGTCTCCGATCATCCCGTCCGGCTTCATCTCGAGGCGGAAGCGAATTTCGACGTTCGTACGGTGGCGGCCTTGGACGGCCGAGGTTGCATTGCCTGACGGTGTGGTTTGCCGGCCGGTCGCCGTGGTTCCGGCATGGCCGATCGAGTAAAGACTCGTAGCTGTTCCTCGCCCTTGTCCAGCGCATGTCGCCGCTTGTCCTCATGCGTCGGTTGTCGAAGCCTCCTGCCGGCCTTCCCTCGATGGTGGCGACGACCTTGGATTCGACGCGGTCGTCCGTTAACTTGCGCTTGCTGGATGTGTCGGAGTCACGCCGGGTTGACCTTCCTCCCTCCTGGGTCTCCGTCCGGCTTCGGCGTGCAGCCGTCTCTGCCGTGATGATCCTTCCAGCTTCGTCGAGTGGATCGGGTTGGTCATGCGCCGCGTGGTGGCGTACTCGTCGGCGATTGCCATGAGCTCCGCCATGGTCTTCGGACTTTTCCTCAGGAGCCTATGCTTGAGTAGCGTCTGATCCCGGCAGCCTTGGACGAAGTACTGGACGGCTTGGAGCTCCAGGATCCCTTCACAGGAATTGCGTAAGCTGGTCCATCGGGTGAGGTAAGCACGGTCCGACTCGCCTTCTTTCTGCCTGCACATCGCGAGCAGCTGTGCGTTGCCGGGGAGCAAGTAGGTGCCGGTGAAGTTACGGTTGAACACTTCCTCGAAGTCCAGCCAGCTATTGACGCTTTCAGCCGGACAGCCAGGTCCGAGCCGATCCCTGGAGCATGAGAGGCACGTAGCGTACAGCCACCCGCTTGTTGCCGCCTGTGATGTTGACTGTCGTGACGTAGTCAGCGAGCCAGTCTTCCGGCTTCGCGGTGCCATTGTACTTGGGTGTGTCCCTTGGGAGGGTGAATCCCTCGGGAACTGCTCGGTCCGGATGCGAGGTCCGAAGCAGTGATGCGCGGCAACATCTTCTTCCTCGATGATGCTTGCCGCCTTGAGCGCATCGATACGGTTGCGCGCGTCGTGGCTCGTTTTGGGCCCAGTGGTCCCAAGCGCTGGTCGATGGTGACCTTGTGTCCGACTCGCTCCTTGGCGGTGCGGCCGGCTTGCGGCTCGTTCGGTTGCCATCTTCACGTCGCTCAGCCGGTCGCGGCCGTGATCACAAGGATGCGAACTTGCGCTCCTCTCGCGATGAGCTCGTGGTTGCTTGTCCTTCGCCCTGCCGCGGCTCATGGATGACGCCTTGACGCCTTGCTTAGACTTGCTGGCTGCGTCGTAGCCTGGAGGCGGATCGTGATGCTCCCTGCTCGTCGTTGCTTGGTTTCGCGTTGTTGCCGGTTAGCCACGGCGATGAGCTCTTGGACCCGGCGCGCTTTGTTGACGTAGCTCCTCGCCTTGAAGATGAGGTAGTTCCGCTGCTGCCGCATCTGCAGCCTTCATGTTTTGCACAGGGCAGCTGTACTCGGGCAAGACGATGTCCGAATGCTCGTGCCGCTAGCCAGCACGGTCAGGGCACCGCCGAGATCCCCTCCTTTGCGCCTGACTTCATTCAGCTTCTCCGTGTTACCCCTTGCTGGCTCGAAGCCGTGGACGGTGTTGTACTCGCGCATCGTGGCGTTGAGTCGGCGCTGCGTCGATGCGAGGTGGAGCGCCTTGTCGTACATTTGTTGATGCATCTTCTCCAGTTCGGCCGCCGCCTTGGACGGGTCTGCACTTGGCGCGATGGGAGTGCTCAGCAACTCGAAAATCCGCCTCAAGGTTGCGCTGGAAACGAGAGGGTTCTCCGGCTTCGTGAACAGTTGTGGCGACGCCGCCTCCTGCCGCCACGTGCTCGACCATGTGCATCTCGGCGTAGACGTTGAGCTTGGCGTCGTCGCAGTTGGCGTCACCGGAGCCGAGGTAGCCGAAGGAGTTGCCGTCGCAGATGCTGGCGTCGAAGACCCGATGGAGCCAAACACGAGTAAACCTCCTCCAGATACTCCTTGGTGGCGACGGCGACGTAGACGTGGAAGTCGCCGAAGGTGACGACGGTGCCTCCGCTGGTGAAGCCCACGTCGGTGAAGCTATTGGTGTTGTCGATGACGCACCTGATGGAGCCGATGGAGAGCGTGAGGCCGGAGACGACCCGCCGATCATCTACGGTCCGGGATCCCGCGCAGAACGTGATTCCGCTCGTCGCTTGCCCCACGGTGGGCGCCAAATGTCATGGTGGGTTGCACGGCATATCCATCTAGGATGGAAAGAAGTGTGGGACAAGGCAATCATGGCGCTCGCGCGGGATTGGGTAACAAGCACGCAAACACACGCGATGTACCCAGGTTCGGGGCCCTCTTGTGGAGGTAACACCCCTACGTCCTGCCCTTCTTGTTTCTTATTGCTTGATCACAGAGTACGGGCTACAAAGTGCTCCTGGAGCTGTTTCAGGTGGCAGCCGGCTGGAAGTCCAAGCCGGCTGGAGGTTGATGATGATTCTCCTGCTCTCCACTACTGTCCTCCGTGTATCTCCCTTCTCTTCTCGCTTGCTTGCCTCACGCAGGGAGCTCTAGCCCGCCTTATATAGGCAACGGGCTAGGGTTTTGGGTTACAAAGAAATTACAAGATTATCCCTATGACATCAACTACTCTCTGGTCCGGCTGGAGCTCGTTGTCATGATTCTGTACAGAGAACGCCCGACAGGAAGTACTGTTCACTGGGAACGGTTACGCGGGGCTGGCCCACTGGTACGGAGCTGTCGGTTGGTTGGTCTGGCTCTAGTCCAGCCGGACGTTGGCGTCCGGGTGGACGCAGGCGGCCTGATTCAACCCGGCGTGGTGCAGGCGGCGCGGTGTAGCCGACGTGGTGCAGTCGGCGTGGTGCAGCCGACATGAGGAGTTTGAAGGAGTGAGCCTCTTTGGGGTATCCGGGGTTCATCTCCCCAATAGGGCCGGCCCACGGGATTTTTCCCGCGCCGGGGAAATGTTTAAAATCCTGACGAGCGGGGCCCACCTATCAGTGACTCTTTAACCCGAAAGGGTATGCTACCCTAAGATCTGGATCGGAGGGCCAGGAATAGAAGTCGGTCATGCGAGCATGCGGCCGTTGATCCAGAGATCGACGACCCTTGCCAGCCCGATGTCGGCAACCTAAAAACGGTGGCGCAGCCATGTCCTAGATGACGGAGGGGAGCGCGGTGGCTCACCTAGAGTGGCTCGGGGGCGAAGGAGGCGTCGGGGACTGATTGTAGGAATTAATGAGCACTGGCAGAGTTGGGTGGTGCCCCAAGCGAAGGCGGAATTGTAGATAGTAGCAGTTTTCCCTCAATTAAAGAACCGAGGTTTATCGAACCAGTAGGACTTGAAATTCAACAACGAGGTGAATGTTGAAGATCTCTGGCGCTTAACCTTCAACAGACGTGGACCTGCACACACTCAACCAAAATACTTTGCCCCCAATGGCGGAGAGGTTGTCAATCTCGCCGGTCTCGCCGAACACAAAGCGGTTAATTGTATGACGAAATGGAATAAATGCAAAAATGACCATAGGAGTAATGATGATTAAAAGCAAGTATATGAGGTTATAAACAATGTAAAAATATGGACCGGGGGCCATGGGTTCACTAGTGGAGTCTCTCAAGTAAATAAAATATGCATGTGATGGGTGAACGAATTACAGCTAGGCAATTGACAAGATCATGACACAAACGCAATTTAGCTATGACAAAAAGACAATGATAATATCTATGGAGGCATCACGACAAGGAACAAAGACCGTTGAGTCCAACTGCGTCTTTGTCTAATTAGTCCACCGTGGGATCGCTATCCAGCCTGTCACCCAACGGTATTAAGTTGCAAGCAACAGACAAATGCATTAAGTAAAGCGCATTATGTAAGCAACACTAATATCAAATGAGACATTAGCAACGCTCTTTTACCCTTAGTAGCAATAGCACACCCTCGCCCTTGGACGTTTCTGTCACTCGTGCCCAGGAACAAAACGGGGCATGAACCCACTATCTAGCATAACTACCCTCTCTTGGAGATACACACAATCACTTGGCCAAAGTAACTACGCACATCGGAGAGCATGCAAGAACATAAATAACTCATATAAGAATCATGCACAATCTGAACATAACTCCATAATCCATCGGATCCCAGCAAACACATCACATAGCATTACAATAATCGATCTTGATCATGTTAGGCAGCTCACAAGATCATAAGACATGAAGCATAAAGGTGAGAGACTACCATCTAGCTACTGCCATGGACTCGTAGTCCAAGGTGCGACTACTCACACATCATCCCGGAGGAAGGCATGGCGATGAAGAGCCCTCCGGGATCGATATCCCCTCCAGCAGAGTGCCGGGATCAGCTTTAGATGGGACCCCGAACTAGGGTTTGAGTTGACGGCGTGTCGGGGTCGAGTTTCTGGAAAATAATGGCCGCCTCGACGTTTTTAGTGTTTTAGGTAATTTATAGGCGTCGGAGGGCCGTGAGGTGAGGTCCCACGGGCAAGGGCGGGCCCCACCCGCGCGTCCACCTTGACCCACGGTAGGGGGGGCGCCTCTGCCCCCTGGGCCTCCCCTCCGGCTCCCCTTCGGACTGGGACTTCGTCTTGGCGTATAAAAAATCCTCAAAAATTTCCAGCGCGTTCCGAGAATATTTTCAGAAGTAAATTTCTGAAACAAAAAGACAGCAAAAACAGGGAACTGGCACTGGGCATCTTGTCAATAGGTTAGTCCGACAAAATGCTAAAAAATGATATAAATAACAGTAAAAACATATGATAATATCACAAAACTAGAGAGAGGGGTGAAGTGAGGCAGCACGGCCACGTGACCGTGGTCGACCTCAGCAACGGTGGGGCACGGACGGCACGGCTGGTCCGAGCTCCCCGGCCTGGCGGCGGCAGCGGCGTTGCAGCCCTTCTG
Organism: Puccinellia tenuiflora; assembly: GCA_012064385.1. Classification (NCBI taxonomy): domain Eukaryota; kingdom Viridiplantae; phylum Streptophyta; class Magnoliopsida; order Poales; family Poaceae; genus Puccinellia; species Puccinellia tenuiflora. The sequence goes on from QRDG01000198.1 coordinate 915,076, forward strand.
GTGAGTGCGGGAGAGTGAGGGGGAGTGAAAAGAGGGGTGCAAGTTGATTTGAGGGCTCGGGGTGCCTTTTTATAGGCCGAGACGGGTCCATGGTGGGCAAGGTGCAGGGGGAGAGAGAGAGAGCAAGGGCTCGCCATTGGCGGGCTGCGCGGTGGAGAAACGTCTCCTGGGTGCGGGCTAGGGTTTTGGTGGCGAGGCGAGCGCGAGAGAGGTAGCGGCGAGCTCGGGGTAGTGAGGGTCCAGCGTACAGCTAGGGTGTTCGACGGCGGGTAGACGCGGATATGGGGCAGGAGCAGTGGCGACGCGGTGGTGGTGTAGACCACATCACGCATCCGCGTGTGTTGGCGCAGTGGTGAGAGCTAGGGTTTAGCAGGTGGTCGGGAACACAACGGCGTCCATGGTGGTGGTGAGCTCTGGTTGGCCGGGTTTGATTCAGTCAGGAGAGGGGATCTGGGTGCTCGGGATGTTGTCCAATGGGGAGCAGAGAGGCAGGGAGGATTGATGGCGCAGCCCAGGGAGCGTGCGTGCCCGCTTCCTTCCAGGCAAGGATGGTGACCACGGTATGGAGAGGGAGACGGAAATGGCGAGAGAGAGAGGGTGTGCTCGTCGAGCCGCTAGTCGGTGGAGCCCGACCCCGTGTCAGGGAAAAGAGGGCCACCCATTGGGGGTGAGGGAGAGGCTGGGTGAGAGAGTGGAGCTAGAGGTGAGCATAGGGGCTCGGGTGGCCAAGATCCTGTAGGATCTGGTCACCACTGTTGGCTAAAAAGCAAGTGGGGAGTGGCCGGGGCAATGAGGAAGAGCTAGGGTAGTAAATGGACAAGTGTTTTACTGCTTTACCACTGGTTTGGTTTGGTTTTGAAAATTTTGAAGTTTCTGCCCACAAGGTGTTCGACAGAATTCTTACTTAATTTTTAAATTTGTTTTATGTGATTTTAGATCACATATGTGTTTATAATGGTATTAGAACTGTCATGGATGTTTCCTGGATTTTTGGTGGAAGGGAAAAGATGATTTCATTTATTCCCAAGGCTTTAGAGGAAAGGTTTAAAGATTTTCAAGAAGAATTAGTTGTCGACCAAGAAATGCTCAAAATTAGACTTTGATGGATAGATCGGGTCTTGTACCTGGATGACAAGGTGGTGCATTTTCTCCAGGCCGATTGTTTCGAATTTTTCCAGTGTTGACAAGATGGTAAAGTACACAGGAGTGGATTGGCATTGATTTGAGTAGCCGTCAAAGTGGCCTGGGAACAATTATCAAACAAGTTCAAAAGATCCAAATAAAACTTTGGGGTGATTGAATAGATAGAAGAGAAGATTACTAGCATGGTGCATTGACCTAGCTAGGGTCTCTAGAAATGCTATTCATTAACAGAGATGAAGATAAGGCGGGATTTGAAGTTGAGGTAATCCTTTTATTTGTTTTTAATAGGAAATGAGATGATAAAATCGTGTCACAAAATTGGTTATTTTCAGTAAATAGAGTCTCAAAGGATTTTGCCAATAAAAGTGGATTTGGCTTTTATAAAGGGAGTCTTAGAAAGTAGGGTTTCATGAATAGTAGGATTTCTTGTAAATGCATTCGCAAAAATATAAAATGAGAAACTTAGTTCATTTCTCCTTTTGTTTCTAAATAAGTAAAGGTTTTGAAAATAAGAAGATCAAGATTGAGTAGTGATACTGGGATTAATTTTAAGAACTTTTTTTTGAAATAGAGGATATAGCAGGGAATATAGTTCTTATTTTATCTTTGGTCACATCCCAAATTTAATTTGATCATGTTAATGTCTTATGGATTTTTTTTATTTAGTGGGGTTCATAAACCATATCCATTTTAAGGTTGAAAAAGCAACACACAAGTAGGCAAGGAATTCAATCATCACAAAAGAGTCAATCATAGTGAACAGTCAAGCATAAATAAATTAAGCAGAAAGGAAGTAAAACTTAATCCAAGCAATTATCATATATTTCTGAGTGGGTGATCATGCATGACAAGATGCCTCGAAATATGTTTAACTCATAACTTGATATTTCTCAAGAGGCTTGAAGGTGAAGGAAAATATATGGGTTAATAGATTTCCCACTTGTAGTTTTTGTCAAAGAGATTATTGATATAAGTGTTTTAAATACTTGTAAAAGTATTAGGGTTTAGAAGAGGTAGGAGAGTGTACCATAGAGATCTTCCTATTATATAAGTATGTTGGTTTGGAAATATTTTTGTTCTATAAAGACTAGGCCTTTGGGTTGGTTGCTAAAGCAAAATATGCTTGAAAAGGGGTTGGCCAAAATAGGATTGTAGAGGATACAAGTAGTACTAGTTTTCTTGTCATGACATGATCACAAGGGTTATAGTTCAATTTTTGTTAAGTTCAAAGGTTGACTGAAGGTGATCATTATCACAATCAACACAACACACGTGGTTAAACAAGTAATGGGAAGGAAAACTCAACCATTAGTGAATGTTTTCAAAAAGTTTTTGTTGGTTCTCATTTTTGGGTTATTTATAACTATGTATTTTCTTAGTTTCCAAATTTTGGGATGTTACAACCATATCAAACACAAATCATCTCAATTCGACACAAGACTTGTACCTCAAATGATTATGTCTTTCTTATACATCACAGAAGAAACTTTACAAGTGGATTCACCACAGAATTCATTTGAATATCAGAATACAATTACCACATCTTTACATCAGGAATTCATTACAAAAATAATTACAGAAAAACAGAAAGAAATCCTTATCTAAGTAATGATCCCAATCTTCCATGGATCTTATTTCACCTGCAAAACAAATCAAAAATAGAAAAGAGAACAAAACATTGTTATGATTAAATTGTTGCCAACATCATTTGGCGCTGGCAGTTCACTGTTTGGAACATTGGAAAAAGCCTAAATCAATAGAAATTGATCAAGCTACTAAAGTACAAATTGGAGATTACAAATTAAAACTTCGGCAAATTAGATCAGACCACCATATTTTTCATCATGCTCTGGATTAAGGCAATAACCAACATGGATCAAGTCCCACAAAGGTAACAGATTTACAAAGGCAACATTAGCTGGTTGAGCATGATCTGGTGATCCAATGTGATCAAAGGTGTCGGGTCCACAGATACTGGGGTACCCAGACCCACCTATCTTTGGCCCTGGCCCACGCCACGCGGAACGACCTTTAGGTCAAACATGCCACGTCATCAACCACACGAAGCTTGCCTCGCGAGGGTCCGCGCTTCGCGAGGGCCTCACCTCCTCAAGCACCCTTCATGGGGCCCTCTTCGGGAGTACGCCTCGTGGGCGCCTGCTGCCCCAGGAAGTTACGTGGAAGTTTCCTTCTCCTCGGATGCCATTCTAGTCATGAACGCAACGTGGCCGGCGCAGGGTGACATCGCGACTCTGCGCCCTCTTATGATGAAAGAGGAAACTGTGCTGCCCGCCAGAGCTCCTACAGCAAATACCACCCCATCTGGTGATTAAAGTGATGCAGGGAAACAAGACTCGACGGGCGACGTCATCGCCCACCACCGGCGCGCCCAGGACGGTGCCCTTTGCGCCGTGCTTTGCACACTTTGGGGGCGACAAGCACGGGACCCACCTGCAGGACGTGCCAGGACCGCTTTGTCTTGTACTTACCTTTACGCCAAATTGTGGTAGCCCTTCCCGCCAACGGGAAGAGGCCCAGGCCAGTATATGTATGGTGTCACCACCACCGTAGAGAGGGGCTGACCTCCGGATCCCAACCGTTTAATACCAACAAATATTCACAACATAACTTCCTCAGCAAAAAGCAAAATGCTAGCAAAGGTGCATCTAATCAGTGTTAAAGCATTTATATTTGTTGCAGGTAAAACAACATGAAGTGTCAATACTTGGATGAGTTTGCCCAACTGTAAAAACAAACAAAGGTTCTTGCATTGATTTAGATCGAATCACGTCAAGATTTTTGAGATCTTTTGATTCTTTCTTCTATTGACTAGTAAACTCATTGTGCTTACAACCTTGCTCTCGAATTTATGAAATTATTTTGTGTTCCCCTTATGATTCATATGCTTGACAAACTAATGGTTGAGAGCCTCATGCCCCGTGAATACGAGTGCCTACACCACGGTGTTACTCAACTCGGGATATGAAGCAAGTTCAAGTAAAGGTTATTGCACAATAGCGTCATCAAGAGGATCAACTGGGGTACCTCTTGTCCCATGACATGGAACAAGCCCATGTCAAAATGACAAGACAAACAAACATAGGAACAATCTCAACATCCTTTTTATTTTTACTATTGGGATAGCTTTTTATTGTGGGTGCATCACCGAAGGTTCACATATCATGTAAGTAAATTTCCACCATGACAACACGGCTTAGATTAGCGGCCCAGGTGTCTCTCTAGCCATTTATACAACTACTCAAACTTACTAAATTTCCACATTCATTTAGCACCATGATAAGCATCCATAAACAAAAGTACATGATATCAACTAGGTTTAATTTAGTGCAATGTTGAAAGCTTGCCATGTGACAGCACATTTGGGCTAGCTAGCAACCACTAAGCTTGTCAGGCATATGACTACATGTTTTAACGTTTGAAAAACTCTTTTATTCCCTATTTGGTTGGAAAGTTTAGTAAGCACAATGGAATGCATAGACCTTTGTTTAGAGCCACAGTTTCTCAGTCCACAGCCAAGTGCTATCACTAAATAATATTTCACTTGCATCAACATATAACATACTAGAACACGAAAAAGATAAACATTTGCTACTACTTCCCTAGATGTTAAAGAAGCTATAATGTGCACACTTGCTGTTATTAAAAAGTCCACATAAGCACAGCAAAGGTGTCATAGCTTTCATCCATTTCATGCACATCATCTCATCATCGTTGTTCTCCTCTCCCAATTTGAACTGCGCAATAAAACTCAAGTCTGCCATAAAAATATTACTGCTTACATTTACCCTATCTAAACACCTCAGAAAAATCTCATAATTTACATGTGTGTAGGCTATGAAAAGTTTCAGCAGTGGTTAAAATTTCAGCTCAATAGGAGGTACATAAAAAAGATGAAAAATAAAACAGTGAGCAGGTTTCAGCAATTCCTGCACCTATATCTTTGCGTTGAGATCAAGAAAACGAAAATATTTTTTGTTCTTTTTTTATTTTAAGATGCATCAAGTAAATAACCATAAGTAAATAAGAAAAAGAAACAAATAAAATATTTTTGTGTTTTGTGATTTTAAGAACAAGAAACTAAAAGATAAGAAGATAAAGATGATATAAAACAACAGAGTTGAAAGGGAGAGAAATACTCCCCCAAGCTTGAGATCAAGCTAGTATGCCGGTGGGTAACCGTACCCACCACTTCCATCACCAGGGAAGTAACCATATTGGTTCCCTTGCATTCCTGGATTTTGAGGCTCCACTTGGGGTTGCACCTCCTTTACGGTCCATTTCCCGGTAATCCTGTCAAAATGGTTAGCACAGGGGAGTCTAATGGACACACTTTGTCCATTAGAACTCTTATAGCTATACAAATAATGATTCATGTGCCTTTCACTCATTTCCATGCGAGAGAGTAAAGCAAAATCTAGTAAATTAGACTCTCTCACTAGGCTACCCATGTTATCATTAAAACCCCTCTCTTCCTTAATGTATTCATAAACCAAAGTAGCAATGGCACCAGCATATATAGGAGTTTCATCACTGTTGTTTCTACTCACAACCAAGTGTAAAGATCTAGCAAGGATTACTCCCAAGTTGTAAGCACGTGGTGTGTTCTCTTTTGCACATTTTAGTAAATATATCATGGGTCCAGTGCAAGCAGAAGTATTATCCCTAGCAAGAAATCCTCTTGCTAGGAACAAAGCAAAGTATCTCAAACCGGGGTGTTGTATGTGAGTGAATTTACCCCTATTGAGTCTCTCAGGAACATCTACAGAAATGCTATGCCAAAAATTAACAAGTTCCTGATTCGTATCCGCACGGGTCTCATCCCAACTACCCGCGTTTTGCACTCGAATAGCCTTGCAGAACTCATCAAGTGACATGACTAAGCGCTGCCCTCTCATAGTAAATTTAACAACAAAAGTGGGAGGCGGCGGCTTACTTTTCTTGCTGCGCTTGTGGACCTCGGGACCCTCAAACCGGAATGTAGAGAGGAATTCCCGTGAGAGCTCCTCGTATGTGTTTCTTGGGTTTTGAGAGAACTCTAGTGGTCCGGTTGCAGTGGCAAAGGTGTTGAAGTCTTCTTCTATTCCCCAATGTTCAAGAACCACGGGGTCTTGCCATTTGGTGGCATGAATCCGAAGTCTCTCCCCCGCGAACACCGCATTATCTTCCCATAGATGATTATCATCATAGTTTTTCTAAGACTCTTGATTCTCTTCTCCTAGTTCTTGAAGTCATTCCAAGCAACCCTTTCCCCTTGTTCATCATGGTACCTTGCTGTCCAAAACTAACACCCAACAAAAATTAAGATGCAACACTCTAAAACAACATTGAGCCCTCCATTACTAGTCCCCACATCAATATCATGCATCAATATCAACTAGAGAACTTAAATCTATGGACTTCTCAAGCATTTTAGGTGGCACCTAGTGCAGCAAAGTACCTCATATATAAAGCATAAGAACAAAAAGTAATTGGATGGGTGGAGGATTCACATACCAAGGAGTAATCCCACCAAACAGATTTGAAAATCTGCCCTAATCTTGGAGATCGAAGGATACCAGGAAGAACGAGTACGGGAAAATTTTGGGAAAATACCTGGAGGTGGTTTTCTGTCAAGGGGGAGGAGATGAGCACTTGCCCCCCCCCCACCTAACTCCCCCTGGGGGCCAAGTTGGTGGGTCCCACGCGGCCAAGGAATCTGGCCGCGTGGGATACTCCCTTTTGGTCCCTGGTGGCCCTCTGGTGTCCCCCTTCTGGCTGTTGGTCCCTCTGGTAAAATAACTTACGTCCAAATTTTTCTGGAATTTTTCGAGAAAATTTTCTGAAGAGAATTTTTAAAACTTCATATTCTGAAATTTCTGAACCCTGAAATAATTATGTCTATGCATATACTCTAGTATTTTAAGATAAACAAAATCTAAATGCAACACAATTTTTATGGGAATCAAGTTTTCATCATTTCCACATTAGTAATGAGGTTGATCAAGTCTCATTAATAATATGCAAAAGATGTAATACATGATTCTTATTTTATATAAAGAGAAAAATTCAAGTTACCTCATATTTGATTGGAATAGTTCCAATCATTATGGTAGCATATTTTGGTTCAGGAGGTGGTAGTGCAAATTCAAAGCTTCCAACTATAAGAGTATTTCTTTCAATAGAATTCACACTCTTGTTTATCATTGTGACTGGATTCTTCTTGGAAAAATAGATAGTATGCTCATTTCCTTTGACATTAAATGTCACTTTGCTCTCAGTGCAATTTATCACAGCTCCTGCAGTGTTTAAAAAGGGTCTTCCAAGAATAATAGATAGATTATCATCCTCAGGCATTTATAATATAACAAAGTCTGTAGGAATTAAAACATTAGCAATAGAGATAGGAACATCCTCACATATACCTATGGGCACAGCAGTTGATTTATCAGCCATTTGTAATGAAACTTCAGTTGGAACCAATTTGTTTAGGTCAAGTTTCTTATATAAAGAAAAAGGCATGACACTAACACCAGCTCCTAAATCACGTAGGGCATATTTCACATAAGTTTCTTTAATGTGACAAGGAATAGTGGGAATACCAGGGTCTCCACGCTTTTCAGGCAATTTCCCTTCAAATGAATAATTAGCAAGCATAGCAGTAATTGCATCATTAGGTATCTTCCTCTTATTAGTGACAATATCTTTCATATATTTTGAATATGGAGGAATTTTAATAGCATAAACAAGATGAATTTGCAAACACAAAGTTTTAATCAATTCAAAAAACTTCTCAAACCTAGCATCATCCAAAGATTTAATTACCTCTTGGGGATATGGTATGGGCCTTTGCACCTATGGATCCCTTTCTTTACCTTTTTGCTTCTTCTTTTTATTCTTATCAGTAGGTAATTGAGGGTCTTCTTTCTCAATAGATTCAGGTTCTTCCTTATTTTCTTCTTGTTGTTGTTCTTCTTCAAGTGGAGGTGATTCTTCTTCTTCAATATTATTATCTTCAGTCTCAGCATCCGAAATAGAAATATCCTTGTCTTGTTCTTGAGACTCATCAGTATCTTTGCTTTCATTGGGAGATTTTCCTGCAGAAGATTTCTTTTTGAGAGCCTCTTGCTCTTTCCTCTTAGGATGGTTCTCAGGATAGTCAGGATCCTGGGTACTTGCACCACCCCTAGTATTAACTCCACAAACCTGTTTCTTTTCCATAAGATTTCCATACAATTGATTTTGAAGAGAAACCATTTGTTCAACTTGATTATTCATCCTCTCACAATGTTTAATGATTATTTTAAGCTCTCCCACACTAGCATTTATATTTTCATGGACAGATTTAATCTTATGAGAGTTTTCCATAATTTTCAATCTAATCTCATGCTTCTCGGGATTATTATTATAAGCAAAATAAATAGGATACATAAATAGGAGGAGTTACCTTTTCATTACCTTCCATAGAACTAATAGCATTGACTGGAATTGGAAAGCATGGTTGGTCATTAGGAAGTTTAACACCCAATTCAGCTAATTGCTTGAGATGAGAGGTTTTAATTCCCTTCTCTTCGATATCCTTGGAAGCTTCTTTCATTCCCTCTTCATTTAATTCAATAATTCCTCTTTTCTTCTCCAGAAATATCTCTTTTCCATTAAACTCTTCGATATTCCAATCTTCATAATTTCTAGAGATAGTCTCCAATAACTCAGTTGCTTCATCAACAGTCCTTTCCCTGAAAACATTACCTGCAATACTATCAAGATAGCTTCTAGTGTTTTCAGTTAGTCCATTATAAAATATATCAAGTATTTCATTACTCTTAAAGCCATGGGTAGGACATTTCCTAACCATCTTTCTGTACCTCCCCCAAGCTTGGGGTAAATCCTCCTTCTCTTTCTGTGAAAAGTTGCTAATCTCCATAATTAAACCATGGACCTTACCGGCAGGGAAGTATTTATTATAGAAGACCTGCAAACATTCTTCTTTGCTAGTAATAGATCCTGGTTCTAAATGATTATACCAGATTTTAGCACTTCCTCCCAAAGTGAAAGGAAACAACTTTAAGAAATAATAGCACTGGTGTATTTCATCCTTACCAATGCCACAGATAGATCATGCAAATCAGCAATGTGTTCAAAAGGAAACTCATTATCTCTCCCATAAACCTTATACTTCTCAGCTTCTTTAATCTTTTCAGGATCAACACTAAACTCATAATCTTTATCTTTAATTTTAATAGATGGAGATTTCATTTTCTTAGCAACAGGGAAATAATTATCAAGAGGAGAATTTGCATAACTATCAAGTTTCTCTAATTTATCAAATCCTGAATCCATAAAAGCCATAGTAAAAGCCTCTTCTTCCTCAGAAGAAGTTTCATACTCATCATCAAAATATTCAATATCTTCTAACTCAGACTCCACATTTTCAATAGTAGAAGATTCAGGAATTTCATGTGTTTCAATTAACTCAGATGTTATTTCAGGTGTCACTTCTTTGTCTATGCTACCACATATTAAATCATTTTCAGTATTAGTAGACATCTTAGACAATGGTGAACTAGATATTTTTTTACCTTTCTTTTTAGTAACAATATCAGAAGCAACATCAGGTGAAAAGTTTTGCCTACTTGGTAAGTCCTTACCTCCTCGAGTAGTGGAAGGCCTCACTTCCTTAGGAGTGCTTTTTTCCTATCCCATGGTTAGGAACAAGTAAATGCAGCAAATAAATGATAACAAGTTGTCTTACCAATAAAGCTAGGTTCCCCGGCAACGGCGCCAGAAAAGTTCTTGATACCCACAAGTATAGGGGATCGCTGAAATCTTCGTTGGGAAGTATTACCCAAATTTATAGTTCGACACGATGGGAACACAAGAATACAAATAAGACTTTAGCAATTGAGACGTCACTCTCAACCACACATGTATATCAATAAACTTGCAGCAGTAATAGTGATGGCAGCAATATGATTCAAGTAACCATAGTAAAACAGCAGTAGTGACAAAGGGTTTCCCAGTTTTCACCGGAAAAGTGAAAGTGTAACTCAGAGATTTAAAACGTAGGCATGAGGTGACAGTGGGGTGCTGCATGAATAAGATTGATCATATAATAAGATTCATATAGCAATGGGACTTATCTCTAACTTCGATATATAGGTATGTGTTCCATAATTAGTTGTGCGTACTAACCAAGAGAATTTGCACAACATCTATTGTCCTACCTGCCCATTTCACCGGGGCCAACTTGGAACTACAGGTAATTAAGGTCTACCCTTTCGAATAGCCCGGAACAATGCATTAACACTTTATGAACACATAGAATCCTCAAACTAAAACATCTCCCCCTTGTTTTCCCTATATGTCACATGTAGGGTTCGTAGGTTCAACATATTAGCAGGTGATACCAAACTCAATTATATGATGGGGCAAAATAAGTTCAGTACTGAAATCATGCCACTCGGGCCCTAGTAGCAAGCATTAAACATGGCATAGGTGCATCAAACACAATTCAAAAGCATCCTCAAGATAAACCCCTAAAATCTCGAACAACGAGTATCATTACATGATCAATCTCATCCAATCCCCATCCACCTCATGTGCCTACAGCGGACTACTCACACATGGTGATGGTGAGGGAGCTCATGGTCGATGGAGATGAAGGCGGTGATGATGGCGGTGAAGACGGCCTCCGGATCCCTCCTCCGGGGAGGAATCCTGGATCAATCTGTCTCCGAAAACGAAGATCGTGGGTGTGGCGGCGCTCTGTTTCGCGAATAGCTCTCTCCTCCTAGGGCAGCCACTTTTTCGTATATATGAAGGGGTACGTCGAAGACGAAGGCGAGGAGGTGTCCGAGGCTCCAGATGGTTGGGCCCACGCGGCCAAAGAATCTGGCCGCGTGGGGCCCTCCCTTTTGGGCCTCCGACGCTTCCTCGTGTCCATCTTTCGCTCATGGGCCTTCTTTTCCATAAAAATGACGTGGTATTTTTCCCGATTTAATTTCCTGCAAACATAATCAGAAACAAGACTTTGCTAAAAACAGCGTCAGATTCAGCAGTTTTATTCAAATATGGGAAGATTCCGGAGCAAATTATGAAGCAAAGTGATTGGAAAAGTAGATGCACTTTAGGTGCATCAGCTGTCTCCTACTACACCCATAAACACTGTTGCATTACCTGTCTCTATTGACCAATTTGAGGATGTTCCATATACACCTGCATTGCTTGCTAATCATTGTGCAGGAACTGGTCGCGGAGCGCATTTGGAGCTTCTGGATGCTCCTGACACTGCTGTTGAATCTTCTCGCATTGTTCACGTCGATCACAATGTTGTGCATGCTCCATGCATGGCTGCTCGTCGCTCGTGCTAGCGTGCGTGCCTGCTCCACCCGCGCATGGGTCCGCTGGCCTGTCAACGCCTGGGCCACGTCGTCATGGCTCCTCGCCTGGCCAAGCAACGCCTGGGTCGCGTCATCCGAGTTACCCACTAGCCGCTGGTCTCTCCTGCGCCTGGGCCCGATGTTGGGCCATTGTCGCCTCCAGCGTCTGGGCCATCCGCCTCATCACCTGAGGCCACGTCGAGCTCGTCACGTGATGCCGTGCCGAGATCGTCACCTGAGGCGTCAAGTTCGTCCCAGGAACCTGCTGCTCCGCCGGTCGTCTCCACCACACTGTCGCGGCCAGTTACTCGCAGTCGTACTGGTCATTCTCAACCGAAGATTTGGACGGATGGTTCGGTAGCCTGGCTTGCTGCCTGTACTACTCACGGTATTCTCGATCCTACCACTGAGCCGACCTCACGTCATGACGCCCTATGCATTCCACATTGGCGTCAGGCTATGGAAGAGGGGTTTCGCGCTCTTCTCCATAATGAGACTTGGAAGCTGGTTCCGCCTCCTTCTGGTGTCAACATCATTGATTCTAAATTGGTGTTCAAGATCTAGAGAAAGTCTGATGGTTCTATTGAGCGCTACAGGCGCGTCTCGTGGCTAAAGGGTTCAAACAACACTACGGTCTTGATTACGAGGACACCTTTAGTCCTGTTGTCAAGCCTACCACCATACGGTTGCTTCTATCGTTGGCTGTTACCCATGGCTGGCATCTTCGCCAGCTTGTTGTTCAGAATGCCTTCTTGCACGGTGTTCTTGAGGAGGAAGTGTATATGAGACAGCCGCCTTGCTTTGCCGATCCAGCTCAGCCGCACCATCTTTGTCGTCTTGATAAGGCCCTCTATGGTCTTAAACAGGCACCTCGTGCTTGGCATGCTCGCTTGGGGCTGCTCTGCGGACTCATAGTTTTGTACCTTCTACTGCTGACACGTCGCTCTTCATGCTTCGACATTCTGAGATCACATGTTCGTCTTGGTCTATGTTGGTGATTTATTCTGGTGAGCTCCTCCTCTGCTGCTGTTGATAGGCTGGTTCAGGGACTGCGGTCTGAGTTTGCCATCGAGGATCTTGGATCTCTCAACTTCATTCTGGGATTAGAGCGGTATCTACCTCTTCTCGTGGCCTTGCTCTTACTCAGAAGAAGTATGCTCTTGATCTTCTTCGACGGGCTGGTATGCTCAAGTGCAACCTTGCGTCCACACCCATGACTCCAATAGAGAAGCTTAATAGTTTAGATGGTGTTCTATTGAATCTGATGAGGCTACGACCTATTGCAGTATTGTTGGGGGTCTCCAGTACGTGCTCATTACCCGGCCAGACTTGTCCTTTAGTGAACAAGGTGTGTCAGTACTTACAGGCTCCTCGGCATCCTCACTGGGCTGTAGTGAAGCGGATTCTTTGGTACATTAGTTCGACCGTGTCTTATGGAGTGCATCTTCGACCAGCCCCTTCTGGCCTTCTCTCTGCCTTTTTCGATGCAGACTGGGCCGGCAGCTCCGATGACAGGTGATCGACGGGGGGCTACGCTATCTTCTATGGACCAAACTTGATCGCCTGGAGTGCGCGCAAGCAAGCTACAGTTTCACGTTCCAGTATAGAGTCTGAGTACAAGGCTCTCGCTAATGCCACTGTTGAACTAGTCTGGGTCCAGTCTCTACTTCAGTCTTCAGGAGTTGAGGATAACACAAGACCGTCCACCGGTTCTATGGTGTGACAACATCGGTGCTACATATCTATCTTCGAATCTAGTGTTCCATGCTCGTACGAAGCACATCGAGGTGGATTATCATTTTGTGAGAGAATGTGTTGCCCAGAAGCTCCTACATATCAAGTTCATCTCGTCTAAAGATCAACTTGCAGATATCTTCACCAAGCCACTGCCATTACCACTCTTTGAGGCTTGTAGGTGCAATTTTAATCTTTTAGACACAGTTAAGATTGATGGAGGGTGTTAGACGTATTGTATAGGATCTAACCTTCTAACCATCGTGTACTTGTACAAGTCTTTGATCAATATATAAACGTGAATAAGCCACCCCGACGCGGTGTGATCTTCCCTCTATTCTGCCTACCTCTCTAGGTTTTACACAGGCAGAGGAATGTGGCACGGCGCAGGGTCTGCCCTTCCCTCGACAGGGAGGACTTCGGCAACCCCTTCCTCATCAAGAGAAATATGGTGCTGAAGGAGTTGGTCGAAAAGGATCAGGCTCAGCGCGAGCGCGAGCGGCTCGAGTACCTTAAGAACGCAGGTTCAAAATATTTATGTCTATCCTATGTCATCTAAGTGTTTCCCTAAACCCTAGTATGTTTGCTATCGTGTTTGATTTTAATTTACCAAACTCAAGTTGTTTGATATCCCAGTTAGCAACTTAGCATATGCCTGCACTTTGGTTTTCATTAAACGTTTTATTTCAGAGAGTAGTGCGTGCTGGCAGGAAGTTGACCGGACCTGAGTGTGTTTGCCTCCGTGGCGTCTCTTCCTCTCCACCATCCCTAATCCCTTTTCTTCCTATAAATCTCACGCAAAATACATCAAATCCATCCAGTTCCTTAGCCAGTTTCACAGATCCGCCGTCCCCTTCGGTACTCAACCTTTCTTTCGCAAGAAGCCAGGGCAATCGCGGCATGGATGAGAAGCAGCAAGAGGATGAGAACCAAGATGAGAGCCAGATAAGGCGACGTGAAGTGCTGGGTATCCCAGATCTGGCGCTCAACATGCGAACCATGAGTATTGTAGATCCAAGGCTCAGTTCTGTCCAAGCAAATCAGATGCAACAGGAGGAGGAACTTGACTTTTCCTTTTGTCTCCTCATGAAGATTGCATGCACGGGAGGTATTCCAAGAAGCATCACAAAGCAAGCACTTCAGCAAGCCATGGCAAAAGCTTGGAGGAACAACTATTACGCTATCTCGCAGGTATCGGACTCTGTTTCTTGGCCCACTTCAAATCGCATGAAGCTATGATGTGGGTATACACTAGGCAGCCATGGACTATGGGGTCAGACAATCTGCTTCTTGACTGGTTTGATCCGGAGGATGAAGTAAACTCCAGTGGGGACTATAAATTTGACTATATCTTTGTTACAATAAGAGCTTATGGTATCCCGAGAGCTGCTAGATCTATTGCTTTGCTTGCTGATATATTGAATCAAGTAGGAACAGCATCGGAAATCAGGTGCTGCAACAAAATATGTTGTTTGCCAAACAGGATTACATTTGGGGTTTGGCAAATTGAGAGTAAGCCAGCCGGTGAAAGACCGAATCCAAATCATTTATCCGGATAATAGTGTTGGTTTAACATACATACATTATGAAAAGGTCAAGAGGATCTGCCTATTTTGTGGAATTATGTTTCACAATGTGCAACATTGCCCTTTGAGAATACATATGCTAAAAGAAAGATCCAAGAGAGGTATGTCAGTGCATGATTTCCCAACTCAGAGGTATGGTGAGTGGGTCATCGATGAAGATCTTATTCCCCTGGAAGCAATTCGTAGTGCATCTTTCACTAATGTAGGCCTTCAACAAAGGCCTAATCCAATTCTCACTAAACTTCAGAAGCTATTTGCGAAGGATTCAAAAGGAAAAGGGAAGCAGATTGAGCAAATTCATTATCTCCCTTCCAATCCAGCAACACATAAAGACACGGTTCCTCTGCCGCTAACCAAAAATCCTCCCTCTTCCTGCATCGACCTGAGCATGAAGCAGAGAAGGCTCCAACTTTGGCAGCGTTGCAGATCTCTTCCAGACAGGGTGATTTCTTCAAGCTCCAACTGATGCGAACCTCTCGGCGCAGTTTGTCACCAATCGGGGTAATTGCGATGATGTACTAGCTGCCACCACAGATCAATCTGTCATAGCCATATCTAGCAATACCCATACTGGAGATCTTGTAGAAAGAGAAGTGGGAGCAACAGCCGATGTCAAAGGATCCTTTTAGATGCCAATGCGGGAGCTGTCATTGATTCCCCAGCCACTATAGAAGAGGGTAGGACTCGACGTAGGTCTACAGGTTGGGATGTTCCACCGCCTGCCCAAGAAATAGGTTACCACCAACCTGCTCCGGAGACTAGGCACTATCATAAGGGTGCTGCAGTCTGGCTCCGCGATGGAAGCACTAATCAGCTGGGATCGGTTGGCCCTGTTCGCAGACCTCACCGACCATCTGTAGGCAGCGTGACACACCCCAATGCTCAATCGCCTCGCCGACAATCCCCAAACAGAAGCCAAGCAAATGCAGCAGACCATGATCCTGGGCCACTACACACCACTTCGCCAATTTGGTCACCAGTAATCACCTCCAAAAGGATCTTGGGGGGAACAACGAAAGAATGGACTTAGATCAGAGGGCTTTGGCGCCAGCCCTTGAGGCGCCACCGGCGCCATGAGAGCCCTCGGCTGGAACTGCCAAGGTATGGGCAAGAACCTTGGCAGTAGCAAGATGACCCANTAGTGCAATGTTGAAAGCTTGCCATGTGACAGCACATTTGGGCTAGCTAGCAACCACTAAGCTGTCAGGCCTATGACTAGATGTTTTAACGTTTGAAAAACTTTTATTCCCTCTTTGGTTGGCAAGTTTAGTAGCACAATGAAATGCATAGACCTTTGTTTAGAGCCACAGTTACTCAATCCACAGCCAAGTGCTATCACTAAATAATATTTCACTTCCATCAACATATAACATACTAGAAAAACGAAAAGATAACATTCTACTACTACTCCCTAGATGTTAAAGAACTATAATGTGCACACTTGCTGTTATTAAAATTCCACATAAGCACAGCAAAGGTGTCATACCTTTCATCCATTTCATGCACATCATCTCATCATCGTTGTTCTCCTCTCCCAATTTGAACTGCGCATAAACTCAAGTCTGGCAGAAAAATATTACTGCATACGTACTGTTTTTACCCTACCTAAACACCTCAGAAAAAATCTCATAATTGACAGATGTGTAGGTTATGAAAAGTTGCAGTAGTGGTTAAAATCTAAGCTCATTTGGAGTTACAGAAATAAGATGAAAAATGAAACAGTGAGCAGGTTTCAGCAATTTCTGCACCCTCTATTTTTGCATTGGTTTCAAGAAAACGAAATATTTTTGTTCTTTTTTATTTTAAGATGCATAAAGTAAATAACCAGAAGTAATAAGCTAAAGAAACAAGTAAAATCTTTTTTGTTTTTATGATTTAAGAACAAGAAACTAAAACATAACAAGATAAAGATGATATAAAACAACGAAGTGGAAAGGGGAGAGAAATACTCCCCCAAGCTTGCGATCAAGCTAGTATGCCGGTGGGTATCCGTACCCACCACTTCCATCACCAGGGAAGTAACCATATTGGTTCCCTTGCATTCCTGGATTTTGAGGCTCCACTTGGGGTTGCACCTCCTTTACGGTCCATTTCCCGGTAGTCCTGTCAAAAAGGTTAGCATAGGGGAGTCCTAATGGACACACTTTGTCCATTAGAACTCTTATAGCTATACAATTAATGATTCCCGCGCCTTTCACTCATTTCCATGCGAGAGAGTAAAGCAAAATCTAGTAAATTAGACTCTCTCACTAGGCTACCCATGTATCATTAAAACTCCTCTCTTCCTTATTGTATTCATAACCAAAGTAGCAATGGCACCAGCATATATAGGAGTTTCATCAGTGTTGTTTCTACTCACAACCGAGTGTAAAGATCTAGCAAGGATTACTCCCAAGTTGTAAGCACATGGTGTGTTCTCTTTTGCACATTTTAGTAAATATATCATGGGTCCAGTGCAAGCAGAAGTATTATCCCTAGCAAGAAATCCTCTTGCTAGGAACAAAGCAAAGTATCTCAAACCGGGGTGTTGTATGTGAGTGAATTTACCCCTATTGAGTCTCTCATGAATATTTACAGAAATGCTATGCCAAAAATCAACAAGTTCCTGATTAGTATCCGCACGGGTCTCATCCCAACTACCCGCGTTTTGCACTCGAATAGCCTTGCAGAACTCATCAAGTGACATGACTAAGCGCTGCCCTCTCATAGTAAATTTAACAACAAAAGTGGGAGGCGGCGGCTTACTTTTCTTGCTGCGCTTGTGGACCTCGGGACCCTCAAACCGGAATGTAGAGAGGAATTCCCGCGAGAGCTCCTCGTATGTGTTTCTTGGGTTTTGAGAGAACTCTAGTAGTCCGGTTGCAGCGGAAAAGGCGTTGAAGTCTTCTTCTATTCCCCAATGTTCAAGAACCACGGGGTCTTGCCATTTGGTGGCATGAATCCGAAGTCTCTCCCCCGCGAACACCACATTATCTTCACATAGATGATTATCATCATAGTTTTCTGAGACTCTTGATTCTCTTCTCCTAGTTCTTGAAGTCATTCCAAGCAACCCTTTCCCCTTGTTCATCATGGTACCTTGCTGGAGGTGGTTTTCTGTCGAGGGGGAGGAGATGAGCACTTGCCCCCCACCTAACTCCCCCTGGGGGCCAAGTTGGTGGGTCCCACACGGCCAAGGAATCTGGCCGCATGGGACAGTCCCTTTGGTCCCTGGTGGCCCTCTGGTGTCCCCCTTCTGGCTGTTGGTCCCTCTGGTAAAATAACTTACCTCCAAATTTTTCTGGAATTTTTCGAGAAAATTTTCTGAAGAGAATTTTTAAAACTTCATATTCTGAAATTTCTGAACCCTGAAATAATTATGTCTATGCATATACTCTAATATTTTAAGATAAACCAAAATCTAAATGCAACACAATTTTTATGGGAATCAAGTTTTCATCATTTCCACATTAGTAATGAGGTTGATCAAGTCTCATTAATAATATGCAAAAGATGTAATACATGATTCTTATTTTATATAAAGAGAAAAATTCAAGTTACCTCATATTTGATTGGAATAGTTCCAATCATTATGGTAGCATATTTTGGTTCAGGAGGTGGTAGTGCAAATTCAAAGCTTCCAACTATAAGAGTATTTCTTTGAATAGAATTCACACTCTTGTTTATCATTGTGACTGGATTCTTCTTGGGAAAATAGATAGTATGCTCATTTCCTTTGACATTAAATGTCACTTTGCTCTCAGTGCAATTTATCACAGCTCCTGCAGTGTTTAAAAAGGGTCTTCCAAGAATAATAGATAGATTATCATCCTCAGGCATTTCTAATATAACAAAGTCTGTAGGAATTAAAACATTAGCAATAGAGATAGGAACATCCTCACATATACCTATGGGCACAACAGTTGATTTATCAGCCATTTGTAATGAAACTTCAGTTGGAACCAATTTGTTTAGGTCAAGTTTCTTATATAAAGAAAAAGGCATGACACTAACACCAGCTCCTAAATCACATAGGGCATATTTCACATAAGTTTCTTTAATGTGACAAGGAATAGTGGGAATACCAGCATCTAGGCGTTCAAATCCTCTAAAGTACACATAAGGTGTCGGTGTTTTCTCCGCCGAGATAAAATTGCACCCTTTCTTTCCAAACAACGTTCCAGTAATCTCGTTAGAAACCTCCGGTGCATTTCGTAGGCCACACTCGCAAATTCAACAATCTGCTGTCTGATACAAAAAAAATTCAAAGAGAAAATATCCATATACTGCATTATTTCTCACATATGTACAACCCCACTGAAAGAATACAAACTGTTGCATATTTTGACATGTCTCTCAACACTTCCAAACAGCTCCTAGCTGATACCTATGTTCCTCGTAAAGGTGTTGTGTCGATCTGGAAACCCCCATGGTATCCCTCTCCGTTAATTCAAGCATCATCAATCTGTACATATTTGGAGGGCGGAAATCTTCTTGCGTAGACCTCATAAAGGTGTTATGTCGATCTGGACACTACGTCACGGTTGAGCTTTTGGGGCATTTTAAAGTGCCCCGAAATGTCAATTTATTGCCCCCAATAAGTTTTAAGGGCACTTTTTCAAGTGCCCAATATACCCGTGCCTCTAAAGAATTTAGGGGCAGTTATTTAAAATGCCCCCAAAACTTACCATTTAGAGGCACTTTAGCAACTGCCCCCGAAAAGTTTTAAGGGCACATTGCCAATATGCCCCGAAAACTTTTAAGGGCACATTGCCAATCTGCCCCGAAAACTTTTAAGGGCACATTTCCAATCTGCCCCAAAAATTTATTAAGGCATTTATCAAAACTGCTGCAAAAATCTTTAAGGGCACTTTGCCTCCCGATAAGAATTACACATTCATCCAAATATTACACATAATTTACAATCCATAAGATCCAAATCACAATCAAATGTTCATCCATTTCATCACAATTCAAAAGATCCAACTCACAATTCATAATAGACTTACAATGAAACCTGCTGGAAATATAAAATTTGCTCACGACAACATCAAAACCTGGAGCATGTAAACCTTCTGGCAACACCACACGTGCTCCATCAACATCTGGCTACAGCTGAAACACCTGCCAAATGACAACATACAAGGCATCATATATAGAACCTATAACCCTGGAACTACATACTCAGGACACAGAATATTCCCTCTCTTATGTTGCACAATAAAGATTGACAGATAATAATTTCCAAACAAGACAGAATTGCCGAGCTATGTTAGTAGTTCACCTAACGATTCGTATAAAGTAGATATCAATGATATGACACTGGAAGGTATATTCATGTTGCCACTGATGCACAACACTTGCACATGTACCAAATCCTGCATAGATAGCATATAAACAACCAACTAGTTCATATGTTGCTTAACAACACCTAAATCTGTCCAGAAACTATAGCTCACTGAAATATGATACATAACACCTAAACATATACTCAAACATGCATATTATCTCAGGAAATAAATCTGGCATGTTTGGATGCTAGCAAATCATCAAGAACTCATAAAACAACATAAGTAAATTAAGAGCAGCAAGTAAAATCTGTCCAGAAAAACATATAGGAATTACTACAGTATTTACACCACAAGCTCCATCTTAATTAAAAATATAATAATAAGTTACAGGAACCTATCCTGTATGCACAGCACATATACACTTATTGGAGATAACAACATATTTTCTTATCACAAGAAAATAAAGAATATATATTCAAATCATACACTGTATTCTAAGCATGGTATCATATGATCTTTATGCACTACAGATTAAGCAAAGCAATCAGTTAATTACCACCACAGCTCAAATATACCAAGTAGTTCTGGAAATCATCCACAACACCATAAATATGAGTGAATCATCTAAAATTCATCTCTGAAACTAAAGTATAACACATATAAGCAGTTAGCTAGTCAAACTCAAGATTTATTCAGATAACACGACGGACAGTGAGGAACACAGCTAGCACAGCACAGCACAAGTACACGCATCAGTTCATCACGCAGCCGTGCGTCACCATGGTTGCGGTGATGGCATCACCGCCATCCCTTCAGTGAGAGCTGCACAGCAGCAGCTTCAGTAAAAGGAGGACCAGATCACCCGGGCACCACCAGACCGGGAGGGGAACTAGCGAAGGAGACACCGGGGTTGTAGTGTATTACCGCCATCCTGCAGGTGTCGAGGGTGTCTGAGTGGGGGCGAGGTTAAGCAGAAGGTCGAGCAGAGGCTCGAGGTGGAGGTCGGGGTCGCCAGGAGCAGTACACCGAGACGGCGTGCTTGAGCAGGGGCACAAGGAATATGCATTTAGAACTACTAGACGAATAGGCGAGCTTCGCCTCGCCGGCTGCCAGACGTTGTTGCACCATATGACCAACATGGAAGTATTGCGCATCTAACATGAAAACCTCGGGAATATTGATGCAATCAATCCAAATAACAAACAAATATTACTTAAACTCCGCAGGTACCAACATCAATCCAAATATCAGCAATTCCGCTACTCACTTTGTGATTAGAACCGAACTTCGGAAAGGGGGTTGAAACAGCAAAGGTACCAATCAAAAGCATTGAAGCACCACTATACTATTCAGTACAAGCTCACCACTTGGTGGACAAATATAATTATCACCTAAATCTGAAAAGAGTGAGTTCTCTAACTGAACTATTTACGTACTTTGCAGTGCAAAGTTCTCTGTAGAAAATTTAGTTAAATATCTTAATCTGACTAAAGATAGAAATTCCTTAGCCTAATCGGTAACTATTCGCATCTATCAATTTAACTGTCATTAGTAAGAGGGGTTGCAGTACAAGCACAACAAACTACAGCTGGTAATCTTTTGGGATGTTCAGCTACATGGCTAAGATACAACATAGGAAGATAAAATAGGTGTTGTAAGGTAGCAACACAGCTTGGTCATGTAAATAGCTGGAGTAAATATTAAGGGTCCAACCGGTAGCCTCTCTACCGCTAGTACCAAGGTCATGGACTTGTACCAGAACGAGCTATGTGTTAACACTGACAAACTTTTCAATCCGGTATCTGTAAAAAAGAGCGTAGATTAACCCAGTAACTCAATGGAAAGTTGCTCTACTTATTGAGATTCTTCACCAAACACTACATTACACACATAAGAAATCCATGTACGTCCCTATTCCATCAGGTAAAAAATATGGAGATTATCTATGTGTCTTTAAATTTTGCTGGACAAAAGGAACCCTTATCCTAGGAAGGTAAGATTACCTAGAGAAAATAAAACCCACTAGGCATGTATATGGGGTGTGGCTGGGGTTTTCCCTCAGCTATGCATAGAGATGTTATGCTAAATCATCATTGGGATTTAAATCACAAGCAAGCATCTGTTCTTATATCAAATAAAAGGCCTCAGCCTGTGCATCATAGGCAGGGGTCATAGCAAGTATTTTGGGCAAAGGCATACTACCAGATCTGGCAGGGAGATCATCAATATAAAGCACAGATCCATACTTGGATTGCTGGGCACATATCCACAAAGGAGAGCACTTCAAGCACAAACCAGAGAACCAGGGAACTGGATAGCTGTGAAAGAACATATCTGTGCATTAACAGAAGCACAGGAAAGCATACAAATATTTCCAAAGCTATGAATATTAGCTAAGCTTCTGTGTAACTCAATTTGAGGCATCACAGCATGCTAAGCTAAATTATTTAGCTACAGAAATTATCCCACAGTTGCACAGAGCATAGCCATATCATCAAATCAAGTAAGATCCATCAGAGGCACATCTCTGAACCTAAGGTTCAGAGTAGCGCACACACATGTTTCTGTCAGTAGCAGATAATTGAACTGAACAAGTGACATCATCAGCAAATAGCATCACATCCATAGATAATAGAGGGATCACTTCCAGCAATGAATCTAAGGGGGCAACAAATCGAGAACCTGTGTTCATCACATGAACAACAGAGCAATCCAATACCTAATCCACGGCAAAGGATCTAAAATCACTGCTATATATATTTGGCATCACAGAGCATGGCATGAAGACCAGGAGAGGGAATAAGAGAGGTAGAGAGGGAGGCAGGAGCTTACCAGCGCCCATGGCCGTAACGCCAGGACGACGGGGCAGTGCCCGTGTGGTCACTGGAGGAGGGCCAGGGGAGAAGCGAGCACCACCCATCACCACGGCGGCACGGAGGAGGAGCTCCACACCAGCCACGGCGGAGCAACAAAGGCCGGGAGCACGCCGGCGTCGCACTGCCACCGGAACCCGAACTAGGGTTTGGAACTTTGGATGCGCACGGGCGTCCCAGGGGAGGAAAAGTAGATCGACGTGGAGGAGAAGGAAGGGCGTCGCAAGGGCTCCCTATTGCGCACTAGCATGGCGGCGGAGGTCGTCGGAGCTGGCCGGAATCGGCCGGCGACGACGGAGGCGACTGGGGGTCGAGAGGAACACGGGATTGAGAGAGAGGGGAAAGAGAGAAGAGAGGGTTCTGGCTCTCGATCCAGGAACCAGGTCCAACCCATTGAATTAGGGACCTAAATGCAATTACAGATTTTACCAAAGATCAAATTGAATTCCAAATTCAAACCCAAAAATAAGAATTCAAATAAACCCCTAAAAATAAATTAAAATATGTTTTAACCTCAAAACTTTACAAGGAGTCCAAATATGATTTTTATTTCATTTATTGAAAAGGTTTTGTTGAGTACAAATTTCAAAGATACTTAACTGTATATGAGTTGAATTATTTTCCAAAAACAAATTATTTTCTTAAAACAACTTGAGATGATTCCTTGTGTGAATAAATAAAATATGCTTAAGTGAACAAATGAAAATGAAATGAACTACTTTCAATAACTCTTTTTGTAAAAGAGAAATAACTTGGGTAATTAGTAATAAATTTAATCTTTACCATGATTCTATAAATGACTGTCCTGTAACTCATCCTATATAAAACACATAAAAAGGAGTTCTTTATAAAATATCCACTTTAGTGTTAGTTATTTTTAATATTAGTTAAATTGCTTCAACTTATAGAATAAATGGAGTTCTTAAGTAAACGTATGTAAGTTATTGATTAATCATATAGATTATTACTTCGATGGTCATAGTAAGCACTTAAGTCTGAATGTTATAAAAATTCAAAGTAATTTACCAACTCGGCAAATTATGAACTAACTAATCCTTGAACCTTAAAACACCTTAGTAACTCGGCACTTAACGCTGGTTACTCACCCTTTCCCTTTTGACCCCCTTCTTAGAATTGTGGAGCCATCAAAGGAGATGAAGGTGGTGCGCCAAGATATCGAGATCTTCATCAAGGAGTCAACCACTACTTCACCAACAGAAGAATGACTGTCAAGGAAATCACACTACCAATGAAGAAAGCACCATCTAATGGAAGAACAAGTACAATCCTGGACAACGTTATTGCAGATGGACTAGTTTAGGGATGTGATAACATCAGTAGTGGAATAGGAGTAGAGCTAGAGTTAATCTCCAGCGTAGAGGTCGTGCATGTGCGTGAGAGGAATGAGAGAGAGGGGTGAGAGTTGGGTCTTGTGTTAATAATATTTGAAATTGGTTAAGTTAATAAAAGTTGAATAAATAACTAATTAAATTAAGGAAGTTATATCAACTAGTTTAAATACTTTAAAATAAAGTATATTAAAGTTTTGGTATTAAAACAAAACTCCTTAAAATGAGTTTCAAAATAAAATCATTGTTGTTTTAATAAGATAAAATTATGGAATAAATCCAATACTTAAATAAATATTTGTAAGCTATTTAATAATCAAGTAAATCATGTACAACACTAAAACTCTATCAATTACCAAGTCAACTCAATAGCAAATCCTTAAGTAATAAATAACATCTCCTAACGGTGATGAAACAACCCTAAACCAAAGAAGACGATGTTATCGAGTAAAACGATGCTTACACTTGTGAGCTTGGGTATATTTGAGTAGTTCTCGGTGCATCTCATGACTATATGCAAAATAGCATCTTGTCCGTTGATGACGTAGGTGACGGTGTTCTTCTCCCTCAACTACGCCAACAAATACTCTTGATACCCTGAAAGGAAGATAATATATGGGTTAGGTTGAGCCTCCAAGTGCAGAGTATGTAGAAGTGGAAGTCTTTTCCCCACGAGGGTGACTCGAGGGTTTAATATCGAACTCTCGGGGAATCAGTAGTGTGGATTTTATCTCCTTGTCCTTCTCTAGATTTCCTGCAAACAAAGTAGATTGCTTTGTGCCCTCAACCTCACCAAGTGGTTGTCAAGCACAAGGTGTGAGAATGATATTAAGATAATAATGAATGCAAAACAGTAAATAAAAATGCAATGGTGGTAAATAATAATGCAAGGATGATGGAAACAATGATGGATGATATTTTTGGGGTTTTTATATGTGAATGCAATGAGTAAAAGTGTTTTTGTATTTCTGATTTTAAAATGGCTGAATGTAGAAGATGCTTAAAAGTGGTTGGAAAGGTGTTTCTTATGATTAAAAATGGACCGGGGTTCATGGTTTCACACATGCACTCTCTCTTTGATATAGTGTGGAAAATGAGTAGACATAGGATTAACATATGAGATTGCAAATAAGTTTAATGATATGTTACTAATTATATGGGCATCACGTCCTAACATAGAGACCTTTTGATTATTAGTCTCACTTATACTCCACCAAGATGCGAAATAAATCATACACCTCAGTAATTAAGATGACTCAGAGTATAGCTTTAAGATTAATGACATGAAGTGAAAATAAACACATGATGGATCTAGTCGTAGGTAGAGGCTAGTCACTCCTCAACCTTGCAACATGGTATTTTAGTTTATCCCTAGTGAGGCAACAAAGTAAGGTAAACACCCAATGGATCATGATATTAAGTTGTCAGCTTATCACATCACCACCCCCGTTACTCCAACTAATGCACATGTTCCCCCACACACGCTCTCATAAACATGCTTGATCAAAACAAGGATACAAGAACGGGGTACATAATATGCATCTACTTTCATAACTGAAATAAACATTCCAATCTCAATATATATTAACTCATAAAAGATCCACCACAAAGGTAATACAACGGTGACCGTAATCATGTTCAGCATCTCATACGGTGCTAATTAGTGAAGCTGAAGAGAGAGAGAGATACATATGCTACTGCCACAAACCCATAGCCCAGAGGTGGACTACTCCCTCTTCATCATGGAGATGGTGGAGATGTCGATGGAGAAGAAGGAGACCTCTCCGGCAGGGCTCCGCCGGAGTTTCCCCCCTCTAATCTGCAGCCTCCTGGTCTCTGTTTCTGGTTTCTCTCGTGTGGCGGATCTCTCTTCGAAAAACGTCGGGGGCTCTTTATATAGGCATTTTTAGGTCACGAGGATGCTTCAGGGCGAAGGATCGACACAAACGGGGCCACGAGGGCTGAAAGAGGTGGGCCCACGCGGCTACAGTACCAGGCCGCGTGGGGCACCCTCTTCTGGCCCTCCGGCCTCCGTTCGCTTGCTTCTTTCGCTCCTAGGTCTTCCTCCTTCCAAAATAATTATCCCCGTAAATTTATAGCTCATTATGACGTCGTTAAGGTCCTGAAACAAATAAAGAAAGAAATAGGGGTTTTCTGCCTGCGCAGGATTAATTCCATAAAAGGGGAAATCAATATTAATTACCAAATATCATTAAATAACAGTAATATACCCCTTATATGATGCAAATATGAATGGAATATAAGTATTATAGTGCAAAGTTCATGTATGCATTTTAGATGCATCATCCGTGTTTAGCGCGTAGGAGTTGACGCACCGGAGTCGTGCGGTGATTAGTCGAAAAGAGTCGACTCTGGGCTATACAACGGCTGCAACGTTCACCCCCCCCCCCCCCCCCCCCGAGTCCACCTTGTCGAGTCGGTGAGTGGTGCATCTGCAATAACTAAAAGAAAAAAATCATCGTATCTTATGTGGCGCAGCCCCCGAGTGTCGGGTGTGGTCGAAGTAGGTTAGAATTTCCTGAAGAATTAAAATATAAAAACGACTTAGCTGATAATAACGCGGTAGAAATCCGCAGACTGCCTGAGTCATGGACGCCGAGGTTGCCGAGTCGTGGACGCCAAGACTGTCGAGCCATCGATGACGTGAAGTGAGTCTGCCGACCTCTACGAAGCAAGATGAAGTAGGCCGCAATGCAAACGAGTCACAATTATCCGCCGTGAGAACGGAGTTAAGCGTGACGAGTCGGAGACGGTCTGCAGCTTCCCGACTGACTGCTTGAGCCGGCCGAGGTGATACGCAGAGCAGGACATGTACATGTTGTGCGTGCATATCAAATACCATGAAGTAGAACCATGACCTGGCTTTCTTTTGCTTCACATAGCAGACTTGTAACAACCAATCTGGCCTCGATATCCCACCAAGCGTGTAATCACCTTGTAATGTCAGTGTGGTCTAAGAACATATTTGCTAGATGGTTGATTGATTTGTTAGATATAATCTTTGGGGGCACTTTGAATTTGTGCCCCGAAAGATATAACTTTTGGGGGCACTTTGAATTTGTGCCCCGAAAGGCTATCACTTTTGGGGGCACTTTGAATTTGTGCCCCGAAAGATATAACCTTTGGGGGCACATTGAATTTGTGCCCCGAAAGGCTATGACTTTTGGGGGCATTTTGATTTTGTGCCCCGAAAACTATGACATTTGGGGGCATTTTGAATTTGTGCCCTGAAAGGCTATGACTTTTGGGGGCACTTTGCTTAAAATGCCTTTAATTGTAAGCTTTCGGGGCACTTTGAAAAAATGCCCCTAGCAAAATGCCCCGATAGCTCAACCGTGACGTAGTGGGAAACGCCATGGCATCCCTCTCCACACACGGCGTCTCCTTCCCCGCGAAGGTCGCAGCATCTTGACCCGAGCATTCTTCGCAGTCGGATGGCGCCTCCACCGGCTTTAGCACCTTGGCCGATGACTGCGAGCCGGACGACGTCGACCCCTCTACGGCGGGAGCGCAGGACTCCTGGAGGCCGAGCTGATGTGGTTCCATGGCAGAAATACTCCACACTTTTTTTTGCCAATCAACAAAATACCCCACACTTTGGTACCAGAGCAGAACACTTTGGGTGTCTTGGCCTAGTTGGTTACGGTGGGAATAATCTGGCCCGTTTGGTTCATGGAGGGCGTTGGGGTGGTGGTATATATGGAGGGCGTAGGAGTATATATAGGAGTCCGTTTCGATTTTGCTTTTTCGCGATCAAGGAGTCCGATTCGGTCGCAGCCCCCGGCCCAGTACACCTTGTAAGCCTGCTAGACAGCTAACCTAACTTTTTTTTCCCTCTAAAAAACGACCTTTTTCTTTCTTTTCCTTCTGTTTTTCTTTTAACATGTCGCTGTGACCTGTGATATTAAAGATTATTAGGCAACAAGCTACCATGTTTATCTACTGTATCTAATTGTTGGGATTATTGTTGATGGCTCGTGATCACGTGGCAAATTTGTTTGCCCTCTCTTCCGGTTGTTCCTTTTCCCGTGTTTATATTCTACCATTTGGGATTGAGTAAGAAGAAGATAAAACTAACACCTGATTTAGTAATACCATTGATCTGTTTTTTCACATTTTCATGTACAATTTTTTGTAGTTTCATATTGTGATTTTCTTAATGTTATCACAATGCTGTTCATATAGCGTTGGCACTACACTGATATGAAACTTATGGCTTAAATTTCATCTCGATTCATCCACTTGAGCCTGTGGTGCAACGTTCAGATTGAATTGGTTGGCGATAGGGACAGAAATCTACAACACCGTACACAAACACAAACACGAAGGGCAAAGCACAATGTGACATGCAAAAATAAATGTCATTGGGATTCTTCCCAAGGAGAGGAGCTGCCAAAACCCTAAAGGGCTGCCTTCGTAGTTCTGAGAGGCATGGATGGTAGCGGCATGAGAGAGTCGAAGAAATCTCAAATGCAGATAGAAACATACATGCAAAATGCATGAAACATATGGTTAAAAAATAGTTAAGCGTCCTGTAATTGCGCCAGTGGCGCAACAGTCATCTAGTACAAGAATGATGACATGACTTAAGATATCAAAACTAAGTCCTAGGACAAGGTCTACAATTTAAATGGAGTTGGAAGGCATACCGAATTCATTTCCATAAACTCCATATTATAAGAAAATGGTTATTTAGTTCTTCGATCAAAAACATGATCCAAATTTATTCAAACATGCATGAAGTATTGATACCAATAAACAGATTACGATATTCTGAACATTTTTCCATATTATACACATTTTTCTGATCAAAATAGAATATTCTATGAATTTTACAAGATTCAATATATTCTGAATTTACGGAAATCATTTGCAAAAAGAAATAAAGTCTGACGACGGCCCCACCGACACATCAGCGTCACGTCATGCGACGGCCGGCGTACTGTGCTTGGGCGAGCACGCTCCGCTCGCTCCGGCTCGCGCGGGAGCCCGGGTCCACCTGCATCTGGAAGACAGCGTCTCGGGGAGCCAAACGGGCAGCGCGCTGGACCATATGGTCTCCGGAGACGGCGACGGTAAACGACTGACGGCGGCGGACGGTGACGCGCCCGTGCACGACGCAACACAACACGAGGGAGGACGGGAGGATGTCCGATGTCCTTTCGGACCACCTTCTCTACAACTATTTCTCACATTATTAAAAACATGGGATGTTACACCTACCCTCTACCGTCCTCCACATGGGTTTCGCATGGCTGCCTTCTCCGGCAATAGCGAGGGGGAAAGAGGTGGACGAGGGTAGGGGTGTTGGCGGCGGCTGTAGGGTTTCCACATGAGCCGTCCGTGAGAGAGACGCGGGTTTTGCCATCTCATCCTATTTGTATTTCGGTGCAATAAGAAACAAACGATTTTTCTTGAAATAAAGGACAGTTTCTAGGATATATACAATTTATGTTGTTCGTAAATTAGTGATGTTGCCCCTGGTTGGCTAGTTTGTGGTTGCAGTTGGTTGCGACTTACTCCGATGAAAATTTAATTGTCAAATAGCAATGCGGATATTTGAATTATCATTATGAGATCATAACTAATTTAAATTCGTAGTAGTAATGAGATTGTCTAATACTCACTCGATTTAAACTAAAACAAATCGCAGTCAGTTGAACACAATTACATCTCATGTGTAAATCTTAGTTTAATCCAATGGCTAAGCAGTCGACCAAGAATTAACGAAACGGGAAATCTAATTGTTGCCTGGGCATTATCTCGCGTTACAGAGTGCGCACCTCTCACCCGCGTCTGATCCTTATCGTGTGGCTCGCTCAGGGCGGAGCAGAATACATCCACGTGACCCTTGTTCCCCATTCATCTCTCTCCTGCAGGAGCCTCTCTTCTCACACACGAGAGATGGATCTCGCCGGCAATCAGAGGGATGGTTGTCGACGGCTCGCGCCCTGGGCAAAGCCGGTGCTAGCGCTTCCTCCGGCCAACGTGCCCTCGGCTTCTCTGCTGCGCGCGACGCCGAGGCCCCTGCCGTCCGCACCTTTCGATCCCAGTATGACGTGATCTAGTGGGTGCTGCTCCTCGCCTCCGCCGCGCCCCGCCACAATGCTCCATGTTCTTCCTCATGGCCACCTCCAAGAGCCTCCTTCTCTATGGGGGCTCCTAAGAACCTTCCTCAACTCAGCCCTCCTCCGCCGCCTCATCCCCGCGCTCTGCCTCACACTGGTCTTTGCGGACCTCGCCGCGGACGCCTCCGAGGTGCGGGGTGACCATGGTGAGAGGGGACGGAGGAGGTCATCGGCTCCGAGGTGCTGCAGCCAAACCGTGGCGCACTATTGTCGATTTTTTGCCCGGTGAGTGTCCGTAGGAACCCTACGCAATCTTGCTCGTTTCCTGCCATTATTGCTCTACATGCCACAGCGGCGCCGACGTTTTGCTCAGCGAGGTGCTGAATTTTACTTGGTTGTACTTCTCTGTTGATTCGTATTTGCATCTCATGCGCATCATTGCACGGTATAAGCATGGCTGATTTGATGTAAGTGGTGGTTTGTTACATCCATGATTTAGTTCACTTCTCTGTTTAAAATGTGCAACGGGGTGTCATATGGATGTAGTATTGTACTCGTATGATGTATTTATTTTCAAAGTTTTGGTCAGATTATATCGTAGGATTTTCTGAATTATTTTGCTTCAACATGATGTAGTTTCGTGATTAAAATTTGCCAAATGGATGTTCAGATGTAGTATTGTACTAAGATTATGTTTTTTTATGCTCAAAGTTTTGGTCATATTAGACAGTAGTGATTTTCTGATTTTTTTGCTTTAGCAAGATGTAGTTTCATGATTAAATTTGCCAAATTGGATGTAGTTTAGGGTAAAAATTTGCATGTGATTGTTCACATAAATGTGGTCTTTTCTCAGCTGGATGTAGTTTTCGCTGTAACAGGATGTAGTTTAGGGTCAAAATTTGCAGGGGACTGCTCATATAAAGGTAGTTTTCTCTCAGCAGGATGTAATTTTCATTGTAATAGGATATTGTTTAGATTCAAAATGTGCAAAGGATTGCAGATGTAAATGTAGTTTTCTCTCAGCAAGATGTAGTTTTCGCTGTAACATGATATAGTTTAGATTCAAAATTTGCAAGAGGCTGCTCATGTAAATGTAGTTTTCTCTCAGCATGATGTAGGTTATGCTTTCTCTCCTTAGGATTAGCTTTCTCTCCTTAGAATGTATTTTTTTATGTTCAAATGAATATAGCTTAGCTTCACTTGTTAGTGTTTGTCCTATTTCAACTACAATGTGAGCTGGTGGCCCTGTGCTGCTCCTAGAAACATGTATCGGTGCATCCTCTAGGACTAGAGAGTTTAGGTCAAGACCACCAAGACAATAGTTCATGTCCATAACTGCTAGCACATAAAACAGTTTATCATAAATATTTAGCTAATTGTTACATCCTTTTCAAATTATACACATGATAATTACATTGTACGGAAGCAAGTACATTTTTTTCCATCCGAAGAGTTGGCAAATCGCTTGAATTTTTCTGAACTTTTGTTTATGCAAAACTAACAACAACTATGTTCCTAAGATGTGATTTTCTCCTTTGTTACAGTTGACGCAACAGGATTTCATACTTCATGGTCTCGGTCTCAAATCATGGCGGGCTACACTTCGATAGAGCAAAGTGTTTGGTTCAGTCTTTTTTTTGCTACACTCTGGGATCTTAAGTGTGGTTAGTGGGTGGTACACTCAGCTACAGTTTTTGCAAATTCGGTGTGGCTGGAGTGTGAGGTGATACAATCTGTGCATCTACCTCTTGTGTCTTTTTGGCGTTGCACAAACCTGTGAGAAAGTACATGTTTGCTACATGGTTTTGACAGCAAACACTTTTTACATCTGATGAAGTACATGCATACTACTATGGTGTTTCCTGTGTTGTGCTTCTAACCTCGGAACTTGATAACAAATTGCTATGCTAGGGTTGTGCTTCTTTTTTTTTGCGCTAGGGTTGTGCTTCTGACCTGATATTTTTCTAAATGTACTGTAAAACCCAACAGTAACAACGATGTGTTGTTTCCTGGGTTTCATGTGAAGAGTCCTTTCTAGATCATGTTGTGTTATGCAGAGCTTACCTCTTCTTCAGGATCTTTTCTTTAATTTTGTGTGCCTGCTTGAGTTCATCTTGCAGTTGTCCTATTTTTTCCATGGTCAGGTTGTGTTATGCACCGCCTACCTCTTCTTCAGGTTATTTTCTTCATGATCAATTATATGTATTTTCTGTTGTAGCAAGTCTTTTCTCCATGTATTTTTCCTGCCGTCAGCGCCTCCGCGGCTGGAGGAAGAAGAGCCGAAGGTGCCGGTTTCTTTGGGATCTTCTGGAGAGTTTCTTACCGGCCGGAATTGGTCAGGACCTGACCTGATGATGCTTTCGGGTCCTGGGACCACTTTCTTTTTGGGGAAATATTCTGTTTTGGACAAGGGGGGCACCGTGTAAGACTATACAGTAACCGCGCACTGTGTAGCATCGTCCTTAACGAAATCTCGATCAGTTGCACACAGTTACAAACCATATGTATTACTCACACCACCACGAATCACGATACAAAATTCAGCGGCTAAGTAACTAACTGATATTCTTGTGCACATGTGTTTCTCAGTTGCCCACGGTTACACCTCATGTGCAACTGTCGGACCAGTTGAACCATAATGCAAATCCAACGGCTAAAACTGTGAGTAAAATTTAGTTAATTCTCAAGCAGTTAATAATAAAAACACATCAAACAACACGACACTGTGTCAGTCTCATTTGCAAATAATACACCACAATTTTCGTTTCAAAAAGAAAGACCACGATTTATTGCCCGAGCAAATATAAAGAAACTGCATGTTCAAATCTGATTAGCGTTAAAAAATATATATGTCGGTGTTTTCTCCGGCGAGTTGAAGAGCACCTTTGTTTTTTTACAAATAGCGTTCCAGTAATTTTGTGAGAAACCTCCGATGCATTTAGCAGGCCACACTCTCAAATGCAGCAAACTACTGTGTCTGATACAATGAAAAAAAATGCCTCAAAGAAAAAAGATCCATAATACATTAATTCTCCTATGTACAACCATGCATTGAAAATGTACAAATTGTTGCATATTTTGCCCTGTCTCTCAACACTTGCAAACAGAAACAGCTCTTAGCTAATAACTCGTGAAGGCGTTATATAAACGCCTCAGGATCCCTTCCCACTATTTCAAGTGTCATCAATCTGAAGAGCGCGGAAACTTCCTTCCAGATACCTCGTTACGGTGTTGTCTGGATCAGGAAACGCCTCAGGATCCCTCTCCCTAATTTCACGCATCACCATTCTGAACATATTGGGAGGATTGTAACGTTGTTTCGCGGCAACATGCGGTACCAGAAGCTGGCACCGGCACAGTGGGCAGCTTCCCTTCATCTCGAGCCACTTCTCCACGCACCTCCCATGAAAGCTGTGTCCGCATGGCGTCTCCTTCCAGGTGAGCGTCGCGGCATCTTGACCCAAGCATATGGGGCATTCTTCGCCGTCGGAAGGCGCCTCCACCGGCTTTAGCACCTTGGCCGATGCCGGCGAGCCAGACGACGTCGACTCGTCTACGGCGGGAGTGCAGGACTCCTGACGTGGTTCCATGGCAGAAATACTCCAAAAGCACAGAAGGCGTCTGGGTCTATTTGGGAATCTGACTCGTTTGGTTCATGGAGGAGGGCGTTGGGGTGGTGGTATTTATGGATAGCGAAGCTGAAAGGACCTCAGCTCGGAGTAGAGGAGTGGCTCTTTAGCGATCAACGAGTCGGATTCGGTCCACCTGCGAGCGGGATTCGGCCGCAGCCCGCCGTCGCCAGTGCATACCGATGGATCGATCGTCCCCGGCCCAATACACCCCGTCAGCCTGCTAGACAACTACCGAAACTATTTTTTTTGTAAAATGTAAAATAGTAAGTACAGTAGATCTTAAAATTAGAGTGGGTGTCGAGATCGAACCCTGAACTCTTAACCTTAAATTTACATGCCAAGCATAATCACATTTATTGTACATTCATTGAATCTTCTGCACAAGATGCAACACTCAGTTAAATATTATGCACCACATGACGCATAGACAATGATGATTATAAATATTAAATATTGTTATATTCACTCTTTGTATGCTTCGATAATATCATAAATCAATTGATCGAGTTGATGAATAAATGATTTAGTTAGAAGAGTGTTATCACCAAAGTTTTAAATAGCGGGCTATGACATTTAGCAGTAGCCTGCGAAAAAAGCTATAGCGAAGCTAAATCGAATCTATAGCGCGCTATTTAAGGGTTTTTAGTGTATTGTAGCGTGCTAATGTACTTAGTGGCATAGTGATGAAAACCTATAGCGCGCTATTTGAAACTATGGTTATCACATAAAAAGTTGCATGGATTTGGGTAAGCCATACCTTCAAGGGTGCCTTGCTGCTCGGGGTGGGCATTAAAAACCGATTAACCGAAAGCGAATCAACCAAAATTTAATTAATCGGGACTTGTTCGAAAAATCAGCCGATATGCCGATTAATTGGCCTTGTGGGGTGACCGATAAAATTACATTATTTCAGACAAATTTATCACCATAGCCGTTTTTCCGATAAGTAAACCGACTTTTCGGACGATTTAGCTCGAATTTTGCCACTTTACGGGTATCTCAACTTGATTTATCGGTCTGACAACCTATTTATCGGTCGATAGTCTTGTAGAACTTTACGTTAGCTCAAATTTTACCATTTTTGTTGATCCAAAGGCAAGGAATCAGGGTAAAACTTATGTCCAATACTCCATTGTGGTTTTTGCATAGCATATTTTAGAACTTTTAGTGCGGGAACTTGGGATTTACAAAAAACTACCATCGGTAAAATCGATTAATCGGTCGATAAGCGATTATTCTTTAATCTGAGCCCGACCACACAGTAAACGATAAGTGATATCTTGAACATTGAATTTCGGTGTGTAAGTATGATACCGAATTTTTAGTTAAAATAATAAGCCGAATTTAAATAGGTAAATTCGGTTTGAACCTATAGTTAACCGAAAAAACCCGAAAGTACCTAGATATAGGGGAGAGAGACCAAAGCCATCCCGTTCATGCTTACAGTGCCGTGCGTTCGTACCACAAGGTACACACGTATTTCCACAAGACAAGTGCCCAACACTACCGTGCTAGATGCGACTCTACAGAGTTGATACGAAGTCGATTGTTGTATGCATGTAACTACCTGTTTAGCTATGCAGTCTCATCGGTTTTAAAACCGAAACCGAAAAATCGCATTAGAGCTCGTCATCCATGTAGCCCTTTTTATTGAATTTTTTTAGATCGACATTTTAAAGTTTTTAAAAATTCCAAAAAAAAAATCGTAGACGTTTACATTGACGTTTTATACAATCCTACAATTTTTGAGTCAGAAATATTTTGTACTCCGGCCTACACAAAAAAGACAAATTCTGACAAATCTGTAATTTTCGAATCAGGTACTGTTCACCGACCCAGATTCAGAAATTTGTCATTTTTACACAAATCACAATACAGAATATTTCGCATTGAATTTTTGCACACTGGTATAATTAATCATTATCTACATCTAGGAATTTTGTCAGATTTTTTTGAAACTTTGAAATATCATTTTAAGTTTTTTCAAAAAACGGGCTCCATGGAGCCCGTGCACCAAAACGCCGCACTCCAAGAGAACCTGCTTTTGTCGCCAATGGAGAATTGCAGGTCCACAAATCCTTATAACTTACGATAAAATGAACATAAGAAAGACATCGATGGAAAGCAATAAATACGGAATTACCACCCCTAGACAACAAAATCAATGTACAAACTATGAAGAAGCTGCATCACATATGGTGGTTCACATTGCACCCAAGGACCAAACTAATGAGATGCAGACTACAAGAGAACTCTGTTTTGAAGCCATCATATATGCTGGTTCTCTAAGAGGTTTTACTTTTTAGGCAACATGAAAATAATAATGCATCATTTCTGTTGTGACGGGTGGCACATTTATACTGAAAATAGACACGGCCGAAATAGCCCTCTATGATTGTCACAACTATGAAGAAAACCAAAGTCCCAGCTAATGGAACCAACAATCTACTCCTGACTCTCAAACTGAATATTAACAAAGAATCATGACCATGCTTCCCTCTACGACCATCTATTCTTAAGCTGGTGAGCACATGTAAGAGCATCTCTAATCGGGGCGTCAATAAAGTCGTCAATAGCTCTATTGGGCTTGCCGGACGTAATTTGGCCCCCAGTTGTGACGCCAATAGCCCGTTTTCATACGCGCGGCCCAATATTTCGTCCAGCACGTACAGCCCACGCCCTCCATGGCAGGAGCCGCTTGGGCACGTAGGAGGAAACTACGTGCGACGCCCCGATGGGTGGGTCAGCCGTGTCATTGACACATGACCTGAACCACCACGGTTAATCCCATTCATGGTGCGGCAAGGAGGCGTCCCGTCGCCCACTGCTCTCTGCTACACGGCGGCGTCAATGTGGCGCGCCTTTTGAAGCCGCCACCCACCGCTTCTCCGGCGATAAAAGTCGCGTCTCCCCCGATCCAATCTCAAACCCGCTGGCCAAATCCTCTCCTTGCCTCCCAAAACCCTAGCCGCCGGCGATGTCTCTAGACAAGCGCAACAGCGGAGCCGCGGCCAATGGCTGGCGCCCGCACACGCTGCTGAAGGAGGAAGAGGTGGCGCTCCACGAGGCGAACTACCCCACGCCGCCGGATATGCGAGCGTCCCACAGGTGGGCGCTCAATATCAACGACATCCCGGTGTGGGACCCCCCGACGCCGCCGAGTCGCGGTTGGCGGGATTTGGTGCTCCGCTACTACCGGGGCTCGCTCACCGCCGAGCTGGGGGACGAGCCCCAGCCGGCTCCACCAGGAGGAGATGACCACCTGGACCGGCGAAGGGCCGTCGCCACGCGACAAGAACTCCACCAGCCGGTGGAGCTTCTGGGGCGTGCCGGGGCGTACGATGGAGTACGTAATGGAGTGTGTCGCCAATGGCACACCCATCTACACTTCGTCCTCCTCCTTCACGGCGTCAGCGCCCCCCTCCCCTCTGAACGGCTGGGCACCGAGGAGGACGGCATCATCATCGCCCGGCTCGGGGTACTCCTCCTCCCGCGGCACGTTGGCGCTGCTCACCCCAAAGTCGGAGGTGAAGGAGGAGGTGCGCACCCCAGCGAGGGGCAGGGGGAGGAGCGTTGGCGGCATCGTCATCTGTGACGCCGCGTGAGACTGTTTTTTTGTTGTTGGTATTGCTTGTTGTTGAATCCTAGCAAGAATACACAGGGACGTACCCAGGTAGAGCCAGCAGGTGTCACAGGACACCGGGTAAAAATGCATTTCTTTACTATACTTCATGCATATGTACCGTGTGACACCCCTAAAATAAAACAAATAATATAATGTGTATCACTCGTGTGAGGACACCGGCTCAATTTCATTCTGGGTCCGCCCCTAAGAATACATGTTGATTTAATAAGACTACATGCTATTAGTGGAACTACTTTTGATCTTATGGTGCATTAGAAATGAGGCAAGATTATTTTTTATGCCACTAAAATTCAAGTTTCATGAGATGGCATTCTTTTGGGTTGGTCAACACTGTAAGTGAAGTCATGTTCTTGTCACACGACGCGCAAACTGTTATTTTTTCTTTTACCTGTAGTATTTTTTTTACCTGTAGTAGGGAGTACAAGGAAACTCGGGATGAAATACAGTTAGGGTGGTGGGGTCCACCAGCCAGCTTGGCATCCCTATTTCAGCAACCGCCGGCGGCCAGAACCCACACCGCCACACCGCCGCAACAAACCGAACCCAGAGAGAAACCAAGAGAGACAGGGAAAGAATCAAAGAAGCTTCCAGACATGGCGGCGGTGGCCTGGAAGCCGCTCTTCTCCGAGAGGTACGAGGACGGGTTTGTCTTCGCCGGCGTCGCCCGCGCCCGCCTCGACGCGGTCGTCCGCAGCCTGCGCTCGCCGCTGCGCGGTGGCGACGAGGACGCCGTCCTGATCCACGAGTGCGCGGAGATGCTCTGCGAGGCGGCGAGGCTGCTGGCCTTCGGGATCTCCGCCCTGGGCACCGTGGACCTCCTCGCCCTCCGGCACATGCGCACGGACGACACCACGGAGGTCCGGGCTCGAGCCAGGGCGCGCGCGGCGAGGGAGCGAGCCAACGACGCCTACGGCGTGGTCGCGTCGGCCCGCGGCCACCTCGGAGCTGCGGGGCGCCTCTACGCCGCTACCGGCATCCCCAACCACGCCGCCGACGACGAGCGGGTGGCCGTCTTGGCGGCCATCGAGGGGGCTGCGCGGCTCCTCGGCGGGATGGAGGCGTGGCGTACCAGCGACGCAGCGCTCTCTGACGTGGCCCTGCCGCGCGTGGACTCCGGCACGCGCTCGGCGGCTGCGGCACCCAGCCCCGTCGGCGCCAGGGACGGCGACGCCGCGTGGAGGTCGCTCGGGGGCGCCGTGCCCGGGTCTCTCCTCCACGTCGCTCTCTCCGGTGCGCTCCCGGATATCGAGGCGGCAAAGGCGGCGCTGCTGGTCGGCGCAGACCTCGTCGACAAGGTCTCGAAGGTCCACGTCGACGCCGACGCCGACGCCGACGCCATTCGGTCCGCCTGCTACCAGGACGCCTTCCGCGCGTTGGACGCGGCCCACGCCGAGCTGTCTGCCCTGCTCGCCCTCAAGAGCGAGGCCGGCGTCGTCTTCCTCCGGTGCGCGCAACAGCTCGGCCTCGACCGCGGCGGGCAGGGGTGGCTCTCTTGGGAGGCGGCGCGCGCCGACGCGGAGCGCCACGGCGGAGCGGCGCTGGACCATCTCTGGTCCGCGTCGGCTCTGCTCGACTACACCTTCTCTGGCGTCCTCGCGTGGAGTTCACCTACATCTGCCGGGCAGGAGGCCCGGCAGCTCATGCGTCGAGCCCTCGGCGACGCCGGCAAGGCGCGGGACGCCGGCGACCACCTGCGCCACGCCGCGGCGCGGGAGTTCCTCCACGCATGGACGATCCTTCAGAGCGCACAGTAGGTGCAGCCCATGGACTCCTGGCCTCCTTCGCCGCCGAGGCTCCTTGCCCTCATTCTCTTTTGGTTTCTGAAACTTCGGCCTACTAGTGCAACCTATTGTTTGAGGTCTATTGTTTGCTGTTCGTATAATCTGTACTCAGTTACTATAATCTGTACTCCCTTTTGATGTTACTCGGTCAATCTGATACACTGAGAAATCATTACTTCCCTTGTGCTGATGTTGGTGTTCTATTGTTCACTGTTCGTCTCAGAGCAGTATATCTTAGTCTTAAGTACTCTCCACCTATGCAGAATTTTGTTTGAGTTTATGCAAGAGCAGTATTCACCACTTATGCAAGAGCAGTATGTCTTAGTCCTATGTAAGTTTCAGTTTCCCCACTTATGCCAGAGCAATATACTTTGAGTTTTTGGCCGACAGCAACTGTGTCACCAGCAGACTAGAGAGTATAGCAGTATAGGGACCAACCTAACGTGCAACTCATCACAGATAACAGGTTGGTAGTCAAATGACTCAAGCACCAAGTTCTGAAAAAGGCTCTGCAAGCTATCACAGTAGGATATACAGATCATGCAGAACTCAACACATACACAAACAGACAACAATTTCATAACCAGGGGGGGCACATCACAACTGGATCTTGAAGAACCAACTCAACAGATAACAGGCTGGTACTCAAATGGCTCAATCACCATGTTGTAACACAGGATACAGAAGAACCATGTTGCAAGCTATCACAATAGGATACCCAGATCATGCAAAACTCAAGACAAACCAACACACAACAATTTCATAACTAGGGGGCTCAGCACAACACAACTGGATCTTGAAGCATCAAACAGTGAAATGGCTTGCTCTATCTAAGATTCATTGTGCAGAATTTTTGTCTGCCTTCTAGTTCTAGGTGCTGAGTCTAGAAGTACATAAATTAATCTCTTTCACCGGAGGAGCATATTTGTATTATACAATCAGAAGGCCGAACCACCTCCTTTTGTTTTCCCTAGCAGAACATCTTTCGCCTCGTTGATCTTCGATGCAAGGTAATCGCTTCCCCCCGCATCCGGATGGTTGGCAACCATGACACTCTTATTCTTTTACCTTATCCGGACGGACGTTTTCCCTGGAGGAATCAAGAGAAAACATTCGAGTTAATAATTGCAAGATAAAAAACATTTGCAAACTGGAATAACATATAAACGTCACTTCAATACGGGAGTGACTGATCTGCCATGTTGACATGCACTCAAACTTGGAAGGACAAACTCAAGACTCAATCAAAATGTTGGTATAACAATAAGTACAGTGCACAATGGCACCAGGCAGAAAGGAAGTCCGTATATCAAGAATTTATAACTCGGCCTTCAAGTTTTCGACAGCATGTTTTTGACCTATAGCAAAATATCTTTTTGGTGATTTATAGAATAAGTCAACATATATAATTGCAAGAGGGGATCAATCTGCCAGGCGATAATATTATTGGCCGCTGCAGTTATTGATCTGCAGGCGAAATAGAAAACAGTAAACATATAATATTGCCTATTTGTTATCATTGTAACTCATCCAGCTTGAGATGGAAACTCTAACCTTCTATCATTCATTCATTTGGAGGAGAACCAAGATCCATGTAGATTGGGCTGGGAACCAAAGTATTTCCCTTCCCTGCATACAAATGAAGTCTAACAGGATTGTGGGATTATCAATGTCAAGAACTCCACATCCAAGAGGCTTTTGGGAACAAACTTAAACCCAGATATATTCTTACGACACCAATTCAGCCATGACCTATTTCATCTAACTCTTAAATCTTGTACGGCTTTGGTCACTGAGACGGCCTGACCTGTTATAACACAATCATTTGTGTCCTTTCTAGCACCATTCGGCAGAGCGTGAAGGTGACACAGGAGCACAGACCGGTTAAAGATCTGGATATTATCATACAGCTAGCAAGTAACATATAGTATCTGTTGGACACTTGGTTGAGACGCAAGCAGTGGTTGACAGAGGTTGACTGGGCTCTCTACTTAATATGATTCTAAATGGTCAAGTCTTGCATCTCAATTTTAAACCGTTGAAAGCTAGCTGATGCTTTTTGCCCCTAGATGGCTTTCCTATTCTAAGTGTTCTTTAGTTGGAAGTGACAGAGTCACAGAGCTCCCTTTGCCTTATTTGCAAGGTATTCAGTTGTCCATTAAAGGAGCAACTTAATACTGCATCTACAGTTTATGGCATACTTACGTGGTTAAGGGAAGCTATCACAATCTGCATATGTGCATATGCTAATATAGAGTGCGGAATATGGAGTACAAGAACATATGTTAATACACACTTATACAGTATTACCACATGGTGTCACCTGTCACACCAGGTCCAATGTATCCTACAGATACTGCTTGGAGCGAAAAGGAAGCTAGGACAACTAGCTGCAGAATATTATAATCAACTACCCCAGCAGACTTAGGAGAAAGCATAATTATCACAGGAAACGTAAAGGAGCTAATAGTAATTGTGATCTACTCAGTTCATGTTTATAGGAGATTTTGGGTACCAATTAGTTCCCTATGCGTGCTGTGCTGCTTGAAATCTATCTTTAACCCATCCCCATCCCTACCCTATGTGCTATGCTGATGCTGTATCCGACTCAACACAGTTTCAGGGGCATGAAGATGGAACTAGAGTCCTAGAGGTGAATATATGTATGCTAAGAGAAACATAAAGAATACTTGACTGTGAGATGGAAATTATCCTTTTGTATAGCATGCACCTGCTACCCAGTATTAGAGACCAGCTTCCCATCGGGTCATTGTAGCTTGAAATCCACCTTCGTAGAATTTCCGCATCCTTGGGACTACAGGCCTTGCCTTGTAACTTGTAAGCTTGCCAAGCCTGGATGCTATATAACCCGCAAGAGCAGCACCAGCAACCGTGAGTCCAGCAATGAGTGGTATGGCCTCCGGATATTGAATAAATGTAAACACCATAAATTGTAATGTTGCCGTGTTGCAAATCCAACATAAACTTCTTTTCATACACTACATTCATGATTCATGCAATAGAGTGGAAAACCATCAGCTGGTCAAATAATTTAACGATGAATAAAAAATAATATCTAAAGCAGGAAATTGCTTAGATTACAAATACAGAGATCTTGGACTATCCAGTGAAGTACTAGTAATCTGAAACTTCAAGTCATCCAAAAAAAAAAAGCATCTCAAATTCAGAATTATAAGCATTACTCAGGTGAAAAACCCTAGGTGAATCAAACAGTTGTTTACACTAATATAATCCCGTTCCAGCAAGCCATTAAAAGCTAGTTGCAGCAGGCAAGAACTACCAAATGGAGGCTAGGGGACCCAATTAATCAACGGAAATGGAAGAATATAAATTTGGGCACATTGTATGTGAACACAAGAAATTTACCTATACTTTCCCAGTTTTAGACTGAATACCCATGCTCCTACCAAGGACAAATTTCAGACAAACATCTCACCCTCCCCCAGGCAGCACATTAGCATCGGTATGCTCTGAAATGTCACAGGATTTAGCGGCAACCTACTGGTCAATTACACGTTGCCTCGACAGAAGGGGATCGATCCAATCTTAGCACGAACAAGCGAAAACACAGCGATAAAGCCTACTTGTGAGCTCGCGCGTTTGAACAGAGCTCACCGTCCCCACGACCAGTAAATCCGACGAGTTGGTGCAGGCAGGAAGGCGCAGAAGTTTCGTGGCGGAGGCGGACGACGCTAGGGGTCCGGAGATCGCCGAGCCGGGGTCG
Source organism: Puccinellia tenuiflora (assembly GCA_012064385.1). NCBI lineage: Eukaryota > Viridiplantae > Streptophyta > Magnoliopsida > Poales > Poaceae > Puccinellia > Puccinellia tenuiflora. The sequence continues at coordinate 958,300 of QRDG01000198.1, forward strand.
GCGGAGTAGCACGGAGGCAGTGGAAGTTTCGTGGCGGAGTTTTTTTTTTTTTTTTGGCGAAACTTCTCGGCGGTGGGATGAATGGATAATTGAAGACGGAACCCTACTTGGGCTGGGCCGTGCCAGCGCCCACGAGCTGAGCCGAAGAGAAGAAGGAAGTCGCATGGTATACCTAAAAAAAAAAGGGAACTCGCATGGACCCCACTTGTCACCAGGAAAGCGTGTTTAGATTCGCATATTGTCGGATGGCACACTCCAAGAGAGGGTTTTGCAAGGTGGGAGCATTCTAGTACAACAGCTTGTAACAAGTAATTAGGTGTTTAGAAACTTGTCACGTGAGTGTAAACTGGTCCAAAATCATTAAGGCTCACATGTGACATTGTTATTTTCGTAGAAAGTGAAAGTTAGAGAGAATAATAGATTGTATTGATATTGGGTGGCAGGGGCAGACCCAGCCAAAATTTTGAGAGGGGGCACACGTTGTGACTAGGGGCATTTGTTGTACAAGTTCATGTATTTTGAATATTTTTGTTCTAAAAAATGAACATATTCTATTGAAGTTTCAATTTTTGAGTGGGGGCATTGGCCCCCACTAGCTTGTACTTGGGTCCGCCCCTGTTGGGTGGATCGGTTACAATGAACCAACCATGGCTGTTTATATAGTAAAAAATACTTGGGGTTAAGGAAACCTAGAAGAGATAGACTAGGATTACAACTCTTTAAACCTAAACCGTAATATACTCTAACACCCCCCCCCCCCTCCCTGCGCAGTCGGATCGGTAGTGACGCGAGCCGCAGGAGCGTCGCAGACGGTCTGACTGGAGCATAATCCGAAGTCGTGAACTGGAGAGGGAGCCGAGGTGATAGCCCTTGATGCCGATGTCGATGTAGCCGAGGGTGTGGGCGACGCAGTCATGGTCGATGTTGCCGTGCGTGATGTAGTCGCCGTTGAGGAAGTCGATGATGTTGGTGTTGTTGTGGTCGATGTCATCGTTGAGCCTTGGGAAGTTGCCGTTGTTGCTGTTGTTGTTGTTGTTGAGGTAGACGTTATTGTCGTAGACGTAGTTGAGGTAGGCGGCACGCCGTGCCGAGCTTGCCAAACACGGTAGAGTGTCGAGGACGAAGGCACGTGCCAGTGTTGCCAATACCGGTCATGCGAAGACAGGGACCATCACAAACCATGCGAGTCAGAGTCGGTTGGAGGAGCAAAGAAGATTCTCCGTTTGACGGTCGGTTTCCGTCGTTGGTTTCGGAGTAGACGAAGGGGTTGCAAGAAGAACAAAATAAAAAGGATATTCTGACTCTGGTGGTGAGGTCGTGATGGACGAAGACGACGTTTGTTGAAGTAGATCGAGTTGTAGAAGTAGTAGATGTCGGGGATTTAACCCGGATTCGGCGAAGAAGAACCCGTTTGGCATTGACGTTGACCACGATCGGTGGTGGCGGCGACGATGCGGCGATGTTGGTGTAGATGGTTGTCGGCGATGATGACCACGGTGATGTTGGTGCAGCCCGATGTTGACGGCGAGACGCGTACTCGGTTGACGTTGTCGAAGACGAGCCAGCGTGGTGAAGATGCGTGGACGATGAAGTCGGCGAAGGAGCGTCGAGGCTTGGCGGAGCTGAGTCGACGACTTGGTCGGAGTAGAGGCGTGCGATGACGACGTGCGGCGGTGGGCGACGCAATCCGATCTATGATCGGCGAAAGTAGAAGAAACGCCGGTCAAGCCACCAGCGAGAAAAATTGCGGCGATCTAATCTACTAATTGCGCTGCCCCCGTCGGAGATGATCTCCCCGGGGGCGGCGCGGCGGAAGCGTGGGTGGCAGCTAGGTCAAGGATCTCGCCGCTCTGATACCATGAAAGTTGGAGAGAATAATAGATTGTATTGATATTGGGTGGATCGGTTACAATGAGCCAACCGTGGTTGTTTATATAGTAGAAAATACTTGGGGGCTAAAGAAACCTAGAAGAGATAGATTAGGATTACAACTCTTTAAACCTAAACCGTAATATACTCTAACAGAAAGAACCTTATACATATTTTCTCTTCTAGCCATAACCTTTCCCTATCAATGACCGGACCGCTGACACCTGCTGCGAGTCCAAGTCGCTACCGTTGTTACTCTACGCCACCGCTCGTTGATGATCCACTCTTGCATCGTCAGAGCGGAGAAAGGCTCGGGAGGCGACCATGTCCTCGCTGAGAGCATCTTGATGAGCACATGGGTACAACATACACGATATTTCAGCAAAGCTCAAACTTTACTTGGAAATAATTATTAAGTCGCGATAAACAAACAAACAAAGGACGCTAACCTAAATCCCTATTATGTATGTGACATTGACATACTTTCAACTTCTTCACCTTCTATTGGAATCAGGTTTATTGTAGAAGGAGGTCAATGATTTCCAATCCCACGAAGAAACAAAGTTGAAGAAAACAAGTTTCAAGTGAATTTGTTTCTGCAAGATATTCGTCTCCGATCTTTGACTGTGCCACACCCATATGGACAAGATAAGCGGCCTTTGGGGGTATACCAATAGAAGCTTCTTGAGATTTACTTTCCAACCCAAAAAAAACCTCACATCATTTAAAGTTATGTAGCCAAAGTAATGACCATTTTAGTGGAAGGTGGTCAGGCTGTTTAATGCTTAGCGAATTTCCGAGGAGCTCTCCAATAACTCATCAAGTTGACGGCTCCTCTCTCAAAGAGGCTATCCGAGTTCACGCCCAAGGGTTTAAATTTCATCCAACTTAGTTTCAATTTTAATTAAATTTGTAAAATTTAATATAAAATTTTTAATAAAAAACATCGGTTCGTTTAAATTAATGTTTCAAAAAAAATTGGATGTACATCGTACATTCTATGTTTGCCCACAAAGTTTTACGAAAAAAAAAAGATATTTTTGTGACCTCTGCAAAAAATGACAATGTACGATGTTCTACAAAAATTAACACAAGTGTTGTTGCTTTGTGAAAGAAATTCTTCATTACGTGGTATTGTGCGGTTCGTGTTATATGTGCACCTAAACATGTCATTTGGATATTTTACATAAAGATTGAAATGGATGAAGCTACATACTAAAACACTCTGTTTCAAAAAAAATGTTGTAATTTGGAACGGAAAAGGTAATTGAAAGATCTAATTCAAATAATTGAGAGATACCAACATGTATATCTTGGTTGGCTATAATTTCATCGAAATATACAAGCTCATTCGAGGTATTAAAAAACAGCTTAAAAAGGTCGACGATTGTGCTCAATTAGTTTCGAACCGGTCCAGCCGTACGTACACCGCCAAGCGCCAACATGGCAAGCGGAATTCAAGGGTAGGGTCCACACCGAAGAAGTACCGGTTTGTTGATTCGCAACCGATTCTTGTGGGCCCCACTCCCTTCACGCATAATCTATCCCCTCCCTCTCTGAGAAAACCACCTCGATCGTCGTCTCATCCTGACGGTGAATACAGAAATTAGACGGTATAATTTCATATCTCTCCTGTCGGTAACTACAGTGATCCGCCGCTCTGATTCACCCCCATGGGCGCCGCGTCGCGCGTCCATATGAACGCCCACCCTTCGTCTCATCCGCCGCCATTGCACACAGCAGAGAACGAGAGAGCTCGATAGCAATGGGTGGAGAAGCGGCTGTGGATGGAGGCTGCCTTGGCGGTTCCGTAGAAGCTCCTGCTGGTCGGCAGCTCGGAGGGAGTCCTCGCCAGCAGTCAGCACCGGCGACGCCTGCAAGCTGCTCGGCGAGCTGGGGAGTCGAGGACGCCGACACCGTCGAGTCGCCATGTCGTACACCACACGACTGGGGCTCCGTGGCGCTGCGACATGTCGTCAGGCACGCCAGTCGCGACGCCCTCGAGGATGCTCCTCAAGCGCGCGCCCAGCTGGTTGGAGAGTGCAGACTCTGGTTCAGTCTCCACTCTGTATCAAAATTGTTCAGTTCAGTCGTGCATCCCAGCAGATTAGTTAGTTTATGGACGTATTCCGAGTCATGAACGGGTTCGATTACGGGTCGGCGTACGTATTACGAGACGGGAGCAGGTTTAGTTTTGAGGGCGTCCGATTCCGGCTACCAGTCACCTGCCTGCAGGACGTACGTACGTACGTACGTGTATATAAATAAACGAAACAGGGCAGACACAACAGCATTGTGTTTGGAAATCAACAAGAACGCATCAATCAAGCAACAGAAAAAGACGCAGCTTCTCAAAAAAGATGGCAAGGCGCCACACGTGGTCCGATGCCATAGAAGAGGAGCGCCGGGTAATAACGAGAATACGCCGGGTTCGCGAGTTTAAGAGGTACACGGCGGCGGCGGCGGCGGGGGCGGGAGCTACTAAGGCGCTGAGGACGGTGGATGCGCCGTCCGACGGCGGCGACTGCCCGATCTGCCTGGCCAACGACGACGGAGCGGCGGGGACGTCCCCGTGCCCGTGGAAGGAGATGCCATGCCGGCACAGCTTCCACGAGGCGTGCCTGGAGAGGTGGCTCGTCAAGGACAAGGAGAAGGCGAGCTGCCCCGTGTGCCGGCGCATGCTGGCTCCTGCTTCCGAGCTCCAGGACGTGGATGGTCGGCTGAGAGATATCATACGAAGGAACGGGAAACATCTGCTAGGGGATGATTACCACGGTCTAGTGGCGTGGAGGAGCACGGATGACGGTTTCTACCGGCAGTTGGTCGGCGTGGACCAATGCCTCCGCGTCGCCGGTGGGCTGCTGGCCGAGGCGCTGCCGCACCTCGCGTGTGAGATGCGCCTGGGCAGCAGGGAGGGTGCGCGCACCGCCGCGAGGATCGAGATCGCCGATGCCAAGCTGACGGACGCGAGGATGGCCCTCTCACGAGCGTCGGGGACGGCGGGTCACATTGCCGCCTCCCTCACGCTCACGCCTCAGGTGGACGGCGGCGGCATGCTCATGTGGCTGCGTCCTGCCTATGCGAGTCTTCAGGCAGCGGAAGACCTCCTGCGGTCGGGCCACGTACACTTTCTCCAGGCCGCTGGGTTGCTCGCCAGTTTGATTTCCCACCGCCACGTTGAGGATGCGCGACTTGCTGCCGTGGGTGACCTCCAGGCCGCGCTGCAGGAGATCAAAGCCAGCGTCGCGATTACCAGCACCGCCCTCACGGATGCCGGCAGCTGGCGCCATTTGATGCCGACAGTCGTTTGATGATACGTATTTGCTCCGTCCGTGATTGTGCCTACCTTCTCATGACAGATCTGGTTTCGGCTTGTCCGAGGTCTCTTTGCATGGTTCATGCTCACTTCTCCCTCCGATCCATAAAAAGTATGGCCCACTTAGTACAAAGTTTTTACTAACTTAATATAAAATAAGCGACACTTTTAATGGACCGGAGGGAGTAGAATTTTTGAAATTATGACACGATATAGTGATTTCTATCGGTAGTTTGTTGTCTCTTAACCTCATTCAGAAGTGATGTTTAGTTCACCCGTTGTGCAAAAACACCGCACCGTTTGTTTCTGCCTACTTACCACCACTTACATTTTGATTTAGAGTAAAACGCAGGTTTAATACACCAACTTGCCGCAAATTTGCCTTTTGATCACCAAATTGCGAAACACGAAAAGCGGCTCACCAGGTTGCCACGCATGAGCGTTTTGGTCATTTTGTGACAGCGGTAGTTAGTTTACATATGTGGCAGACTATTTTTTTTTTACAAATTCCCTCCTAAAGTTTTGTTGTTTTACCAATCCTCCTAAAAAGACAAACAAAAAAATTAAAAAGGACCTAGCAATTAGAATAAATAAAAAATCAAGAGGCAATTTGCAAGAAAACAGTCTTCCACGTATGCAAACTCACGGCCGTTGTCATGATGTGACCAAAACGTTCTCGCGTGGCAACTGAACTTGTCACGTATTTACGTTCTTTGTTTCGGCCTACTTACCACCACTTACATTTTAATCTATCTTCCATGAGTAAAACACACTTTTAGTTTATATGAACTTGTCACGTGTTTACGTTCTGCCAAAAACCAGTCTAGACTTGGCCGTATGTAACGTATGTTCTCCCTGTTCGCTTCGTCACGGTTAGTTTATACACGTTGCCAGCTATTTTTTGCATATTGCTCCCTACAGTTTGTTTCTTCCCTTCCGTTCATCCCAATGAGCCAGCCAAATCTATTGTAACACGACCCTAGCCTCTCTTACATGTTGTAATCTTAGTTTTGGATTGGCGGCGCTCTTAAATTTTTCCTGCTGCTACTGCCCGGTTGGATAGTTTGGGTGTTTTCTGCATTTTTATGAGCACGCATCTGACTATCTGAGCCCATTATGCAAACTGCGGTGACTACTGCATGGTGAATCACGTTTCATCGGAAAAATCAAATAAGCAGATTTAGTAAGCATGAGTTTAACTTGAAATGTTAATGCTTCACCATGGAGATATATGGGATGAATTTCATACTTTTGGAAAAAATGTTGGTATGCAACAGATTCCTGAGTTATTTGCAACAAAATGTTGGTATACAACAGATTGCTGAGCTAAATGATCACATTTGTGAATAGTATAACTAGAAATTTAGTAATCAGTTGCTTCAGGATGAGTATGCTATAGTGCAGGCCATGGGTGCAGAGAACTCGACGAATGTAGAGGATGCATTCAATACTGAATATATATTTTTTGCATTGGATTTCAAGGTCTTCTAGATTTCTTAGGTACACAATACATGCAAGAGATTACAGATTTTGGATCAAGTATTAAGATGCATTGTGTACCTTAGCTATCCTATTTCCTTCTTCATGGATTGTAAAAGGAATCCTGGACTATTGATCCCTTTTAATGTTGTTCTTTTCTGCCATCTTTGTAAATTTGTAATTGTATTAATCCAAAAATGACGCAGTATCCCTACTGTTTTTCTGTCAAAAAAATGTTGTTCTCTTCAGTGGTAGTTTCCTCACTAATGACAGGTGCTTTGCAAAAAACTTAACAATTCATGGAGTGGGAGTAAAATTATCACCCCTACCCCTCTTAACGAAGTTAGACATGTATTTGTACTGCATTTAAATCCCAGAACATTACAGCTTCTCTGCATCATAAAACAATCACTTATCAGCCAGCAGTTAAGTATTGTTTGCTTAGTACTAAGTCAAACTCCATGTCCGAGCCATTTTACCGATATTATGCCAGTCTAGACAAACTGAACATAGAAGAAGATTATTGACTACGTTCTTCAAAAAAAAAATTGATGGCCTCTTCTGTTCAACTAAACAAATTCTGCTGAAAAAATCTGATACCTAAGTTTTTTCAAGCAGTGTCAAACAACTATGCCTCATTTTCCATAAGGTGAAAGCTCTAACAATTATGGTCTATCAAATGGCGAATTGGGTTGATAGTGTGTACATGAAATTTTGGCTATTCCTCTAGCATAGTAGAAACTACCACATAAACAACTAAGAGAAATTGCTATAAGATATTTTGTGATTTACATATGTTCGCTTTGCATATCAGACGCACATAAAAACTTCAGAAACCTCATTATCTGTATCATGATCCATTACCATGTTCTTGCTTCATTGGGCCGAAGTAGCAATTGTGTGTATCTGAATTTGTACAGCTTATATCAATGTTATCCAAGTTTGTAAACCAAAATAATTATCTTCATCGATTTCAGAAGTACTACTATAATAGGAGTATGGAAAATAATTTGCTTGTAAATAATAGTAAGCTTAGTAAGAGGCAAAACTACTATCAGTACACCTAGAAGTGAGGCACTAAAGATAATTTTGTTAATTACAATTGAACATTTAGCCAATAGAGAGCAGTTAGAGAGTAAACATGCTAGGCTAGCAGTTGATCTACGGAGTCAATAACTCATTTACACATTATGCCATTTCTTTAGATTGAGCTCTACTTGCAATTCCAGAGTCTTCAAATGATCAAGTCAAGTTTCTTTAGATTGAGCTCTACTTGCAATTCTAGAGTCTTCACATGATCAAGTCAAGTGAGTGCCAAATTTTAAGATCTTCCATGCAATGTGCTGATACACCTTTAACATGTACTACCTCTATTTCTTAGACAATAAGGCCCTGCTATAAGGCAGCAGAGAAGAGAACTAAAGCATCAGACAAGAGAACTTATATGGTGACCCTGTCCTATGTTGTTTGGATCAATTCTTTCAATCCAAACATCTTTGGATTTCACATGTGAATAAAAGAATCATTTCACCGGTCTAGAGAATGACGCAAAGGGTAGCAATAGACAATTGGAAACAACACATTATGTTGCAAGTCCGCTCTGTACTGTAATTTTTACCAAGAAATGATCAAGCAATGTGACAAATAGTTTTCAGCATTCAGCAACAGTGTCAAAGAATTGCAACTCCACTCCGTACTGTAATTTTTACCAATAACAGGTTGTGGCAAACTGCAAGAACAAACATCACATTGTCTAGGCATTGGTAGTACTGCAATAACAGGTTGTAGCATTGGTAGTACAGCTGCGAGTGCAAACTAGTACAAACACTCCTAAAACGGGGTCAATTGGTGCAGAAACTTAGGGCATGTATAACGGTTATATCATAGTGTTGCCACGTAGGATAATCGCTGAGGTGAAGGAGAGAGAAATGAAAAAAAAAACTCTTGTCTTCTCTTAACTAAGAGATGATCTCTTAGCACAATTTGTATCACCATAAATTTAGGGATATCTGGTTATTACAAATAAGACAAAAAAATTACCATTGTATATCATGTTTTATTAACATATCTAGATTACGTGGCGGATCTAAGATAACACGGTCTTATCAACCATTGTACATTTATTGCGGGTTCTAAACGATACATATAGGCTGAGGAGTCGACATGTGTATCGCCACCGTGTCAAGGGGCACATGCCATCTCATGGTTCTTTTACAGATAACCCCCTGAGCTTATGCCGATTAGCACGAATAGGTCCCCAATTCCCCATTCTCTCAAACTCCAATCTCGCGTTGCGGGCGAGATGATGGGGACAGCTTCCGCTTGTCGGCGTGGATCTACCTGGCGCCCGTGGCCGCGGCGTGCGCGCCGATAGGGGTGCTGAGGACCTACTTCAACCAGCACCTCCGGCGGCCAGTGCGGCAGCTCCTCCCGTTCCTGGACCCGTTGGTCACCATCGACATCGCCGCCAAGCAGAGGACGACTCCTACTCCTACTACCACAGCAAGGCCAGGTCGAGCGACGCCTACGCGGAGGTGCTGGCGTACCTGAGCGCGGCGTGCTCGCGGGAGGCGCGGGAGCTCGCCGGGGGTACCTCGGGAGCCCAGGGCGGATAGGGGCGAGGAGGACCCGGAGGCGGAGGCCATGGCAGAGGTGGCGTCGGCGCTGCGGGCCGTCGGGGAGTGTTCCTCAGGATGGAGGAACGCAGGCTGGAGCTATCGCTCCAGATGGAGAAGGAGAGGATGGAGTCGGAGATGAAGCTCTCGACGCGCAGCAGCTCTTCGTGGAGGCTTTTCTCAGCAAGCAGCTGCACCACAAGAAGACCAAGCTGGTCTCCTCGGCAGCTGCCATGGAGGAGGATTGATGACTGGAGCTCCGGTGCTCAGCTCAACCCCCTGTTAATGTTTACTGGCTTCTTGTTTGTTGACCTGACAGCTGATGACTTGTGATGTTTCTACTCTTGTCTGTCTTTGGATGCTTAATTAATTGAAGAAGGGCAAAGAATTTAGGTCGTCGGGAGGTGCTGCCGCCTGACGTTCCACGAGCGGCACCGGAAGCTCGTCGGCGAGGAGTACCTGCTGTATGCTCTGTTATGGTAACTGAAGACTGGTGACAACTGAAGACTGTGTTGCTGCCTGCTGCTTATGATTGCGTCTGCAGAATTTGAAGCAGTACAATAGTGATTGCAAGCAGAAAATGAAGCATTTGGATGAATCTTGGAACACAAAATGAACTGTGGAAAGATTGTGACCGAGACAGTGGAAGAAAATTTGAAGCTCAAAAGTGAAGTTGAAGAACTAAAAGGATTAGAGGATATGTTTGTAATGAAAATGTACCATACCTATAGAATTGTAGTGCCTCATGTTGTGAGAAATTGTGAAATTCAGTTGCTACTCAATGTATCAGATTTGTCAATCTTCAGTAATTCCAGTTGACACTGAATGTTTGAAATAAAATGAAATTCAGTTGCTACTCATATCATGTTTAAAGACAAGCTGTACTAGCTGAATAACAATATAATTGACACAAGTTTAAAGACAAACTCCAATAGAGACTATGGTAATTCAGAGATAAAAAACAAACTTCAGTACAGACCATGATAATTCAGAGATAAATTATAAGCTCCACTACAAAGCATAATAATTCAGAGATAAATTAGAAAGCTCCACCAAAAACCAGTACAGACCATGTTTAAAGGCAAGCTCCCGTGTGAACTTTTGCAAACAAGCAAGTGCTAAGTGCCTGCGCCTGGTGCATTTTGTGTTATTTGTACTTAGAGATAAAAACAATCTCAAAGCAGTTCAGCTGCAGGATTCGATTAACAGATTTGATAGGATTGGCCACGTGTAAATCGCTGCATAGGGTCCAGAACTGGGTCGTTCCACACTGGGTCGTATAGGATTTTTTTCCGCAGATCCTGGTCCAGTGTTGTAGGAATTTGTCCTACCTCTGCCTCTAGCAGGAACTGGTGCAGGATCAGATGAAGTACTTTCAGCATTTCTTGTTTTGCCTCTTCTGCCTCTGCCTACTCCAGTGGCTTGTGTATCTGCTTGCTCTCTTCTAGTGACTTGTGTCTCTGCTTGTCCTCTTCCAGATCCTCTTCTTTTTTGAAGTTCCTCTCCCTCTGGTCATTGCAGTTGTCACCCTAGCTTGTAAAATGCTATCTCTTGCAGCTCCAAGGAATGGGCTCTCATCTGGCAATGGTCCATGTGATCCGATTTGTGTACCATGGGCTCTCTCCTGTGTAGAATATAGAGAGGTGCGCGCTTGATTGCGCTTAGCGCTTAAATCCTTCAAAAAAGGGAAAGAGAGAGGCAAAACACCTAGTGCTTAACTGCGCTAAAGTGTGTGATTAGCGCTTAATACTACAATATGCAGGAAAAAATCACATAATAGTATGAGAATATTCACAACCTCCTGGCCCATCTTGTATACCATCATGTCAACTTGATTACTTGGATCATGGGCAGGGTCAGGATTTCGTGGAATAATATTCTGCAAACAGTCAATGCAAAAATGCAGTTAAGGACAGTATCAGGTATAGGAAATGCAGTTAAGATCAATTTAAGTTATAGGAAATGCATACTTGCAGAATAGAAGGAATGTCTTGATCTTCACCCATTTCATTGGTGTTCTCACTCTCCATGTACCTGTAGTGTCCTTTTTTATTAGGATCTGCCTTCCCACAGAGGGAACACTGCATTGTTAGTCCTGCTCTTGTTACCTGGTAACCGGTGTGTACATTTCGTCTTAGCCTAGACAATATGATCTTCTATTACTGTTGAAAAATGTCACACTCCGGTACGATAAAAAAACTGAATTGACTTCCCATTCGTTTTGTTTTCTCAAGCACTTGAGTTTGACACAGAAATCTCATATCTACTACTACTACTACTACTACTACTACTACTACTACTACTACTACTACTACGAAAAACACAAAACTGTCGCACAAACCAGTTTTCATCAAATGTTGATACGGACACACAAGTATCAATGCTCAAATGAGTATGTAGATGCTTTCTACCGAACTAGTAAAGCCTACCATCGATCAACTCAGTCCACCTTGTCATCATCCTCATCCAGGCTATCTCTGCTTTCAGTCATGCGCGCACAAGAGTTTTTCAGCACAAAATGAGGACGGCAAAAACACAAAAATGCAGTTTCAGTAGACCAAGTAGAAGTACAAATTAACTAGAAGCAGGATATATGCAGTCATCATAGTTCAATGATTAACAGCATCACGCTCGAGCAACAGCTCGCTCTCGTTCTCAGTATAATTAGCTACTTTTCCTTTCGGAGCTGCTTGTGTGCCAAACAATGTATCCACTGTAATTTTTACCAAGAAATGATCAAGCGGTATGACAAATAGTTTTCAGCATTCAATAACAGTGTCAAAGAATTGCAACTCCACTCTGTACTGTAATTTTTTACCAAAACAGGTTTTCAGCAAACTGCAAGAACAAAGATCTGAATCCATGAACATGATGTAAATTCTAAATTGTGCAACAGGATGAGAGAAGTAATTCACAGAAACTGTTGCAAGCACGCTCGATCACTTCGAGACGCCTTTGAGCGCGATCCAAGCGGAATCAAAGAACTCGAGCGTCGCGGCAGTCCTCAATCGCCTCAGGCAGTCATGTGCTGACCGGAGCTCGTCCCGTGCGCGGTGGAGGAGGTGCAGTGGCGCTTTTCCGCCTGGCGCGCTCTGGATGCCCTCCACCGTAGCGGCTGCGGACTTAGGGAGCGGGCCGCGTCCTGCCCAGCGGTCGCGACCTCGTCATGGCGGGTCGACCACCTGTTCCACAGGTCGCCGCGGGGGAGGCCGAGGTGCCGCGCCGCCAAGGTGAGGTCGCTGCCCGCTGTGGCATGGACGTTGAGGAGGTTGGTGAGGTCGTCGAAGGCGGCGGACACCATGTGCTTGGGGAGGAAGGTGGCGACGGCGTGGATGGCGAGCGGCACGTCCCTGGCCTTGCGCACCCATCGGTCGCGCTCCAGCGCCTTGAGGAGCTTCCACGCGGCGAAGAACTCGGCGCAGAAGGAGTTGTGCATGGCAAGGACGGCGTCGAGGGCGGCGGACGCCTCCATGTGGGCGGCGCGCGCCATCTCCTCCGCCGCGACCGTCCAGCCGCGCCAGAGCTGGGAGGTGTAGGCGATGCGGCGGGCGATGTCGAATGCCTCCGCCGCGGCCTCGGTGTACCCCGCGGCCTCGAGTAGCTTGTCGAGCGCGTCCTTGGCGAGGAGGAGTCCGTCGCGGCGGCGCTCCTCGCACGCCTCGACGAGCTCCGGGTGACCCCTGGCGCCGATGCGCGCGCGGGCGACGGCGAACACGCGGCCGGCCTCGAGGTGGGTCGAGGAGAGGGCGTGGACCTCCCTGCGGGCAGCTTGTAGCAGGTCCTGCACGGAGGAGCCGAAGGGCTTGTCGGGGACGTCGCCGCGCGCCAGTGGGCCGAGGGCGAGGCGCCGGCTCCACTCGACGCGCAAGTCGAGCTCGCCGAGGGCGCCGTCGAGGATGGTGAGGACGCGCTCGGAGGTAGCCACGTCGAGCAGGTCGCCCGGGATCTCCAGTGAGAGCTCGATCATGTCGTCGGTGTCCATGGCTTCTGGCGGTACTCTCAGTGCTCTCTCTCTCGCGGGGCGGTGGGGATTTGTGCCGGGCGGTTTGGGTGGGAGGGGAGAGGAGGGAGGGGGAAGGAGTTTTTTTTATTAATATTATTTTTTTAATCACAATTCAGAAAATAATGCACGGAATAATTTAATTGCAGAAATATTATGCCGTCAGCCGACGGCCGGCCGAAACGATCCTTTCGGCTCGCTGGGAGCCGAAAAACGGGTGTCGGCTTTCACCTGGCCGATGTGCATGCGCCCTGGCACGGCCGCAGTGCGGGGCCCACACTTTCGGCCGCCTGCTGGCCGAAAGGAACCTTTCGGCCGTCTCCCTGCCGAAACACGGCTGACGACGCCACCCGCACGCCCCGCTCCTCCCTTCTTCCTCCTTTATTCTTCCTCCTGCCTCTCTCTTTCCCACTCAAAAAACCTTTGATGCTTTGGCTTCAGACCCTACAGCCATTCATAAACGAATGGGTGACTGCAACGACTACACTATGACAGGCTGATGGCCCCTTTCAACAGGATGATTTTGAAGAATATCTACGGAGGTATACACAGTCTACACGACTCCGATTGACGCCAACGACTGAGCCTTCTCAGATGCAGCCCCCTTCTATTACGGACATGTACCCATTGGAAGCTATTGCGGGTTCTAGAAACTACGCGGTTAGTACTATATTACTCGTTACGTAAGTACGGTTTTTTGATTGATCGTACATAATATCTAATTTTTTAATTACAGTCTGAGTTGATAGCCGACATTCACAGGGATGTAGCTGGGTTCAGGCCGCCCCCACAACATAGATCTTGGTTCAGACGTCTCGAGGAGAAGCTGCGAGGTGTGTACAATGTTCTTACTTGCAGCCGCTATACAGACGTTGTGCCTCGTCATGAAGCTCCGCGTCCACGTTTCACACGACAGGAGACTGCTCGTTCATCACATACTAGACTTCTTATACCTACTGGGGAGCCTGGTAGTTCGTCGCAGCGACCTACTGGACATACTTTTCAGCCTAGTAGTTCGTCGCAGCGGCTTACTGGACATACTTTTCAGCCTAGTAGTTCCTCGCAGCATCCGTCTCCACCTCACGTTCAGCCGACGCCACCTGATGCTTCCCAGCCTGGTAGTTCATCCTGTCAGGCACCCCAGTCGCAGTACTTTGCTCCACCTTCTTCCACCTTTCATGCAGCCTGAGAAGTTCCTGTCATATTTCCCGTGGAGTCCTATGAGCCCAATATGGTTTGAGCCTAGTTGATCTGCTAAGCAATGTCGCGTCTATCTCAATGAGCAAACTATCACTACTAATGAGTTCCTCTCATGGAACTAATTTATTGTCTATCCTAAACTCGGCGGCACACTCCAGAAGGAGATTAGACTGATGTGGAAGAAAGCTACGGTAAGGACGAAAACCCGACATCGATGAGTGAATTCGCTAGACTGCTTATCCATCTGAGTGACCAACGGTTTTTATAGGCGGGAAATAGGAATATTGGCGGGAGAAAATGGCGGAAACGAGGACACAAGAAAATGGCGGGAACGAGAACGGGCGGGGCATCTACGCGGGAGAAATATGCACGGGACAACTACGCGGGAGAAATGTGGCGGGAAAACAAGGCGCCACCAATTAACTGGAGAAATTAACATTTTGGCGGCAAAATTGGGCGGGAGATGTTGCGCGGTTAATTTTTTGCATTCTAATTTGGGCGGGTTAAAAATAGTGCGACCAAAACAAGAAATAGGGTCAAAACGGAAAAAAAAACCAGTGTTTCGGCCAGCTACAGGCCGAAACAATTATTAATCGGCCCCCCACCGACGCGAAAGGTGCCAGACCTGGCACGCACCTGTGCTCCCCGTGTTTCGGCCCTCTGTTGGCCGAAACGTTCCTTTCGGCACGCTGTCAGCCGAAACGTGAGTTTCGGCCCCTAGTCAGCCGACGGTGTAATACTTTTGCAATTTTTTTGATCCGCGCAATATATTTTGAATTTGGGTTAAAAAATATTTAAAAAAACTCGAGGGGGAAGGGCAAGAAAAGGTGGACCCCACCCCGTAACGGCCGTTGCTGTGCACCCATCCTACGTGGCAACTGCTCCAACCGTTTCCCGTCAAACTCGTCCGGGTGGTCAACGCCGTCACCTACACGTATGTGCAATGCCTCTTTGTGCCCTCGCAGCTGGTTTTGTTTCTCTGGTTGATCGGTCTCACATGGACAATAGCTCCAATGCACGGTGTTATCTCCCTCCGGCGCCGACATGCCACGGACACGCTACTTGGGCGCATCCCATAGGAGGTCTCCGCGACGATGCTACGCCGGTGAAGGGACATGCCCATAGGAGGTCGCCGCGACGACGCTACACACCTCGAGGACGATGTCGAGTGGTGACAGCCTTTGAGGTCCAAGTCAGAGAGTCTGGTGGCAGACGGCCAGGCCACCTCACCGGAGTACCACCACAATCCATCGACAAGGATACATTGAACTGCGCAACGTCAACTTGGTATGAGAGCACGGTTTAGAAAAATAGGCCAAATTTAAAACATGCTTTTCGATATTCTAGACTTGCCTTTCCAACTCATATTTTCTCCACATAGACACGCTGAAGTCGCCACGATAGCCCCACACAACTCCTAGGCTATCGTACTTTCGTATTTTGCTCAATTTATATATTTCGATTTCGTTATTTCATCCTCGTTCCTTCCAATTCTATGTTGACGCTACCCATTTCTGAATCCGTGTGTTCGTTTGGGCCGGGCGGACACGACGTACTTTCCAACTTAAGTCTGTTTGACGTTAAAATCATTTCAAATTTGGAGCCGGTTTACCGCTAAACAGACATCCACCATGACCGCCTCCAAATTCTCCATCTTCCTTCTAATCCTTCAGAGGTTTCGAGCATCTCCACTGGCCAGCCCAAAAGTGTGTCCATCACCCCGAAAATACAAGATAGCCCCACAAGAAATACATCGGGATGGTCAAGTCAGGCATGAGGTGCTCAAAGACTACCTCAAAACACGGGCGCTGGGGATGGCCTCCCTAGACCTACACGACCATCTTCGAGACACAAAGGGGCAGAGCTAGTATACGACCATTGGGTTCAACTAAACCCACTCGAATTGTCAAATTCTTCACTAATCTAATATTTATCATTGCTAATTTAGTAACAGATTACACATAAAGATGGAGCTGAACCCAATGGTTTGATCTTCTAGCTTCACCACTCGAGACACAAACGGTAAATCGATGGGGGGACAACTAGTCCATGGCTGGAGTCGGGGAAAAAGGGCGGCAACGCGAGATCGGTCAGGTTGGCATCTAGTTTGTCAATTTGGCTACAAAATTTTACATGGTAGACAATCGTTTTGCATTTGGGCGATTGTTGGAGCAGTTTTTTTTACTTTCAATACCCAAAAATAATAATTTTGGAGTTATTCGGAGCAAGTATGAGGTTACCGTCACATCACTGTAATAATTAAGGGTAGATTACTCTGTTTGCTCACTTTATGTCGGCACAGCGAGGTAAGTCTGCTACGGCAGGGACCCAGGGAGAATCTTCTGCGATTCGGCAATGATCCGCTTCAGAGCGGGCCCCCCAAATATCAGTTGCGAATCGACAACTCGATCACGTTTGTGTGGATCCCATCTGCGAGTCTGCTTTACCAGGCTAGTTGCGCACGTGCAGCTCCATCGATCGGTTCCAAACTAAACGAGCAACTAGTTGAATTTGGCGTGGCGTCACGCCACGCCTTTGGTGATTTTTTTTGTAGACTATATTTTTTTTTGTTCAACAAAATGCTGGCTAAATTGTAATTTTTAAACTTTTTTTTAATGAATAGGTAGCATTTTTTGTGACCATTTTTGATAAATTTTCTATAATGTTCAAATATTTAGTATGGTGAAATGGTCGAACATGTTTGTATTTCGGCGAGAGTATTTAATTTAAATTAGGGAAGATGCATTAGAATTACTTACAAATAGTGACAACATTTGAATTCAAATTAGGGAAGGTGCATTTGAATTACCTGCAAATAGTGACAACATTTGAATATTCCAAAAAAAATTCCTTTAGCATACGCCGCGCCCGCTGTATTTTAAAATATCCCAATTTGTTGAGATTTGTCATATATTTTATCGAAAATTTCACTAAATTGTTTCTTTAAATTTTGACTATTTGGGAAATTTCAAAATCTGTTAGAATTTGTCGTCTATTTTCTCCAAATTTTCACTAATTTGGAAGTGTTCAATTTTTTTTTTGTTTTTTTAGTTTTCTGCCATAAGTAGGTTGCATATTTTATGTACTTTAGAAATCTTGAAATTCGTTGGAAATTGGTGTCGATTTTATCTAAATTTCAAATAATTTAGAATATCTTTTTTTTTTGTTTATTGGCCATCAATGGGTTGCAATTTTTGTTTATAAGAATTCTGATGCAATTTCGATTTATCTTTTTCGATTTGTAGATTTGAAGGTGTTGAGATTAGGACATTTATAAAAAAAAATTTGGATATTGTTTAGGGAAATTGGATCGGCATTTGAAAATTTTAAATTTTCAAATTTGAGTTGCGATGATATGTCATAAATAGTTGCGATGATATGAGATGAAATGTTTAATTTGAGTCTAAAATTATAGGAAACGTATTGTTTCAGCATTTACTAATTCTAACTCCACGTAATTAGAGGAAGTGCATTTGGTTTGTTTCCAAATCTTGACCAATTCTAAATATTGAAACATGTTTGTTTTTTAGACATAAATCATGTTTGTATTTTTCCCAAAAGTAGTTGGCATTCATTTTTCTGAGCAGGTTGACATATTATGGAGTATCTATTTTTTTTTCACCATTTTGAAATTTTCAAATATGTTTCTATATGTCAGTAACATTTAATTTAACTCTGTAATGAGTGGAAATGCGCATTTGTCGAGGTGTGGACTCGGCAAATCCCAAGGTTGTGTACCCCGGATTGATTGAGGGGGAGAGAGTATGAACGTTGGTGATCACGACGGCTAACAGGGGGCGAGTTTACCCAGGTTCGGCCCCTCGAGATGAGGTAAAGACCTACTCCTGCTTGTCTGGTATTATCGAGGTGGCTACAATGGCGAGATGGCAATCTCGCTAGGGTTTGCCTGTGTGTTTCCTGACCTAGGTGACGCACCCTCCTGGCCTTTATATCACAGGCCAGGTCTCGGGTGGACGGTGCGGATTGCACATTACAGAATAAGGAAAATCATCACCGGCCTAACCGGCTACTTGGGCCACACGGTACACTTCATGGGCTTCTCTTGGCGTGACCCAGGTACCACCACCATGGGGTACCCGAAAGGTAGCCCCACGACAGTAGCCCCCGAGTGCTTAGTCGAATCGCAGAGTCGAGTAAAGGACTCCTTCCTCCGGGCACGCCACCTGGTTCCTTTACTAGTCAACCTTCGGCTGCAATTGTCTTGAATAATCGGGTGCTCCTCATGATCTTCTTGATTCGCCAACTTTCGACTGTCGTTGTCCTTAGTCACCGGGTGCGCGAACAGCGCTCCCGATGGGAGTAGCCCCCGAGATTAAGCTGAATTGCTTGCGATTGAGGTTAAACTCAATTTTTCTTCAGTCGCAAAGTCCGCTCCCGATGGGAGTAAAAAGATGACTCGAAATGCCCGAGTCAAAACTGGCCTTGCTCGACTTACTTTGTACTCAGCCTTGATGGCCTACTGAATTGACTTAAACTCAGCTCTGAAAGCTTACTGGTTATTCATCCACTCGAATGATGAATTCGGGTGTCATCAGCTTTGTAAAGCTTACTATGTACTTGTCTTACTCGGATGGATTGTCGAGTGCTCTGCCAGATCGTTGGCTTACTTGATACGAATCCATAGTGACGTCAGGGATGACATCAATGATGACGCTTCCTGGCACACTCTGCGCCCGACGGGACGTGACGAAATGGGCCCACTGTCGCAGCGGCCGCCGTTGAATTTGGACCGTTGGGCGCGAAATTTTCGCGAAGTGATGATGACGCCTTGGTTCCCGTGCGTAGTGGAGGGTGACGGTTGCCCTCTCCGCGCGACACGTGGACGGCCGGATGGTTGCTTCGGGCTACGGTTCCGTGGATGACGGCTAGGATGAACTGCCCCCGCGGTATATAATTTTCACCGCGGCGTGGGAACAGTTCACCAATCCTTCATTCCCGTCTTCTCCGCTGCCTCATCTCCATTGCCATTTGCACCGATTTCTCCAGAAGCTCTCCCCTCCTCCGCTTGCACCATGGGCCAGAAGAGGGTGAAGGGAGCGGAAAGCTCCGCCGCCGGCGACGACGCCGACATGAAGAAGTTGGAGGGCGATTGGGGAAGTCGTCCGTGAAGGCGGCGGAGCTGGACAACCTCCGAGAACAGGGATTGCTGCCGCCGACGAGCACGGCGACGACGCGCGCCCCCGGTAAGGATGTGATCCCCTCTCCTCGCGATGGGGAGCGCGTGTGCTTCGTGGAATTCCTTCCACGGGGCTTCGGGTTCCCCATTCATGATTTTGTTCGTGGTCTTCTTTTCGCATATGGGATTCAGATCCATGATCTGAATCCCAACAGCGTCTTGAGCATCGCGAGTTTTATTGTGTTATGCGAGTGCTTTCTGGGGATCGCACCCAACTGGAACCTCTGGAAGTCGCTCTTCATGGTGCGACGGATGGTGGGGCGGTCGAAGCAGACGTTCCCTGTAGGCGGCTTCGGAATCCAGCTGTGCGGCGACACGTCCTTCTTCCAGCTGAAGAAATCTGACTTCGTCCAGAACTGGCGGAAGAAATGGTTCTACATCAGGTGGGACCAAGAAGGCCTTCCCGAGTTCGCCGCTGATCGACCTCTGCGAAGGACCAATGCCTGGTCGCACTCTCTGTCAAAGGAGGACAAGGAGTCGACCAAGCCACTGCTGGCGCTGCTCCGCGGATTGCTGACGACGCTCGGACGCGAGACAGGTGGCATTCACCTTATCGCGACTTTCCACAAGCTGAAGGTGCAGCCGCTGCGTCGACGCGAACAACCAATGTGGGAGCTCACAGTCGACACCTCGCTCGATGATGCACAGATCGCGACTAAGGTGAGGAACATCACCAGCCTCCGGGTCGCCAATCCGTGCAACGTTAAGTGCCCGGTCGAACCATACGGGCCAAACAACCCCGTACCTGAGGTAAGCACCTTGAACTCTCTTTGCTTTGCTTTAGTCGAATGTTTTTCTTGACTCACCTTTCTCCTCGCTGCTCGTCAGGATCGAAGAGCTTATGTGAGCCTTCCTCCGCTGATGGAGAACGGACCTCACGACGAGGCCACGGTCGTCGAGCAGGACGACGATGAAGACGAACTCCCTTCTGCCCACTCGCCGTGCGAAGAGGTGGAAGAGGACGATGAAGACGAAGAACCGCTGCAGAAGCGGCGAAGGCGAAAGAGTGGCGAATCCGCTTCGGGGTCGTCACCTTTGAAGGAAGTGGTTGTGGAGGACAAGGAAGCCCGCGAATCGTCCTCTGTTGCGAGTGAGCCGGAGGATCCTCTGTCCGTGCCTCCACTGAATTCAGCGCCGCCCCCTGGGTTTGTGAAGATGGCATCTCCTCCCATGAGCAGCGAGGATGAAGATGTCAACAGGTAAGCCTTTGCGAGTACGCTTTTTTGTCTTTGTTCTTCTTTCGACTCCTTGGACGCTTTTCTGAATTTTTTGCTTCTTTATACAGTCATCACACTGGTGGTGCCAGCTCTTCACCTCGCGATGAGGAACATCAGTCCGCGGCTGTCCTGGAACGGACCACTGGGGCACCCGAAGAGGCGCCTGAGGCCAATAATCCCTTGCCGTTGAAGACGTCAACCTCCACGAGGCCAGAAAGAGCTGCTGATACGACTGCCGTGGATGCTGAGCTGCTTGGGCACGTAAGTATATTCTGTCTTAACCCTGCAAATTCTTGTGTCGGGTGCGCGAACAGCGCTCCCGATGGGAGTAGCCCCCGAAGATGTGCGTGACTAGGATAGTCGGGCACAGATTGACACTTTTGCTCCTTTGCACAGCCGTTTTGTCGCCAGCTGCTGGAGGGAGCCACGTTGATGTAGCCCAACCCAACGACATCACCATGTCAAGCATGCCAACAAATGCCAAGTCACCATGGACGTCAAAGGTGAACTCCATCCTCTTCGAGATCTCATTTCCTACCCTTTGGAATGGTATGCTACTTGAGCATCCGCCCATTTGCATTGCTAGGATTGACACGATGGATACGAAGCCGATGGGAGGTGCCGAGGAAGCCCAAGAGTTGATTTCATCCAAGGCGTACGCGTGGATGAGGAGAAGGAAGCGTCATGGACAAGGAGAGGAAGAAGGAGGCGAAATCAGGCAGGCCGGCCTCCAGCCCGGCCTAGGCCGGCCCCCAGGCCGGCACCCCACCAGAGCCGGCCGGCCTCCCAGCCGGCCTAGGCCGGCCCCCAGGCCGGCCCCCAGGCCGGCACCCCTCCAGACGACGCCGGCCTCCAGGCCGGCCCAGGCCGGCCACAAGGCCGGGCCCTCTACAGACGCCACCGGCCTCCAGGCCGGCCCAGGCCGGCCCCCAGGCCGGACCCCCACCTTTCAGCTCCTTTTGTACTAAGACTATAAATAGCTTTCCCCCTTTTCCATTTGAGGCAGAGAAGAATGAACTAGAGTTGAGCGTTGCTCCTTCCCGTGATGGGTTCCTCCGAGGAGGATGATGAATCTCTTGTTGTAGCTACTCTTTCACTTAGGTGTCTCTAGTAGTGCAAACCAATCTTTCACTGCGGTGATTCTATTGGATCGGTGGACCGGCCGGTAAGAGAAATCGGTTTCATTAAGCGTGTTGTTGACTTGGGTTTTGGGATCCGGAGGCTGCTCCATTGGGGGTTTGTTGCCGGGTGATTCTCCCTTGTAGGCTTCGCGAGTTATCCCCACGATTTGCCCTTTTTCCCCTCGTGTTCTTCGTTTCCACCTCCGTGTTCTTCGTGTTCATCCTCTTTTCCCCTCAAATCCGTGAAGATCGGGCAACACCCTACATCATATGGTATCAGAGCAAGGGTTGCCACGGATTTGCCTTTGTTTCCACCCCCATATCCACAAAAATTTTCTTTGATTTTGCTAATTTCGAAAATTTTCACCAAAAATAGCCCCAAATTGTTTTTGGATCGATCTGAGATTCTTGTGAGTTTTGGTAGGTTTTGATCCGTGGATCCATTGCTATACTTGTTGATCTACCTCCCTTTGCGTTCCATGGCCAAATTCCTTTGATTTCCCCTCCGATTTGGTGTTTTTCGGGCCGTTTTCCGCCCAAAATCGCCCATTTTCGCGTCCCGGAAAGGTAGCCCGGCCGGCCTCCAGCCCGGCCTAGGCTGGCCTCTAGGCCGGACCCCCGGCAGAAGCCGCCGGCCTCCAGCCCGGCCTAGGCCGGCCCCCAGGCCGGTTCCCCTGCTGAAATTTTGTTTTGGCCATAACTTTTTCACTCCGGACTCCGTTTTTGGTGATTTTCGTCTCTAATCGAAGCTACGGACAAGCTCTACATCACCACGGCGGTTGATCCATCATCTATTGCCACCATATTTCGTGAGCAAGGAAGGGACATTCCACTCCACCGGGTGAAGATCGTCCACGAAAGGTATAACATCCCCGAACCTTCTCCCACCTTGCATCACTTGTTAGCCAAGCCATTTGTGCTTATCTTACCTATTGAGACTAGCTCATCTATGATTGCTTGGACTTTGCACACTTGATACCTCGTAGTGTTCCGAGCAAACCTTGTATGCGCTAGTTGATATAGTTCTTGTTGGCAAGCAAGTAAAAGGCAAAAGAATCAAAAGAGAGCAAATAAAAATAAAATAGCCTCATTGCCTAATCTCTTATAGTAGACGCGCAAGCTCGATGAAAAAAAAATTAGGTGTGGTATCTTTGTGCAAATCTTGTAGCCCACCAATAATTGCAATCGAGTTGGTTTCTCTTGTACTTGTGCACCTTGAGCTTTAGTCTTCGCTAGGTCCATCACTAGCTCATTTTGGTTGCACAAGTCCCACTTATCAAAGCGTGTGTTTCTATGTGCTTCACTCCTATCTTTTGAGATCAACTTGTATTTGCTTTGTGGTCATCGTGGTTCTCTACTTGCCTTTACAATATCTTGGTTTCCGGTTGTTCCATTTGCTTTCCACATTTCATACCTATCCACTCATAAGCCGTGTGTGTTTTGGAGTTGCGTTTGGATCTTTGAAATTCAAGTCACCCGCATTCTTGTGTATCGGTTTCTCTTGGCATGGTCCACTAGTTCCAATACTATCTACTAGGTGAGGTTGGTTTCTTAGTTCCTCCCACTCCACATATATATACACTTGTCTTGTGATTGACCATGTCTAGTGAGAGCGGAGCATCCTATGGAGGCCATGATGATGAGAACATGATGAGCGACAACGACTTCGGCGCGCCAAGCATGGATGACATCATGAGCGACAACGACTACGGCGCCCCAAGCATGGATGATATGGTGGACCTCGACATCGACGACACCTCCACGAGCATGGACTACATGGCGGAGCACCACCACTACTTCGACGACAACTCCAATGAGGTGGTGGAACTCTACATCGATGACAACGTACGCCGCTATGAGGAGCGCCATCAGGCCGCACAACGTGAAATCGCTGAGCGCTTCGCTCAAATACAAGACGACCAACGTGAGAACAAGGCGCGTTCCATTCGTCTCGAGGAGTTGCTTCTCGAAAGACGACACCGGCACTCTTCGAGATCAAGCTCAAGGCATCTTCACCTAGAGGACAAGGAAACACGCCCTCCTCCTCGACGTCAAGCTACCTCACCCTTGAGACGGCGGCCAACGCAAAGTGCCTATGCACATGAGTCTTCGTCAAGGAACACCAAGGATCTTCATCGGCGTACGTCTACTCATGATCATCATCGACGCCACTATGAGGACTCAAGCTACTCAAGGTCACGCCATCACGCGTCTACATCAACATACAAGATGGTGGCAAGTACACATCATATGGAGTCTCCTCCGCGTGCCACAAGCAAAAGGGCGTCCAAGCGTAGATCACACTCCAAGACGGACCGGGACATGCTTCTCAAACTCAAGGCCGACCTCGACGAGTTGAAGACCAAGCTCGACGCCGACAATGCCAACTTCGAGATCGAGCAAGCCGAGCTCAAGACCATCCGCGAGGACTTCATCGCCGGCTTATCCAAGTTCTTCAAGCCCTCACATGACTCTTCACCGAGCTTATTGTCCACACCACTACAAGATGGTGACCAAGAAGATGGCGAGAAGACGGTCGAGCATGGGATTTTCCCTTCGACCAAGGAGGCGAGCATGGAGGATGCTTCCACTATGGATGTCGAGTCAAGTGGAGATGCCGAGCATGGGATGTTCCCTTCGTCAAAGGAGTCGAGTGATGATGCCCACCCTACGGCATTCAC
Source organism: Puccinellia tenuiflora (assembly GCA_012064385.1). Lineage (NCBI taxonomy): Eukaryota > Viridiplantae > Streptophyta > Magnoliopsida > Poales > Poaceae > Puccinellia > Puccinellia tenuiflora. The sequence continues at coordinate 982,995 of QRDG01000198.1, forward strand.
CTTTGGAGGCGAAAAGGTTGAGGAGGTTGAGCATGGGAGTTTCCCTTCAACCAAGGTGGCGATTGGAGTTGAGCATACCGAGCCTATCCCTATGTGCTTGAATGATGAGATGGTACCAATCCCATGTGAGAATGAGAGCCACCTAGCCCACTTGAGTGAGAGTGCAAGTGAGTTGAGTGCCTCCACCATATGCGAGATTGAGTGCTTACATTTTGAGGGAATGAGGGATACACCACTTGAGTTGGGAGAGGTAGTTGATAGGTCAAGTGAGGACATTTCGATTTCTAACAACTTACCCTCTACCTCTAGTGTTTTCTCTCATGTTCTACTAGGTTCCATGGATGATGAGACGCCAAGCTTCGCCATGATGGTGCCTCTTATGGAGAAGATGTCCATGGAGGATGAAGACGATGCCACCCCATGCTTACATGAAGATGTACAAGTCGGCTACATGGACGCCGCTACCTCTACCACAACACCTACTTCTCTTGAGCGGGACTACAAAGGTACGCATATGGGTGTTGATGATGCCATGATCCCACTAGTGGACATGATGACTTGTGATTGCTTGCATGATGTGGATGTTTCTTTCAATGTCACCTATGATTCTGTCATATTCCCATGTGATACCTTGTTCCAAACCAACGTTGATCATGTGGAATTTCCTATGTGTGATGATCTTGCCACATGCATGCCTTGCTATGAATCTTTCCAATTTTCTCCCATTGTTGCATGCAATATGTCGAACAATTTCTCTTTCCTATGTGTTGCTTGCAATGATGATAAAATGCTTGATAATGAGTTTGCCCCCATAGCATTCTCAATTTTTGGAGATGGTTCCTTTTGCTATGTTGAGAATTTTCCATCCTTCATTTTGCATGTTGACCATCCGCATACTTCACACTTCCATTTTGAACGTGGTGTGTTTGGTGATGTGCAAATGAAGAGACGCATCATGATGGATGATGCATTCATGTACCATGCACACAATTTCTTTTTATGGAATTTCGTGTGTAATGGCTCATGCTTCATAATGTCAACTTCAACTGAACATGAGTTGACAAAAAGAGCTCTTGAGAGCACTTACCATGAGAGTTGTGCCTCCGACCAACCTCTATTTCCTTTTCCATGTTTTGCATCGAACAAATTGAAAAATTGCTCTTTCCTTTGGTTCGCATGCAACATGTGAGTGCTTTGGTTTTCCTTTGTGACATTCATGCTCCCTTGATCTTCCTTGCAGATGATTTATGTGATTCCGCAAACTTGATGAGCAATTTCTCTTTCCTTATGTTTGTTGGTCACCATAATGATATTTTGAGCATGTCTTGTCATGAGGCCTTGGGATGTTATCTTCTTGGTGTTGCAACAAAATTGATGAACACTTGCTCTTCTCTTTGCTTTGGTTGCACCCATGATGGCGATGATAAGAGCCTCTCTCACCTTGTGTGGTTCACAAACCTCTCTTTCCGATGCTTTCAATGCAATGAACATCATATGGTTCAACATGAGATAGCTATCTTAGCCTTCTCTAATTTTCTTGGAGATTTTGTGTTCCCACATTTTGAGGATGTTTGGATGAGTTGCTTGCACATTGACCTTGCATTTGTATTCCATCCCATATATTTGTGTTGTGCTAATGGTGTTATGAACAAATTGGGACATGTCATCAATGATGTGCTCCTCTATCATGCACGCACATGTTTTGCTTGGTCTTTGGTGCGTATAGGTATCAATGGCGGCATGGTGACTTCCACTTCAACGTCAAGCCATCTATCTCCTTCACATGATGAGGACGTGCTAGCGTCGAGGACGACGCTTTTCGAAGGAGGGGGAGATGATGTAGCCCAACCCAACGACATCACCATGTCAAGCATGCCAACAAATGCCAAGTCACCATGGACGTCAAAGGTGAACTCCATCCTCTTCGAGATCTCATTTCCTACCCTTTGGAATGGTATGCTACTTGAGCATCCGCCCATTTGCATTGCTAGGATTGACACGATGGATACGAAGCCGATGGGAGGTGCCGAGGAAGCCCAAGAGTTGATTTCATCCAAGGCGTACGCGTGGATGAGGAGAAGGAAGCGTCATGGACAAGGAGAGGAAGAAGGAGGCGAAATCAGGCAGGCCGGCCTCCAGCCCGGCCTAGGCCGGCCCCCAGGCCGGCACCCCACCAGAGCCGGCCGGCCTCCCAGCCGGCCGGCCTCCCAGCCGGCCCAGGCCGGCCCCCAGGCCGGCACCCCTCCAGACGACGCCGGCCTCCAGGCCGGCCCAGGCCGGCCACCAGGCCGGGCCCCCCTACAGACGCCACCGGCCTCCAGGCCGGCCCAGGCCGGCCCCCAGGCCGGACCCCCACCTTTCAGCTCCTTTTGTACTAAGACTATAAATAGCTTTCCCCCTTTTCCATTTGAGGCAGAGAAGAATGAACTAGAGTTGAGCGTTGCTCCTTCCCGTGATGGGTTCCTCCGAGGAGGATGATGAATCTCTTGTTGTAGCTACTCTTTCACTTAGGTGTCTCTAGTAGTGCAAACCAATCTTTCACTGCGGTGATTCTATTGGATCGGTGGACCGGCCGGTAAGAGAAATCGGTTTCATTAAGCGTGTTGTTGACTTGGGTTTTGGGATCGGAGGCTGCTCCATTGGGGGTTTGTTGCCGGGTGATTCTCCCTTGTAGGCTTCGCGAGTTATCCCCACGATTTGCCCTTTTTCCCCTCGTGTTCTTCGTTTCCACCTCCGTGTTCTTCGTGTTCATCCTCTTTTCCCCTCAAATCCGTGAAGATCGGGCAACACCCTACATCACACGTCCTTCATGCGCATGGAGAAGGAGGGGGGCGACTCTGCATTGCTCTGGAGCAAGCCAACAGTGAGTACCAAACCGCGCATTCAGGAGGTGTGTCGACTATCTTCGTTTTTAATTTTGATCCGGTGATTCACAGGCGAAAGGGAGAGTCTGGCGAAGCGGGTCGCCGAGCTGGAGAAGTCCCTGGGTGCAGCTCAAAAGCGTGAGCGAACCCGGGGTGATCTAGAGAAGACCCAGGTTGAACGCTTGCTCGCACTCGCCAAAGTAATCGGAGGTAAGTATCTCGGCTCATTGCCTACTTTGTCTTGTGTCGACTTCTGATGTGTTACAAGTGTGGTCATCTTCGTTGTTCAGAGCCGTGCGGAGGCGCTCCTCCAGAAGAGACTTCCAGTGAGAATGTCGACCTGGAGACGGCTGTTGGCTTCATTGACCGTGCCCATGCGTATGCTTCGACTGCACTGCAGCAATCTTCGGCGGCGCTGCAGAAGTCCAAAGATGCCCTGGCGAGTGTGCATCGGAGCATCTTCCCCAACCAGCCGTCGCCGGCCAATGTTGATGCGCTTGCGGCCCCGTTTGAAGGCGAGGCGACCACCCTAGCGGACTACACGCGTGCTCAGACGGTACGCGGCTCAGAGTTCACTTTCCGGCTTTTGCTTGGCCATGAGGTCGCAGGCGACTTCGAGGCAGTTGTCAGCGACTTTCCTCGAAAACCCGATGGCAAGACCAAGTCGCTAAACATCGTCAAGGCAAAAGCGAGTCAGTTAGCTGTTAAGCTAATTGATACCTTTGAGAGGAAGCTTGCCAGGGCTGCAGAGTTAGCCTCCAAGAAGAGTCGCTCGCAGTCGGAGTCTGCAGTGTAGTCTTTGTAGTAGGGTTCCCCTTTGATTCGCCTTTTGTAGTGAACTTAATGAAGTCTTTTTATCAATGCATTTTCTGATTCCTCCATATGAATGTACCTCTTCGAGTCTTTTGCTAGAATGAATATGGCTTCTGTTTGACACCACCTAACTTGGCAGCCTGATGAAAATGCTGCTCTTGAAGTCGCCGAGGCCACCTGTGTAAATGAGGGTGAGGGTACCTCTTCTGCTGTGCCTGCTCGCCAACAGCACCCAGCTGGTCCAACTCCCACACGAAGCGTGAACGACCAGCGGGTGTTTAACTATATGAGGAACAAGATCATTGAACTTGAGTCGAAGCTGCGGATAGCTGAAGTGGAGCTTGAACGCCTCAGGGCCCGTTCCGCTGGGCCGTTCAATCAGCGCGAACGGTTCTTTCTTGACCAAATTGATCTGATATGTCGACAGATACAAGGTTGGACTCTAGCTGCTTCGCTTTGATTTCTTCATGCTTGTGTTGTTCTGCATCTTGACCCGTTAATTGCAGTTGTTAACCCCGACTGGCACACCGAGAACACTCGAGTGGACGAGCGCATGGAGAAGGAAGCCACCGGTAACTCGGTCGAAGCTCGTCAATTCTGGGTACATAAGGGAGAGGGCCGTGTACTCGCGCGGATGCTGGATCGCACCTGGCGAGCTGCGTTCATTCTTGAAGGTTGCAGGAAAGCACTCTGGCAAATCAACAGAGTGTTCTTCCCCCTTGGTGAGCAGCCGACTGGATTGCCCGCGCTGTTGGAGAGGTTCCGCAGTAGCAGGGCGTTGAAGGAGGTCGTCTTCGGTCAGCTTGTTGCCGGGGCCAACACGGCGTTTGCTTATGTTCGACTGCATCGACCTCATGTTCCCTTGGACTGAATACTTGATGGCTTGCCTAGAGATGCTGATTATGCTGAATCCCTTGCGGCTGCACGTCAGGCAATGCAACAGGTCCTGAATCATACAGAGCGACTTGTAGGGCCACTGGATGCGCCAAAGGAAGAGCCTGTCGACTAAGAATAGCAGTTTGTTGTTGTATGATGTTAGCTTGTAACGTAAATATGCATGTATGTATGCCATGTGATGTTATTCGCTGAATGTATAACGTGTGATTTTGCACTCGTAAACCTGTATGGCGCGAGCACCCGAGTGAATCGAGTGGCGGCCTAGGATTTTTGAGTTTATGCCTGTGTGGCGCAGCCCCCGAGTGATTCGAGTGGCGGCCTAGGCTGGACTTAGACCTGTATGGCGCGAGCCCCGAGTGGTTTGAGTGGCGGCCTAGGATTTCGAGTTATGCTTGTGTGGCGCAGCCCCCGAGTGATTCGAGTGGCGGCCTAGGCTGGACTTAGACCTGTATGGCGCGAGCCCCCGAGTGGTTCGAGTGGCGGCCTAGGATTTTCGGGTTATGCCTGTGCGGCGCAGCCCCCGAGTGATTCGAGTGGCGGCCTAGGCTGAACTTAGACCTGTATGGCGCGAGCCCCCGAGTGGTTCGAGTGGCGGCTTAGGATTTTCGAGTTATGAGTGATTCGAGTGGTGGCCTAGGCTGGACTTAGACCTGTATGGCGCGAGCCCCCGAGTGGTTCGAGTGGCGGCCTAGGATTTTCGAGTTATGCCTGTGTGGCGCAGCCCCCGAGTGATTCGAGTGGCGGCTAAGGCTGTACTTTGACCTGTATGGCGCGAGCCCCCGAGTGGTTCGAGTGGCGGCTTAGGATTTTCGGGTTATGCCTGTGTGGCGCAGCCCCCGAGTGATTCGAGTGGCGGCCAAGGCTGTACTTTGACCTGTATGGCGCGAGCCCCCGAGTGGTTCGAGTGGCGGCGTAGGATTTTCGAGTTATGCCTGTGTGGCGCAGCCCCCGAGTGATTCGAGTGGCGGCCAAGGCTGTACTTTGACCTGTATGGCGCGAGCCCCCGAGTGGTTCGAGTGGCGGCCTAGGATTTTCGAGTTATGCCTGTGTGGCGCAGCCCCCGAGTGATTCGAGTGGCAGCCAAGGCTGTACTTTGACCTGTATGGCGCGAGCCCCCGAGTGGTTCGAGTGGCGGCCTAGGATTTTCGAGTTATGCCTGTGTGGCGCAGCCCCCGAGTAATTCGAGTGGCGGCCAAGGCTGTACTTTGACCTGTATGGCGCGAGCCCCCGAGTGGTTCGAGTGACGGCCTAGGATTTAAGTTGATTGCTCGCAAAGGAAGAAATGACAAGTCTTTTTCTTCAAATATCTTTATTGATTCTCGCAAACAGGCCGGCTCGTTAAAACCCTTCCAGTCCCCTTAGGTACCCTGGCGAGGGAAATAGTGCGTAAGAAACCTGCTGCTACTTAACAAGGTGAAGTTTACAAGCTGGGGTCGATCAGGCGTAGAAGCGGCGTAACTGTGCCACGTTCCACGGATTGCTGCAGACTGTCCCCGTCTTCGAGTCCTTCAGGCGGTAAGCTCCGTTGCCGATTGCCTCTGTCACAATGTATGGCCCTCCCATGGGGAGGCGAGTTTGTGCACCTTCTTCTGCTTGAGCCGGAGAACCAAGTCCCCTGGGACGAATGCTCTAGGCTGCAGTCGCCGACCGTGGTAGTTGCGCAGGTCTTGCTGGTAGACGGCTGTGCGGCTGAGGGCGATGTCGCGTGCTTCATCCAGGACATCCACATCATCTTCAAGTGCTTCTTCCGCATCAGACTCGTCGTATGCCACCACTCGTGGAGCATCAAATTTGATGTCGCAGGGCAGGACTGCTTCGGCACCGTACACCATGAAGAATGGTGTATACTGGGTAGATCTGTTTGGCGTGGTGCGTAGGCTCCACAGCACACTTGGTAACTCCTCCACCCAGGCTCCTGCGGCTCGCTTCAATGGTACTCGCAGACGCTTCTTGATGCCTTTGCTGACTAGGCCGTTGGCCTTCTCGACTTGCCCATTGGACTGCGGGTGCGAGACGGATGCATAACTGAGCTTGATGCCTTGTTCAGAGCAAAAATCCCTGAATTCTTCGGCTGTGAAGTTCGTCCCGTTGTCGGTGATGATGCCATGCGGCACACCGAACCTGAAGATGATCGACCTGATAAAGTTGACCACTGAGGTTGCGGTTGAGCTTGTGATTGGTACCGCCTCGATCCACTTCGTGAACTTGTCGACTGCCACCAGGAGGTGAGTGTGCCCGCCTGGGGAGGATTTCTTGAAGGGACCTACCATGTCGAGCCCCCATTGTGCGAAGGGCCATGCGAGTGGTATTGTCTTCAGTGCCGACGCTGGTGCATGCGGCTTGTTGGCGAACTCCTGACAGCCAACGCACTTTTTTACCAGTTCCTCTGCGTCTTGCATTGCGGTGGGCCAGTAGAACCCTGCTCGCAAGGCCTTGGCCACCAGTGCTCGACTGCTTGCGTGGTGCCCGCATATGCCGGCGTGGATGTCGAGTAAGATAGCTTGGCCGTCGGCTGGATCGATGCACCTTTGGAGGACTCCTGAGATGCTTCTCTTGTAGAGCTCGCCATTGATGATGGTGAAGGCTTTGGAACGGCGGACGATGCGCCTGGCTTCGACTGGGTTCACCGGCAGCCGCTGGTGCAGCATGTGAGCCAGATACGGGCTTGTCCACGTGGGTTCGACCAACATTATCTCCATGGGCTCCTTCTCCGTGCTTGGTGGGTTGGCAGCGCTTGTTCTCGATGTAGAGGGTCCTGGCGGGTGCCGGACCTTGATTGAGCATTGTGTGATGCACTCGAGGAAGACTCCGGGTGGCACCGGAGCTCGATCCGAACCTAGGTTAGCTAGGGCGTCAGCTTCTTCGTTGCTTTCGCGGCCAATGTGTCGTAGTTCGCAGCCGTCGAAGAGGCCTTCCAGTTGATTGTACAGCTCCCTGTAGGCTATCATGTTGTCAGCGATGGCGTCGCACTGCTTCATGGTTTGCTGCACAACCAGGTAGGAGTCGCCGTAGATCATGAGGCGAGTGGCGCCACAGTTCTTGGCCATCCGCATGCCGTGGATCAAGGCTTCGTACTCTGCTTCGTTGTTGGAGGGTGTTGAGAATTTCATCTGCAGCACGTACTTCAGCTTGTCGCCTTTGGGTGAGATGAGCACAACTCCTGCTCCGGCTGAGTTGAATTTTTTGGATCCATCGAAATACGTTGTCCAAGCGCTGGACAAGTCGGGCTCATCAGGTAGCTGCGTTTCTATCCACTCTGTGGTAAACTCTGGGAGGACCTGGGCCTTGATTGCCTTCGGGTGTACATACTTCAACCCCCATGGCCCTAACTCGACAACCCACTTGGCGACTCTTCCTGTCGCGGCTGGGTTGGTGAGGATGTCGGATAGGGCAGATGACGAGCTTGTGACTCGGCAAATCCCTAGGTCGAATACCCCGGGTTGATTGAAGGAGAAAGAGAGAGATCAGGCTGGTGAACACGACGGCTAACAGGGGGCGATTTTACCCAGGTTCGGCCCCTCGAGTTGAGGTAAAGACCTACTCCTGCTTGTCTGGAATTATGGATTGGTGGCTACAATGCGATGTTCAATGATTCGATGCCCTAGACGGCGCACCCTCCCGGCCTTTATACTACAGGCCGGGTCTCGGGTGGACGGTGCGGATTGCACGTACAAGATAAGGAAAGTATCACCGACCTAAGTCGACTACTTGTGCCACACGGCGTCCTTCTTGGGCTTCGTTGGGCCTTCATTGGCGTGACCCAGGTACCACCACCGTGGGGGACCCGAAAGGTAGCCCCACGACAGTAGCCCCCGAGTGCTCAGTCGAATCGTAGAGTCGGGGGAGGACTCCCCCCTTCAGGGCACGCCACATGGAATCGTCGAAGCTTGCTTCGAGTGAGCTTGTCTTGATTCTTCGGGTGCACCGATTTGATCTTTCGGAGTCGCAGCATTTCGACTGCCCTTGTCCACAATCATCGGGAGCGCGAACAGCGCTCCCGATGGGAGTAGCCCCCGAGATTAAGCTGAATTGCTTGCAATTGAGATTAAACTCAAATTTCCCTCAGTCGAAAAGCCCACTCCCGATGGGAGTAAACAGATGACTCGAATTTGTCCGAGTCGAAACTGTCCTGGCTCGACTTACTCTTCACTCAGTCTTGATGGCCTACTAGTCATAACATCAGCTTTTAAAAAAAAGCTTACTTCGTCTTATTCCACTCGAATGTTTGGTTCGAACGTACTTGGTTCAGTCGAATGACTGTCGAATGCTCATCCAATTGCTTGGCTTACTTGACACACTTCCATGATGACGTCAGGGATGACGCTTTTGATGACAAGACTCGACACGCTCTGCGCCCGACGGGACGTAACGATGGTGGGCCCGCTGTCACAGCGGCGACCGCTGAATATGGACCGTTGGGCGCGAAAACTCCGCGGCGTGATGATGATGCTTCGGTTCCCGTGCGTAGTGGAGCACGACCAATTTGTCCTTCGTGCGACACGTGGACGGCAGGATCCTTGCGGCGCTTTGCAGTTCCGCGATTGACGGCCACGATGAACTGCCCTGCGGTATATAATTTTCACCGCGGCGCAGGGGCAGTTCACCAAGCCTCATTCTTCTCCCTCGCCGCCAGTTCTTGCCGTCGCTGTTCCTCGCGAAAAAGCTTCCAAAAATCCTCCCCTTTCCCCTCCGGCGACATGGGCCACAAGAGAGTTAAGGGTACTGAGGGCTCCTCCGCCGCCGGCGACGACGCCGGGATGAAGAAGGTGGAAGGCGACTGGGGCAAATCCTCAGTCAGAGCGGCAGAGCTCGACAACCTCCGCCAGCAGGGGCTGCTGCCGCCGGAGAGCACGGCGACGACGCGGGCGCCCGGTAAGGATACCATCCCTGCTCCCCGCAATGGGGAACGTGTCTGCTTCGTGGAGTTTCTTCCACGGGGATTCGGGTTCCCCCTTCACGATTTCGTCCGTGGGCTTCTGTACGCCTATGGGATTCAGATCCACGATCTGACTCCCAACAGCGTCTTAAGCATCACGAGCTTTATCGTGTTGTGCGAATGCTTTCTGGGGATCGCACCCCACTGGGCACTTTGGAAATCGCTCTTCCAGGTGCGCCGGATGGTGGGTAAGTCGAAAGAGGCATACCCAGTCGGCGGTTTTGGCATCCAGCTTCGTGGCGACACGGTCTTCTTCCATATGAAGAAGTCCGACTCCGTGCAAAACTGGAGAAAGAAGTGGTTCTACGTCAAGTGGAACCAAGCCGGGCTCCCCGACTTCGCCGCTGATCGGCCCTTGAGGAAAACCAACGCCTGGTCGCACCCCTTGTTGGCGGAGGAGAAGGAGTCGATCAAACCGCTGATGTCGTTGCTTCGCGGGTTGTTGAAGTCGATGGGACGCGAAGCGGGCGGGATCCAGCTGATCGCCATGTTCCATAGGCTGAGGGTACAGCCGCTTCAACAACGCCCTCTCCCGATGTGGGAAATGGCAGTCGACCCGGCGGTTGACGATGCGCAGGTCGCGGTCAAGGTGAGGAGTATCACCAGTCTGCGGGTCGCTGACCCGTGCAACGTGACTTGCCCAGTCGCGCCGTTCAGCTCGACGAATCCGATCCCAGAGGTAAGTGTTTGAATCTTGATTTCTTCTTTGTGTGTCATTCGACTGTCTTTTCCCTGATTTTCCGACCGTTGCTTGCTGCTCTTCAGGATCGTAAGAACTACGTGAGCCTTCCTCCGTTGATGGAGAATGGCGCTCACGACGAAGCCGCAATCGTTGCCGAGCAGGACGGCGATGAAGAGAGTCCTCCCCCTGCCTACTCGCGTAGCGAGGAAGTGGAGGAGGAAGAAGAGGAGGACACGGCTCCACCCGCGAAGCGGCGTAAGCAGAAGAACGTCGACTTCACCGCCGCGACGTCTCCCTTGAAGGAGGCGGCAGAGGGGGAGAAGGACTCTAGCGGATCTTCTTCAGTGCCGAAGGAGCCGGTGAACCCGCTGATAGCGACTCCGCTGGACTCCGCGCCTCCCGCGGGGTTTTGGAGGATGCCGTCTCCTTCCATGAGCAGCAATGGTGAAGATGCTGACAGGTAAGCTTTCTGCGACTGAACCTTTCTGATTCGCTTCTTCTTTCTGTTCCTTAGGTGTTTTCTGAATCTTTTGTAAGCAGCCATCAAGGTGGTAATGTCCATGTTTCGCCTCGTGAGGAGGAACACCAGTCTGCTGCCCCGGAGCGTGCGACTGGTGCAACTGAAGAGGCGCCACAGGCGAACGATCCTCCGGTGCTGGACCCTTCGACGGCCACCCGGCCGGATGGTGCCGCTGATTCGACTGCCGTGGATGCTGACCTGACCCAGCATGTAAGTATCTACTTTCTTATCTTGCAAATTCTTGTATCGGGTGCGCGAACAGCGCTCCCGATGGGAGTAGCCCCCGAAGATGTGCGTGACTAGAATAGTCGGGTACAGATTTATACTTCTTTTCCCGCAGCCCGTCTATCGTCAGCAAATGGAAACGGCCACCCGCTTCATTCGTCTGGAGCAGGAGGCTAGTCAACTTCGTGCTGCGCTTGAGCAGTCGAAGAGTAAGTATCCCTTGTCGAGTCTTTTGAACTTTCTTCGACTGTCTGCAATTCTGAACTTTTGCTCGGGTGTTCTGCAGAAGACAACCAAGGCTTGGCGAAGCGGGTCCAGCAACTGGAGAAGTCGCTTGAGACCCAAACTGAGGCAGAAAAGGTTCAGGTCGAACGCCTGATTAGCATTGCCACAGTCCTTGGTGGTAAGTTCTCGGCTGATAGAAGCCTACTTCTCGGCTTGGAAAAAAACCTACTTTTGCCTTTATTGCCTGCAGGTAACCTTACTATTCGCGTTATTTCTGAATGTAGGTGTTGGTGGTGGTGCTCCCCCTGAAGGGACGTCCAGCGCGAATACCACCTTGTCGGCGGCAGTCGACCTCTGCAACCGGGTTTGCGCGTGCGCCACGGACGCTGTGAAGAAGTCCTCGAGCGCCCTGGCCAACATCTATCAAGGTGTTTTCCCTGGTCAAGCTGCGCCTAAGGATGCTGACAAGCTGGCGGCTCCATTTGCTGAGGCGAATGTGATGGCCAACTACACCCGCACCCAGACGGTACGCGGCTCCGAGCTCACCTTCCGTCTGTTACTCGGTCATGGGATCTCGGGTGATTTTGAGGCGGCTGCGAGCGACTTCCCTCGAAGGCCCGATGGAAAGTCCAAGTCCCTGACCAGCATTAAGGGCAAGGCGACTCAGTTAGCTGGAAAGCTGATTGACACCTTTGAGAGGAAGCTTGCGGAGTCAGCCGCCAAAAAAGGCCGCACACCGTCGGGTTCTGCCATGTAGTGTTGTAGTAGGGGTCTTCTTTTGTCTTTTGTAATGAAACTCGATGAAATCAATGGATATGCTGATTCTGTCATGCGACTGTGCTTTTGTCTAGTCTTGCTGTTGAAAATAGTGCTCTCTCATGTTCTTTAAATTGACAGCCTGGCGGAAGTGCTCCTCCTGAAGTCGCGGAAGATATCCGTGCGTACTGGGATGAGGGCACCTCTTCGGCTGCACCTGCGTCTTCGCGTTGTACGACTTCTCCAGCTCCCGCGCGTAGCGCGAACGACCAGCGAGTGTTCGGCTTCATGAAGAGCAAGATTGGAGAACTTGAGTCGAAGTTGCGGATAGCGAACATTGATCTTGAGCGCCTGAAATTGCGCTCGAGTGGGGAGTTCAATCCACGCGAGCGATTCATTCTTGAGCAGACTGATCTCATCTGTCGTCAGTTGCAAGATTCTGCCCACCTCCTGTTATACATTTATGCTTGTGCTATGCTGAATTTTCCTCGTTGATGCAGTTGTGAACTTCGACTGGCAGGCCGAAGATGCTCGAGTGAACGAGCGCGTGGAGAGGGAAACCACCGGCACTTCAGTCGAGGCCCGGCAATTCTGGGTTCATAAGCAGGAGGGCCGCATACTTGCTCGGATGCTGGATCGCACCTGGCGGGCTGCCATTGTCCTGGAGGGTTGTCGGAAGACTCTTGCGCAGATCAACAGGGTATTCTTCCCGCTCGACGAGCAGCCGACTGGGTTGCCCGCTCTGTTGGGGAAATTCCGCCGTGTTACGGCGTTGAAGGAGATTGTCTTCGGTCAGCTTGTCGCCGGGGCAAATGTAGCATTCGCGTACGTGCGAATGCATCGAAGCCATGTTCCTCTGCTTGGCATCCTTGGCGGCCCTGCCAAGGGATTCAGACTATGCGGAGTCTTATGCTGCGGCGCGTCGTGCGATGCAGCAGGTCATGCACCGTACTGAAGAACTCGTCGGTCCCTTGGATGAGCCGAAGGAGGAAGCCGCCGACTGAGGACGTGAAAAAACCTTTAGTGTAGAATGTTAGCTTGTAACATAAATATATGTATGCATGTAAATATGCTGATACGGGGTTAATCCCTAAGTATATGAAGACGTTGTGTCGTGAATTCATAACCCGTGTGGAGCAGCCCCCGAGTGTGCCGGGTGGCGTCCTTGGTGAGCAAGAGTGCGAACTGAACGTTATTTCTTAGGCCTTGACAGCGCAGCCCCCGAGTGCATCGGGTGATGGTCTAGGCTCTCGAGTTAGACCTGTGCGGCGCAGCCCCCGAGTGCGTCGGGTGGCAGCCTAGGTTTTCAAGTAGGACCTGTACGGCGCGAGCCCCCGAGTGCGTCGAGTGGCGGCCGAAGATTTTTGGGTGATGCCTGTTAGGCGCAGCCCCCGAGTGATTCGAGTGGCGGCCTAGGCTAACTTTAGACCTGTACAGCGCGAGCCCCCGAGTGCGTCGAGTGGCGGCCGAGGATTTTTGGGTGATGCCTGTTAGGCGCAGCTCCCGAGTGATTCGAGTGGCGGCCTAGGCTAACTTTAGACCTGTACAGCGCGAGCCCCCGAGTGCGTCGAGTGGCGGCCGAGGATTTTGGGTGATGCCTGTTAGGCGCAGCCCCCGAGTGATTCGAGTGGCGGCCTAGGCTAACTTTAGACCTGTACAGCGCGAGCCCCCGAGTGCGTCGAGTGGCGGCCGAGGATTTTTGGGTGATGCCTGTTAGGCGCAGCCCCCGAGTGATTCGAGTGGCGGCCTAGGCTAACTTTAGACCTGTACAGCGCGAGCCCCCGAGTGCGTCGAGTGGCGGCCTAGGTTGCAAAGGAGAGGGTGACACAAAATTTCTTTAATCATCTTTATTTATTCTCGCAAACAGGCCGCCTCATTAAAACCCTTCCAGTCCCCTTAGGTACCCTGGCGAGGGAAAGAGTGCGTAAGAAACCTGCTGCTACTTTGAGTTTACAGTGTAGGGTACATCAGGCGTAGAAGCGGCGTAGCTGTGCCACGTTCCACGGGTTACTGCAACTGTTCCTGTGGCTTGGTCCTTCAGGCGATATGCTCCATTGCCGATTGCTTCTGTCACAATGTACGGGCCTTCCCATGGGGAGGCGAGCTTGTGCACTTTCTTCTGCTTGAGTCGAAGGACCAGGTCGCCTGGGACAAAAGCTCTGGTCGCAGTCGTCGCCCGTGGTAGTTACGCAGGTCCTGCTGGTACACTGCTGTACGGCTGAGGGCGATGTCGCGTGCTTCATCTAGAGTGTCCATGTCATCTTCGAGTGCCTCTTCTGCGTCGGACTCGTCGTAGGCCACGACCCGTGGAGCGTCAAACTTAATGTCACAGGGTAAGACTGCTTCTGCGCCGTACACCATAAAGAACGGTGTGTATTGGGTGGATCTGTTCGGCGTGGTGCGTAGGCTCCATAGCACGCTTGGAAGTTCCTCTACCCAGGCTCCTGCAGCCCGTTTCAACGGCACCCGCAGACGCTTCTTTATCCCTTTGCTGACTAGGCCGTTGGCCCTTTCGACTTGTCCGTTAGACTGCGGGTGTGAGACGGATGCGTAGCTGAGCTTGATGCCTTGTTCCTCGCAGAAAATCTCTGAACTCCTCGGCTGTAAAGTTCGTGCCGTTGTCGGTGATGATACCGTGGGGCACGCCAAATCTGAAGATGATGGACCTGATGAAGTTGACTGCTGAAGTTGCGGTTGAACTTGTGATTGGCACCGCCTCGATCCACTTCGTGAATTTATCGACTGCCACCAGGAGGTGCGTGTGCCCACCCGGGGAGGACTTCCTGAAGGGACCTACCATGTCGAGTCCCCACTGCGCGAACGGCCATGCAAGTGGGATGGTTTTCAATGCTGATGCAGGTGCGTGAGGTTTGTTGGCGAACTCTTGGCAGCCGACGCACCTTTTTACGAGCTCGACTGCGTCTTGCATTGCAGTGGGCCAGTAGAACCCTGCTCGCAAGGCCTTGGCAACCAGTGCTCGACTGCTCGCATGATGCCCGCAGATTCCGGCGTGGATGTCGAGTAGAATAACTTGGCCGTCAGATGGATCAATGCACCTTTGGAGTACGCCTGAGATGCTTCGCTTGTAAGCTCGCCCTTGATGATGGTGAAGCCCTTCGAGCGGCGGACAATGCGCCTTGCTTCGACTGGGTTTTCTGGCAGCCGCTGATGCAGCATGTAGGCCAGATACGGGCTTGTCCATATGGGTTCGACCAGCATGATCTCCATGGGCTCCTTCTCCGTGCTTGCGGGTTGGCGGTAGTTGTTGTCGATGCAGGGGGTTCTGGCGGGGGCCGGACCCTGATAGAGCGCTGCGTGATGCACTCGAGGAAGACTCCGGGTGGAACCGGAGCTCGATCTGAGCCGAGGTTGGCGAGGATGTCGGCTTCTTCATTGCTTTCGCGGCCAATGTGTCGCAGTTCGCAGCCGTCGAATTGGCCTTCCAGCTGGTTGTACAGCTCCCTGTATGCTATCATGTTGTCAGCGATGGCGTCGCATTGCTTCATTGTTTGCTGCACCACCAGGTAGGAGTCGCCATAGATCATGAGGCGAGTGGCGCCGCAGTTCTTGGCCATTCGCATGCCGTGGATCAGTGCCTCGTACTCCGCCTCGTTGTTGGAGGGTGTTGGAAATTTCATCTGCAGCACGTACTTAAGCTTATCGCCTTTGGGTGATATGAGCACGACTCCCGCTCCGGCTGACTTGAATTTCTTGGATCCATCGAAGTACATGGTCCATGCAGTCGATAAATCAGGCTCGTCTGGTAGCTGCGCTTCTATCCACTCTGTGGTGAACTCCGGGAGGACCTGAGCCTTGATTGCCTTCGGGTGCACGTACTTCAGCCCCCATGGCCCTAACTCGACAACCCACTTGGCGACTCGCCCTGTCGCGGATGGATTAGTGAGGATGTCTGATAGGGCGGAGGAGCTTACCACCGTTATCGGGTGCTCGGAGAAGTAGTGTACCACCTTCCTTGACGTCATGAAGACGGCGTATGCAGCTTCTGGTAGTGCGGGTACCTGTGCTTTGACTCTGTCAATACCTCGCTGAGGTAATACACGGGCCGCTGGACGGGTGAGCCCTTCCTTCTTCCTCCCGTTCGACTACGAGAACGGTACTGACTACTCTGTTCGTGGCTGCCACGTAAAGGTACAGTGGTTCATTCTCCTGGGGTGCTACCAGTACTGGAGGGGTTGTCAGGATCTTCTTCAGCCTGTCAAAGGCATCCTGTGCTTCCTCCGTCCACTCGAATTTGTCCGCCTTTTTCATCAGCTGGTAGAAGGGCAGGGCCTTTTCTCCCAGCTTACTTATGAATCGACTGAGTGCCGCGACTCTGCCGGCTAGACTTTGTATGTCATGGAGTTTTGTCGGTGCAGGCATGTCAAGTATATTTTGCACCTTTTCTGGATTTGCTTCGATTCCTCTCGCAGAAACAAGGTACCCCAGTAGCTCTCCGGCTGGGACGCCGAAAACGCACTTGTCTGGGTTCAGCTTGATCTGGTACTTGTCGAGTGCCTCGAAGACCTTGCGGAGGTCGTCGATGAGGGTGTCCTCTTTGCGGGTGGTGATGACGATATCGTCGACGTAGACTTGGACCACCTTCCCGATAAGCTTCTTCAGGCAGGCTTGCATTGTACGCTGGTACGTGGCCCCAGCGTTTTTCAACCCGAAGGGCATCATGGTGTAGCAGAACACACCGTGTGGTGTGATAAACGCCGTCTTCTCTTGGTCTTCGACTGCCATCTTGATCTGCTGGTAGCCTGAGTAGGCATCCAGGAAGGACAGGCGTGCGCAGCCCGCAGTCGAGTCGACGATCTGATCAATCCGCGGGAGCGGAAAGTGATCCTTGGGGCAACATTTGTTGATGGCGGTGAAGTCGACGCACATGCGGAGTTTCTTCGTCTCTTCTTTTCCACCAGTACTGGGTTTGCTACCCACTCTGACTTCTTGATTTCTTTAATAAAACCGGCATGGAGCAGCCGGTCGATCTCCACACTGATCGCGTCTCTCTTTGGACCCGAAAAGCGTCTCATGGTTTGCTTGACAGGTCTGGCGTCCTTGCGAACGTGTAATCGGTGCTCGGCGAGTTCTCTTGGTATACCTGGCATATCAGAAGGTTGCCAGGCGAATATCTTCCAGTTTTCGCGCAGGAACTCGACGAGCGCGCTTTCCTATGCGCTGGTCAAGCTTGATGACACCCGAACCACCTTGTCAGCATCTGTCGGGTGTACCTGGTGGGCCCTGGTATCGTCGCTGGTGTTGAATGCCGAGTCCTTGGATGATTTCTTCTTTGGGGGAAGAGGGTCTTGTCGTTGTCGACTGCCAGCATCTCCAGGTGATCGTCCATCCCAAAGAACTCAGAGATCCTGCTGAACTCGCGGTCGCAGCTGTCGGACCGGTCGAAGTCGCCTCTCACCGTGATGACACCTTGGGTCAGGCATCTTGAGCATGAGGTAGGCGTAGTGGGGTATCGCCATGAACCTTGCAAAAGTTGGACGCCCGAGGATGGCGTGGTACTGTGATTTCCAGTCGACCACCTCNCGTAGGCTCCATAGCACGCTTGGAAGTTCTTCTACCCAGGCTCCTGCAGCTCGCTTCAACGGCACTCGCAGACGCTTCTTTATCCCTTTGCTGACTAGGCCGTTGGCCTTTTCGACTTGTCCGTTAGACTGCGGGGTGTGAGACGGATGCGTAGTTGAGCTTGATGCCTGGTTCCTCGCAGAAATCTCTGAACTCCTCGGCTGTAAAGTTCGTGCCGTTATCGGTGATGATACTGTGGGGCACGCCAAATCTGAAGACGATGGACCTGATGAAGTTGACTGCTGAAGTTGCGGTTGAACTTGTGATTGGCACCGCCTCGATCCACTTCGTGAATTTGTCGACTGCCACCAGGAGGTGCGTGTGCCCACCCGGGGAGGACTTCCTGAAGGGACCTACCATGTCGAGTCCCCCTGCGCGAACGGCCATGCAAGTGGGATGGTTTTCAATTCTGATGCGGGTGCGTGAGGTTTGTTGGCGAACTCTTGGCAGCCGACGCACCTTTTTACGAGCTCGACTGCGTCTTGCATTGCAGTGGGCCAGTAGAACCCTGCTCGCAAGGCCTTGGCAACCAGTGCTCGACTGCTTGCATGATGCCCGCAGATTCCGGCGTGGATGTCGAGTAGAATAGCTTGGCCGTCCGATGGATCAATGCACCTTTGGAGTACGCCTTGAGATGCTTCGCTTGTAAAGCTCGCCCTTGATGATGGTGAAGCCCTTCGAGCGGCGGACAATGCGCCTTGCTTCGACTGGGTTCTCTGGCAGCCGCTGATGCAGGCATGTAGGCCAGATACGGGCTTGTCCATGTGGGTTCGACCAGCATGATCTCCATGGGCTCCTTCTCCGTGCTTTGGGTGCGGGTGGCGGTAGGTAGTTGTTGTCGATGAAGAGGGTTCTGGCGAGGGCCGAACCCTGATAGAGCGCTGCGCGATGCACTCGAGGAAGACTCCGGGTGGAACCGGAGCTCGATTTGAGCCGAGGTTGGCGAGGATGTCGGCTTCTTCATTGCTTTCGCGGCCAATTGTGTCGCAACTCGCAGCCGTCGAATTGGCCTTCCAGCTGGTTGTACAGCTCCCTGTATGCTATCATGTTGTCAGCGATGGCGTCGCATTGCTTCATTGTTTGCTGTACCACCAGGTAGGAGTCGCCATAGATCATGAGGCGAGTGGCGCCGCAGTTCTTGGCCATCCGCATGCCGTGGATCAGTGCCTCGTACTCCCGCCTCGTTGTTGGAGGGTGTTGGAAACTTCATCTGCAGCACGTACTTAAGCTTATCGCCTTTGGGTGATATGAGCACGACTCCTGCTCCGGCTGACTTGAATTTCTTGGATCCATCGAAGTACATGGTCCATGCAGTCGATAAATCAGGCTCGTCTGGTAGCTGCGCTTCTATCCACTCTGTGGTGAACTCCGGGAGGACCTGAGCCTTGATTGCCTTCGGGTGCACGTACTTCAGCCCCCATGGCCCTAATTCGACAACCCACTTGGCAACTCGCCCTGTCGCGGATGGATTAGTGAGGATGTCTGATAGGGCGGAGGAGCTTACCACCGTTATCGGGTGCTCGGAGAAGTAGTGTACCACCTTCCTTGACGTCATGAAGACGGCGTATGCCAACTTCTGATAGTGCGGGTACCTCTGCTTTGACTCTGTTAATACCTCGCTGAGGTAATACACGGGCCGTTGGACGGGATGAGCCCTTCCTTCTTCCTCCCGTTCGACTACGAGAACGGTACTGACCACTCTGTTCGTGGCCGCCACGTAAAGGTACAGTGGTTCATTCTCCTGGGGTGCTACCAGTACTGGAGGGGTTGTCAGGGTCTTCTTCAGCCTGTCGAAGGCATCCTGTGCTTCCTCCGTCCACTCGATTTGTCGGCCTTTTTCATCAGCTGGTAGAAGGGCAGGGCCTTTCTCCCAGCTTACTTATGAATCGACTGAGTGCTGCGACTCTGCCGGCTAGACTTTGTACGTCATGAAGTTTTGTTGGTGCAGGCATGTCTAGTATATTTTGCACCTTTTCTGGATTTGCTTCGATTCCTCTCGCAGAGACAAGGTACCCCAGTAGCTCTCCGGCTGGGACGCCGAAAACGCACTTGTCTGGGTTCAACTTGATCTGGTACTTGTCGAGTGCCTCGAAGACCTTGCGGAGGTCGTCGATGAGGGTGTCCTCTTTGCGGGTGGTGATGACGACATCGTCGACGTAGACTTGGACTACCTTCCCGATAAGCTCCTTCAGGCAGGCTTGCATTGTACGCTGGTACGTGGCCCCAGCGTTTTTCAACCCGAAGGGCATCATGGTGTAGCAGAACACACCGTGTGGTGTGATAAACGCCGTCTTCTCTTGGTCTTCGACTGCCATCTTGATCTGCTGGTAGCCTGAGTAGGCATCCAGGAAGGACAGACGTGCGCAGCCAGCAGTCGAGTCGACGATCTGATCAATCCGCGGGAGCGGAAAATGATCCTTGGGGCAACATTTGTTGATGGCGGTGAAGTCGACGCACATGCGGAGTTTTCTTCGTCTCTTCTTTTCCACCAGTACTGGGTTTGCTACCCACTTCTGACTTCTTGATTCTTTAATAAAACCGGCATGGAGCAGCCGGTCGATCTCCAAACTGATCGCGTCTCTCTTTGGACCCGAAAAGCGCCTCATGGTTTGCTTGACAGGTCTGGCGTCCTTGTGAACGTGTAATCGGTGCTCGGCGAGTTCTCTTGGTATGCCTGGCATATCGGAAGGGTTGCCAGGCGAATATCTTCCAGTTTTCGCGCAGGACTCGACGAGCGCGCTTTCCTATGCGCTGGTCAAGCTTGATGACACCCGAACCACCTTATCAGCATCTGTCGGGTGTACCTGGTGGGCCCTGGTATCGTCGCTGGTGTTGAACGCCGAGTCCTTGGATGATTTCTTCTTTGGGGGGAAGAGGGTCTTGTCATTGTCGACTGCCAACATCTCCAGGTGATCGTCCATCCCAAAGAATTCAGAGATCCTGTTGAACTCGCGGTCGCAGCTGTCGGACTGGTCGAAGTCGCCTCTCACCGTGATGACACCCTTGGGTCCAGGCATCTTGAGCATAAGGTAGGCGTAGTGGGGTATCGCCATGAACCTTGCAAAAGTTGGACGCCCGAGGATGGCGTGGTACTGTGATTTCCAATCGACCACCTCGAAGTCGATTGCCTCCCTCCGGAAGTTGTCGGGTGTGCCGAAGATCACGTCGAGTGTGATTACTCCCATGGGCGTAACTGCTTGCCCTGGTACTATACCGTGAAAGGTATTAGATGACGGCGTCAGGTTGGAAGTTGACCTGTTCATGCGCCTGAGGGTGTCAGCGAAAAGAATGTTGATTCCGCTGCCTCCATCCATGAACACCTTTTTCAAGGTGTACTCCCCGATCTGAGCTTCGACTACCAGAGCGGCGTGCCCGGGGCGTGGTATTGCCGGCGGGTGATCAGCCCTGGAGAAGGTGATGTCTGTCTCTGATCCTCTCAGGTACTCGGGTACTGCGGGTGGGTTGGTGATTGCCTGAAAGACTTGGCGAGTAATGAGCTTCTGGGTCCTGTTGGAAGGACGCCCCTTCTGTATCATGTTCATCTGCCCGCGTGGTGCTGGGAACACGTTGGCAGGGTCCTGTTGCTGCGGTTGCTGCTGCTGCTGTTGCGGCTGCTGCGGTTGTTGCTGCGGGTAGTAAGCCAGTGCTGCTTGCGCTGGGTTGGCGAGTGGAGGAGCTGGTGGTGCGTTGATTGCCAGCTGTCCCGCGACTGGTTGTCCCGCGGGTGATGCTTGATGAACCTGCTGCCCGTCCGTAGCAAGTACGCGCGTGAAGGCTCTGGCCAACCGTTGCGCCTTCTTGCAGTCCTTCAACAGGTGTCGGGATCCCCACTTGCCTGTTTCCGGGTCCTTGAACATATGGTGCCTGCAAGGTTGCTGTAGCTCTTCCTCATCCGTGAGTATGCGTCTGCGCCACTCGCGCTTGCGACTTCCATCTCCGCGGTAGCCGCTGCCACCACCTTGGTTGTATCCTCTATCATTGCCACCGCCTTGGCTATATCCCCTATCACTTCCACCGCCTTGGCTATATCCTCTATCATTCTCACGGGGGTTTCGAATCCCGCCGCTACTAACTCTATTGAGTCATGGCCGATAAAGCGTGGTTTCTTCTTCAGTCGACCCTCTCGCCAGTTGCTGGGTTGGGGATCTGGCATTGAGTCGCGGACGGAGTCTTCTCCATCTGCCCATTGGTTGGCGATCTGCATAAGGTCTATCATATTCTTCGGCCTGAGCCTACCAAGTTCTTCGCGAAGGTCGCGGCGGGTGAGGCCGTAGATGAATGCATCCATGACTCTGTCCTCTGAGGTGGCTCCATCCATGGTGTTGCGGAGCAGGGTCCACCGCTGGATGTACGAACGGAGTCGCTCCTCATGGCCCTGCTTGCAAGCTTGGAGCTCGATGAGGGTGGTTTGGCCTGGCGTAAGTTCCCAGGAAACCTTTTATGAATGCAGTCCTGAATTCCTCCAAGTCCTGAAGGCATCCTTCGGCTGCGTGTTGAGCCACCCGCGGGCGGACCCCGTGAGCATCAGCTGGATGTACTGCATGGCGGTAGTCGAATTACCACCTTGGCAGCTGCATGCGATGAGGTAGTCGTCCAGCCAATCCTGCGGGTGCTGCTTTCCGTCGTACTTTTGTGTCTCCGCCGTCAGCTTGAAGCCTTTGGGAATCTTCGTGTCGCGAATATTTATACTGAAACACGGGGCTCCACGTGGCTCGTGGTCTTCGTCATCGTCGAGCAATCCTGCTTCTCGCAGTCGACGGGCACGGTCTATCCTTCTCTGTGTGACGACGTTGCGGCCGTCCTCGCCGGGCTGCAGTTGTCCGCAGTCGAATCGGTTCCCGATTTGCCGCTGGTGCGACTCCACGGTCACGACGTCCTCGTTCCTCGTACATCCCTTCGACTGGTTCTCCCCTTGACAAGGCTTCCTCGACTTGCCTCAGGGCTTGGATCTGCTGCCTGTGTACGCGGGCGTTGGCACTTCCTTCCGGCGGCTGCATGACCCGCAAATAGGTCTCGACTCCCATAAGCGCAGAGGCGGGTGTTCTGGGGATGGGTATTCCGTCCTCGTCTTCCAAGAAAGATGACTCCAAGTTGCGGGTGAGATGGATGCGATCGGCCCTCGTGCACCCGCGGCATGCGTGTTCTGTGCCTTCCTCCTTGATCGACTTCTTCTGATCCAGACAGGAACGAGAGCGCTGCCCTCCTGGCACTCGACTCGTCGGCTAGCTCCTTGCGCCGGGCCAACTCGGCTTTATCCTGTTTGATTCGTTCGGCTTCCTTCCAGAGCAAGTACTGGACCGCCTGTCGATCTTCCTGTGGATCTTCCGGGGCAGGAAACGTGCCATCGTCCACGTGCTTCTGTGCCCTAATCGCCAGCTCCCGGGTGATGGTGAGTTTCGTCACCTTGTCTTGCAGGGTGACTTCCATGGGGTACACGGGTGCTGATGGACCGACCATGTAGACTTGCGCGGGGTAGACCCGTCGAGTGGGGCTGATGCTCCCTGTTGTGCTTCCTTCATCTGAGCTGTACTCGTTGTCGAAGATCACAGCAACGTGGTGGGTACCACGATCGCTGCTACTGGCGGCTGCCCGATGAGTAGATGCGATCGGCGCAACCGAAGCTGGTGCGGATCTTGGCTGGCGCCCGAACAGGTAGGTCGGAGTAGACTTGACTCGCCCCGTGGCCGCAGCAGATGCGTTTTTCTTGGCAACCGCAGATGCGATCGCCGCAGTCGAAGTTGATGTAGTCGAAGTAGACGCAGTCGCCTTGACCGCGGTAGATGCGATCTTCGCGGCGGGTGAAGCCATGGTCGGCGCAGTTGATGTAGACGCAGATGTCGATGTAGATGCGATCTCCGTAATCTTCACGGCGGGTGAGGTTGCGATCGGTGCAGCCGCCATGGATGCAGGCGCCTCCATTGAGCGCAGGGCAGCCTGTGTAGGGCGGAGGGTTCCGCGACTGTCCACCAGATAACGCAAACTACCAAAGGTAATCCACGTGCTCTGTTGGAATCCGGCGTAGGCCGAAAGATCCGCCGGCGAATGCTCGACGTACTCGAGGAAGCCGGTGTAGATCGACTCCCTCGCGCTGATGGCGTTGTTGGTTGCGGATGAGGCCGGCATGATCACGACTCCAGCGATCTGTTTCTTCCCACAGACGGCGCCAATTGACGAGCTTGTGACTCGGCAAATCCCTAGGTCGAATACCCCGGGTTGATTGAAGGAGAAAGAGAGATCAGGCTGGTGAACACGACGGCTAACAGGGGGCGATTTTACCCAGGTTCGGCCCCTCGAGTTGAGGTAAAGACCTACTCCTGCTTGTCTGGAATTATCGATGGGTGGCTACAATGCGATGTTCAATGATTCGATGCCCTAGACGGCGCACCCTCCCGGCCTTTATACTACAGGCCGGGTCTCGGGTGGACGGTGCGGATTGCACGTACAAGATAAGGAAAGCATCACCGACCTAAGTCGACTACTTGTGCCACACGGTGTCCTTCTTGGGCTTCGCTGGGCCTTCATTGGCGTGACCCAGGTACCACCACCGTGGGAGACCCGAAAGGTAGCCCCACGACAGCCACAGGCCCGGTTTGGAAACCGGCCTGGGCCGGTTTGGAGGCCGGCCTATCTGGTTTTTAATTTTCCTTTTGGAATTTAAAGTTGAATTTAAATAATTAATAACTATTTAAATAATGATCCAAATTTGGCAAATCAAATATCAAAATGCTCAGAAAAACAAACTCTACCTGTTATAACAATTGAAATGATCCTTTGAGTTTATATTTTGCTGTTTGTTAAGAATTCCTAAAATGGTATAAATAATACCTAATTTGGGAAAAATCATAATTCGATAAATATTTAACCAAAAATTATGAATAAAATATCAATGTGATCAGCACTTCAAATGCTATCAAACCATGCCTATATCACATCATGATCACAAATTTTCTTATGATGCTATTCTTTAATTGATTAAATGAATTAAATTCGAATAATTATTTAATTCACTATTTATTCATCGAAACTCGGAAAATTACAAATAAGGTACCAAAATGATCGGAAAAACAAAATCTATTTAATCATGTCATGTTCATGCATAATTGAGCCAATTCTTAGTAATGTAATAAATTATACATAATGTGGTCACTAAGATAAATATGGGGTTGTTTCCAAATAATTGCACTAATTATTTGGAACTCCATTTAATTTGGTAGATACATTAAATTATGATATCCTTGCATAAATTTGACATGACATCATGATTGTGCGTTGCACCTTGTCTTCGTGTTATTTATTTGTTCCTTTGTTATTATTTTGGGTATCGATAGATTCCGGAGTGGAGGTTAACCCTACCTACCCCGACGAGCCGTACTACACGCCCCGGCAGCAAGGCAAGAGATAACCTAACTTTCTTGGCATCTAGTATCCTAGTGTTTTATAAACTTATTTTATCCACCATAATATTGCATGCGATTCCAATGACAATTTTGGTCAATGCTAGAGTATCCTATGAATGCATGTTTTCCCCGAAGGCCCGAACCATCGCATGCTTCCCCTCGTATGAACCCTAGGTTTGATGTGTTGGCTGGAGACAAAGATATAATTGTTGTATATATATGCTTAGAGATGCTTAGCCATGCTTAGATAAATGCTTTATTGTCCGTTGATTTAATTCCATGATATGGAAGTTGATGGAATGTTTCGGACATGGTGGTGAGGTGTGGTACTTAATTAATTTGTTTAAAAGGCTTGGATGAGTTGCCATCGGGGATGGTGTTTTGTCTCATTCTTGCCCCTAGGTGCGAGTTCTTGTCTCTAGAACCAAGAATGAGCGTGCTTCCAACGGTGGGGACATATGGAATCCTTTGTAACTAAATAACTTGTGCGGGCGTATCCAAGGCTCCTCTAGATTTGCGCTTTCCATTTGCGTGTGCGTTGCAGGTGGATGATGGCGCGAAGAAGCGGTGTGTGTGGTGGTGTTTAGGATGTGGCGATGGGGGCAGGGGCTGAAATAGGATGGGAAAACTTGCCATGTCGCCACTGATGATCATTGGATAGTCTCACGCGAGGTAAAGGTTTAACCGCGCCCACTTGCCAGCTTTCCCCGGAAGAGAGCCAATCAGGCGAGCCGAACTGTACCGGTGGGTAAAATAGTACACCCCTGCAGGGTAAATCTTTTCGAAAAGCCGTGTCCGCGGTTATGGACGACTTGGGGACGGATATACGAGACCATAGAGAATCTTAAACTAATTAAAACTTGGCAGCTAAAGGTTGCATTACAACGTGTGATAAAAGGTTCATCGAGGGTGATTCGAGGGAGTGCCTTTGGTTGAGATGAGATGTTTCTGGTTACAATTGGTTCGATGAGAACCGAAGATGAAAGTTTATGTTAGAACTCGTTTTTGGCAGGTACCAGGTTCAGGAGTCCTCAGGAGGAATGGCGGCTCGTTGATGACTCGGCGGGAAGCCAGCCCGACATACCAGGGGTCATTTCTGTGATAACCCGGATCCAAGGAAGAGGACCCGGCGTGTCCAGAACCCGGCTTGATAAAACCCGGTTGACAGAACCGGTTTAAAGGACCCAGCGCAGGCTAGACTTGAGAATTCTTGAAGATTCTAGAAGGCTGCATTGGAGAAGCCAGACGCGAGGAGAATTTAATGCTTGCCCAGCCCAAAAAAGGAGTCGGTGGAGCCAGGATGAGTTCAAGGTCAACACGGAAGGACAAAAGGTGACTTTCCAAAGGAAGCCGAAGATGGACGCTTGGAGTTCAAGTTCAGTACGAAGCCGACCGAGACTATTACCTAATTTAGAGGTAGAAACCGACTTAATTCATGAGTTGTAATCCTTGTAGAAGTCCAATACTTGTACGGGAAGTCCAGCCGCCTCACTATATATATGTAGGAGGTGACGGCCGATTGAAATTAAGCAAACAATCGACAAACTAATACAACCTCTACCTTTTTATCCTCAAACCCTTGTTTATGCTTCCGTTGTTCGGCGACTTCAACTAGATTTCGACGAATATCGACAACCGAGCTTGGAGCGGTCAAACCGGCCAAGTTCAACCAATCGTCGCCGGTTCCCTCTGACGGGGTCCCTCCCGAGGGGCTGGGGCGTCTGGTTTTCAAAAGCGCCGAGTCTCTGTCTTGCGTATCGCGCTGAGACCCGGCCTCCCGCGGGGCGAGTTGCGGAGTATCTCCCCCGGCACCGCGGGTACACGGGGACGTGTTCGTGTGACGCGTTTACATCGCAACACACTTTTTGGCGACTCCGCTGGGGAAATCTCTAAACCTAAAATCGGATAGCAATGTCCGGTTCCAAGGCTACAGATCTGTCCGGCATCACCACCGACAACATCATCAAGCCTACTCTCAAGGACTTGTCGGAGGCGCAACGCCAAGGTCTGGATGAGTAGAAGAGAAGAGAAGCGAGGAATTCGAGGCGCTGCGACTCAAGCGGGAGCAGGAGGACGAGGAGTTGTACTTGGCCAGCTTCAAGTTAGATCGGCAAGGTGTAACCGCGCCGATCAAGGAGCCGGAATATGTACCTCTGAACATCAACACTGACACACCCGCTGTAAGTAATAGTGTCTTTACTTCTGAGCAATTAGCTGAAATTCAGTTCCATGTTTCACAAGGTACAAATACTGTTTATAATGCTGTCATGGAACTTGATGCTGCTAAGAAAAACACCATCCAAGGCCAAACATCGGACGCACAACCGATGAGCCCAAACAGGGAAAGTCGGGTTGTCAATACATTACCTTGTCCGACTCCGATCCGAAGTTTACCCTACCCGGCGGGTCAGACGGGACCAGCGGTGCAATTTCCGGGACGCGAGTCAATGCCGAATTCAAATTCGGCTCCTTGGATACAACCCGGCCCTGTGACCAATTCTGCTCTTGTGCCGAGTCAATCGGCCAGTAGGGACGATTTGCTGGTCGAGTTCCAGAAGAGGTTAGATCAGATAGCTTATGATAGACTCGGGATTATGCCAAAACATAGAACCTACGTTAAGCCCTATCCCGAGTATTTCGACCTGCAACCTTACCCACCTGGCTATAGAGTTCCTGAGTTTTCTAAATTCAATGGGGTGGATAACAAATCGACATGGGAACACATTAGTCAATACTTGGCCCAATTAGGCGAAGCTAATCATGATCACATCAAAGTCCGCTTGTTCTCATTATCGTTGACTGGGGTTGCTTTTTCTTGGTATTCAGCTTTGGCTCCTAACTCTATACACACTTGGTTCCACTTGGAGAGAAAATTTCATGAGCACTTCTATGCTGGTGAGGTCGAGTTGAAACTATCCCATCTTACATCGGTTAAGCAGAAACATGATGAATCGGTATCCGATTATATCAAAAGATTTAGAAATACTAGAAACCGGTGTTATAGCTTGGCGATAACTGAGAGAGATATGGCCGACTTGGTTTTTAACGGGTTGAGAACGTATCTGAGAGAAAAGCTAGAAGGACACGAGTTCTCTTCTGTTGGCCAGGTTCAGGAGAAAGCTTTGGCTCATGAAAGCCGAGTTAACGAGTCCAAAGACTCGCATCGGATGAGCAGGAGTCGGCTTAACGCTATCGAGTACGATGCCGACTCCGGTGATGAAGCCGATGTTTACGTAGCCGAGTTTGTTTGGCCGAACAAGGCCAAACCCTATATGTGTGATGATTTAAAGCCGATTCGTAAGAATCGGGATGATGAAGTTAAATGTACTTTTGACGTAGGCAAATGTGACAGGATATTTGATGCCTTGTTAAAAGACAAAGTGATCCGAGTTAACCATGTCATGCCGTCGCCTGATGAATTAAGGAGGCGTGCATATTGCAAGTATCACAACTCTTTCTCTCATGCTACTAATGATTGCAATGTCTTTCGTCGACAGATTCAATCGGCCCTCAACGATGGACGATTAAGTTTTGCTGGCATGGCCATTGACACACAGCCGTTCCCAATGAACGTGCTTGATCTCGAGGGAAAGAAAGTACTTCTTCGGCCAGAAATAGCCGAAGCCGCTAACAAATCTAATGTGGTTGTTGGTGAGCCCAGGAAAGAAGCCGGCGCCAAGGAAGCAAGGAGAGAAGTCATGTTGATCCGGCAACCCGACGGAAAGGAGGTTATCAAGATTACTGTCAAGAACTCCACACTCGAGGGGCAACAACCACAAGCAGGAGAACCCGGAAACCGGAATCCAGAACTCGGGGGGCAACCTCGGTTCATTAAGCCCAAGAACCCGGAAGTCGGCAAATGGAAGATGAATCAAGTAGAGTACAAGCCAAAGAAGATTAAGCCGACTTTTGATATGTTGCTGGACAAATACGTGCGCCAGGCCGGGTCTAAGGTAACCCGGCAATATGGGAAGCGACCGAGGTCACCATTTATCGAGAGGAGTCACCAATACCAGGAGTCGGCCGGGGAGTATAAGCGTCAAGTAACTCGGCAAACAATGCAGAGCCGACTCGTGTATCCCGGTGAATCCTCCTACTGGCGAGTCAAGGAGCAAGGAGCCAAGGCCACCTACAAGGAGAAGAGATTGGTTCCAGAGAAGTCATTGGTCATTGGGACACACATGCTGAAGTTGAAGGACCCGGTTGTAGAGCCGGCAAATGATAAGCCGATACTTGCTATCGTGCCTAAAACAATATCTAATAACCAGGAAGCCGGGTCCAGTCAAACCGAAGTAGCCCAGCCCCGGAATCCAAAATATACTCAGCCAAAGTGGTGTCCGCCGGGTATCACGAAAACACAGAAGCGGAAGCTGCAGAGGGCAAGGAACCGGGAGATGACAGAGAAGGATGCTGAGCAAGCCAGAGATGCCAAGCTCAACGCTGAAAAACCAATGGTGTCGGCTCATCTATGGGTACCAAAGCCGACTCCTTTAACGACTCCTTTGGTGATTGCGCCGAGTTCTGTTGTGAGCAAGGAGATAGAATCGACTCTTGTACCGGCCACTACCTATGCATCATGGGCAGATGAAGTCGAAGCAGCAGACTTGGAAGCAGGGGAGGAGTCGGCAAAGGGCGAGTCGGATGAATCGGCGAACGAGGAGTCAGCAAATAATTCGACAGATGAAGACCCGGCAGATGACTCGGCAGTGGACGATCTGGAAGACCCGGCAGATGAAGAATTACTCGACTACGAAAGCACGCCAACTCGGGTAAGTATGGATATTAACATGGTATATTATTTGCCTGCCGAGTTCCGTGCTGTAGAAGAAGAAGCCGAGGTAGCGCAAATCAACTTTGGACCCAAGAATGCCATCTTCACAAAACCTGAGGAACCGGTGAAGCACCTGAAACCTTTGTACGTCAGAGGACACATCAATGGAAAACCGGTTACCAGGATGATGGTGGATGGAGGCGCTGTGGTGAATTTAATGCCGTATTCTGTCTTCAAGAAATTACAACTAGAGGATGCAGATCTTATGAAGACGAACATGGTGCTTAATGGGTTCGAAGGAGGAGAAGGAATTGAGGCCAAAGGAGTCATAAGTCTGGAGCTGACCGTGGGAAGTAAGACTTTGGCCACCGTGTTCTTTGTTGCTGAGGTGCAGGGAAATTACAATGTACTACTTGGACGAGATTGGCTCCATGCAAATCAATGTGTGCCATCCACCATGCACCAACAGCTCGTACAATGGATCGATGACGAGATTGAAGTCGTTCATGCTGATAATTCGGCATGTATTGCATTAGCCGAGTCCATTGCTGATTGGCAGCACTCAAATGCCACATGTCTTTCGGGACGTGATCTATCTGGGTTCGATTTCCTGAGTGCTACCAGGGACGGATTCGTGCCAGTGTCTTTAAAGCCGGTTGGAAACAATCGGCTACATCTCAAGTAAATGGATCCCAACAATAGTGAGTGGCTGCAGAAACGTCTGGACAAGTATCGGGCTGAGAGGAACGATATGTGTGAAGCAATTGAAGAACCAGATGATATGGACAAGTTGGGACAAGGCTTTACATCGGCCGACCCTCTCGAGGAGGTGGACATTGGGGATGGCACTATTCATAGGCCGACATTTGTAAGCCAAAACCTAGAAGCCGATTATAAATCTGAGTTAATCGCGCTAGTCAAGGAGTATGTGGATTGCTTTGCTTGGGAGTATCACGAGATGCCCGGGTTAAGCCGAGAACTCGTCGAGCATCGGTTACCAATAAAAGCTGGCTTCAGGCCATGTAAACAGCCGGCTCGTAAATTCAACCCGGCAATATATGACCGGATCAAGGAAGAAATTGGCCGGCTCCTGAAAGCCAACTTCATCCGGCCTTGCAAGTATGCTGAGTGGATTTCCAACATTGTACCGGTCGAGAAGAAGGGATCTGGTAAGATCAGGGCGTGCATAGATTTCAGAGATTTAAATCGAGCTACGCCCAAGGATGAATATCCCATGCCACTAGCCGATATGCTTATCAATGATGCCTCTGGACACAAAGTCATCAGCTTTCTAGACGGAAATGCGGGGTACAATCAAATATTCATGGCCGAAGAGGACTCGGCTAAGACAGCGTTTCGCTGCCCCGGGTTCGTTGGTTTATTCGAGTGGACAGTGATGACCTTTGGGTTGAAGAATGCTGGTGCCACATATCAAAGAGCGATGAACTTAATATTTCATGATCTTCTTGGAGTCGTGCTGGAGGTGTACATTGATGACG
The DNA here is from genome assembly GCA_012064385.1 of Puccinellia tenuiflora. Lineage (NCBI taxonomy): Eukaryota > Viridiplantae > Streptophyta > Magnoliopsida > Poales > Poaceae > Puccinellia > Puccinellia tenuiflora. The sequence goes on from QRDG01000198.1 coordinate 1,014,160, forward strand.
TAGTTGTCAAGTCGGACGGTGAGTCAAATCATCTGGCCGACTTACGTCTTGCGTTTGAGAGGATGAGGAAGTACGGGCTCAAGATGAATCCTTTGAAGTGTGCCTTTGGCGTATCAGCTGGAAAGTTCCTCGGTTTCGTCATACATGAAGCCGGCATAGAGATTGACCCGGCCAAGATTGAAGCTATTCAGAAAGTACAGGCGCCGGCTTGTAAAAAGGATATGCAGAAATTCTTAGGCAAGGTAAATTATTTGAGGAGGTTTATTACTAACTTGTCAGGGAAAGTTGATGCATTCACACAGATCCTTCGGCTCAAGAATGATGACGAGTTCACCTGGGGGGCAAGACAGCAAGAGGCATTCGATAGAATAAAGGCCTGTTTGTCTAAACCTCCAGTTCTGAGAAAGCCGACTCGTGGTCTACCATTTCGGCTTTACATTGCAGCTGAGGAAAAGGTGATTGGAGCCGCCTTAACTCAAGAAGCCGAAGGACAGGAGTATGTCATTACATATTTAAGTCGACGACTGCTAGATGCCGAGTCCAGGTATAGCTTTGTAGAAAGGTTGTGCCTATCTCTTTATTTTGCTTGCACCAAGTTGCGCCATTATCTTTTATCTGGCGAGTGCAAAGTCTTTAGTCAAACCGATGTCATCAAGCACATGATACATAGGCCGATTCTCAGCGGGCGAATCGGCAAATGGGCGTATGGACTAATTGAATATGATTTGGCTTATGAACCTCTCAAGTCCATGAAAGGCCAGATTGTGGCCGACTTCATCGTTGAGCATCGGATTGACCTAGAGCAAGAAGCCGACTTAAATATTGTGTCGGCTGTACCATGGAAACTCTATTTTGACGGCTCAGTTTGTAGTGGTGGACAAGGAGTCGGCATTGTGTGCATATCACCCCACGGTACTGTCTTTGAAGCCTCCTGTCGTCTTGATTATTTTTGCACTAACAATGAAGCCGAATATGAAGCCCTCCTATTCGGGTTAGACATTTTGAAAGATGCAGGGGTAACTCATGTCGAGGCATATGGTGATTCACTACTTATAGTCCAGCAAGTGGCTAAGATCTTCCAATGTAACAATGGATCGCTCAACACATATCTCGACAGGTGCCTGGATATTATATCAACTTTGGACTATTTTTCCATATCTCATGTCTCCAGGCAGGACAATTGGCTCGCCAATGATTTGGCACAGCAAGCATCAGGCTATCATGTCAGCAGAGGAGTATTTTTCATGGCAGAGAAGCCGATGCTAGCTGTTGTCGATGACTCAGAAGCTGGAGGAGGAGCCGAGTCATCAAACTCGGCAGCTGAAGGAAAAGGCGAGTCATTAAACTCGGGAGATGGAAGGAAAGCCGAGTTACTTAATTCGGTTCCAGAAGAACTTGGCGAGACTCGGTCAGCTGGTTGGAAGAAATCTATTGTCAATTATCTAAAGGACCCGAGTCAGAGAACCGAGAGAGCTATTCGGCGGCTTGCTTTCAAATATACTCTGGTAGATGACGAGTTGTATCGCCGAACAGTTGATGGTCTTCTTCTCAAGTGCTTGGATGAGGATCAATCCCGAGTTGCCATGGGAGAAGTCCATGATGGATTATGCGGGACACATCAGTCGGCTCATAAGATGAAGTGGATGCTCAGACGAGCCGGGTTCTATTGGCCGACGATGATCAATGATTGCTTTCGATACTACAAGGGATGCGAAGCGTGCCAGAAATTTGGAGATATTCAGTTAGCACCGGCTTCACTTCTTAACCCAGTAATAAAGCCGTGGCCTTTTAGAGGATGGGCATTGGATTTCATTGGTATGATTAACCCGGCTTCATCCAAAGGGCATCGGTTCGTGTTGGTTGCTACTGATTATTTCACCAAATGGTCTGAAGCAGTACCCCTCAGAAATATGACCCACAAAGAGGTAATTCAATTTATTACTGAGCATATTATTCATCGATTCGGTATTCCACAGACTCTCACTACAGATCAAGGTACCTCCTTCATGGCTAAAGAGGTGAAACAGTTTGCCGAATCGCTTGGGATCAAGATGCTCAGTTCATCTCCATATTATGCTCAAGCCAATGGACAAGCCGAATCAAGCAACAAGATTCTGGTTAGGTTGATCAAGAAGAAAGTTCAGGACTACCCAAGGAGGTGGCATGAGGTACTGTCCGAGGCATTGTGGGCTCACAGGATCTCAAGGCATGGTGCAACCAAGGTAACTCCTTTCGAGTTAGTGTATGGACAAGAAGCCGTTTTACCAGTAGAAGTAAATCTGGCTGCTTTGAGGTTCGCTAAGCAGAATGATTTGTCGGCTGAGGATTATCACAATTTGATGATGGACAACATTGATGAAGTGGCCGACAAACGTATCAAGGCACTGAAGGACATAGAAAAGGAGAAGTTGCGGGTAGCAAGAGCTTACAACAAGAGAGTCCGGATTAAGGATTTTCAAATCGGCGACCTGGTCTGGAAAGTTATACTGCCAATTGGTTCTAAGAGCCGGAAATTCGGCAAATGGTCGCCAAGTTGGGAAGGGCCGTTGCGGGTCATAAGGATTGTACCCGGCAACTCATATTTGGTGGAAACATTGGAGGGCAGCATGCTGCCTCGAGCTATCAATGGGAAATACCTGAAGAAATTCCATCCAAGTGTGTGGCAAACTGCATAAAGCTACACATATGGCCGATGAGCTTAAGCATCGCCCTTAGATCAAATCTTCTACATTGTATATTTTCTAGTACGCAAGCTTTACTAGAAAACAGGGGGGCATGTGTTAGCACTCGTTTTTGGCAGGTACCAGATCAGGAGTCCTCAGGAGGAATGGCGGCTCGTTGATGACTCGGCGGGAAGCCAGCCCGATATACCAGGGGTCATTTCTGCGATAACCCGGATCCAAGGAAGAGGACCCGGCGTGTCCAGAACCCGGCTTGATAGAACCCGGTTGACAGAACCCGGTTTAAAGGACCCGGCGCAGGCTAGACTTGAGAATTCTTGAAGATTCTAGAAGGCTGCATTGGAGAAGCCAGACGCGAGGAGAATTTAATGCTTGCCCAGCCCAAAAAAGGAGTCGGTGGAGCCAGGATGAGTTCAAGGTCAACACGGAAGGACAAAAGGTGACTTTCCAAAGGAAGCCGAAGATGGACGCTTGGAGTTCAAGTCCAGTACGAAGCCGACCGAGACTATTACCTAATTTAGAGGTAGAAACCGACTTAATTCATGAGTTGTAATCCTTGTAGAAGTCCAATACTTGTACGGGAAGTCCAGCCGCCTCACTATATATATGTAGGAGGTGACGGCCGATTGAAATTAAGCAAACAATCGACAAACTAATACAACCTCTACCTTTTTATCCTCAAACCCTTGTTTATGCTTCCGTTGTTCGGCGACTTCAACTAGATTTCGACGAATATCGACAACCGAGCTTGGAGCGGTCAAACCGGCCAAGTTCAACCAATCGTCGCCGGTTCCCTCTGACGGGGTCCCTCCCGAGGGGCTGGGGCGTCTGGTTTTCAAAAGCGCCGAGTCTCTGTCTTGCGTATCGCGCTGAGACCCGGCCTCCCGCGGGGCGAGTTGCGGAGTATCTCCCCCGGCACCGCGGGTACACGGGGACGTGTTCGTGTGACGCGTTTACATCGCAACAGTTTACTCTCTTATCCCCTTTCGAAAAACATTCTGAGTAGACGATGCCATGGGTCTTTTATATCTTTTGAAAAGGAAAGCTAGCTTTATGCAAAATAAATACATATACAGCTTTAGAGCCTTCATCAGCATTGGGCCTATATCGCCCTACTAAACTTGCGAGTACGTCGTACTCAGTCTCTCTTTGCTGCCTTTATATTTTGTTTCTGAGGAGGACGACACCGAGCACACAGGTAGTTTCTTCCTAGACATCGACGAGTAGTTCGGGGTTCCCAGGTGGCAGCTTGGGACCGTCGGAACAAGTTGGGTTGATGTTTATGTGTAGGCCTCTTAGGCCATATATTTGGATCTTGTTGTACTAGACAACTACTTCGCTTCCGCTTGATGTACTGTTGGGTTTGTGACCCTCTTTTGTGTGTAATTTGTATCCTTCTCATATATGAGTTGTTATATGATTTTGTGTCGTAGAGTCTGTGATGTGCCAGTTGTTCCACAAGTCTTGATCTCTGTTTTATACATTGATAGCTATGCCAGTGTTTATGGCACGATTGATGTGTTGCGTGGGAGCGGTAATTCCATGCCCTTCGATTGTGTAGCATAGCCTGTGCGTTACATAGCCTCTCTGTATAATTCCAGGGTCGGGGCGCTACAAGTTGGTATCAGAGCAGGACTGCCTGTAGGAAACCCTTACTATTGGTCGATGTTGGGTCTAGTTCGAGAAAATTATTTTAACCTAAAAATGAGTTGTGAAAACCTTCTTAGAATTCTTTTTACTCCTCATCCAACTCGCTCTACTTTGACCTCTTACCTCTATTCGATTTAACGGTTCTTCTGATCGTCGGAAAATTCTAAATCTCTAGGTTCACGGGGTTGGCTTCTACCTTTAGTTTACTGGTTAGCTCTGCTCGTCTGCCAAATCTAAATCCTGAAGAGTGGAAGTATTGCGGTTCATCAAGACATTCCCTTGCTTTAGACCAAGATCTTGAACCGAAGGTCCCGGATTGTGGTAGGGCTCCGGTGTAATGATTCATGGGGGTTTCACCCTTGTGAGCATTATGCTATTGTGAATCCCGGTGCATGAAGCTGATTTTTAACCCAAGATCTTTTCTGTTGAACCCTGATGTTAATTGCTAAACCCTACATCAGGTTGGCAAAATTTGAAGTTAGTCTTCAAACTCGAGGTTGCAACCGTAATTGTTTGCTCAACAAGGCTCCTCTCTGTCACTAACTTTAACTAAACTCTCTGTTATGGAACCATCTGAATCACGACGGGATTGCTCTTAGCGAGTGGTCCATCAATGTCTATGATTCATCCAATAACACTCGTTCCTGAAACCCTTTCGGCACTAGTTGTCGGAAGAGTGCTAACAAGGGCTTCTGCAATATCTTGGAATTGTTGTTAGCCCGTCTCTTGCTCTAGATCTGTCATCTGTCCTCTAACTGTCAGTGACAGTCACGTTTTAACGTGCGTTGGTGTATTCTGATGCATGTTATGCTTGTGGTTCGACAAGCCCTCCCATTTCGGGATGTCAGGAGAAACAACCTCTGGTACCTTGTCCATTTCTCGGACCTGGTCAAAGGATTGTGATTCACGGAGTAAAGATCTGTCTAGCTTTTGTTCCGTTCCACCTTGGAGTGTCACACTCTTTTATATCGAGAGGTCGTGCTTAGTCTCATGACGTACTTGATGAAGTGATGCTCTTACCCTTCCTTATCCATCTACCTCCGAGCTACCCAGGCTCGAGAATGTCGAGGATGCATATCGTTGTGGTAATCGGATATTCTTAGCAATTGTTAATGTTTTGAAATCCAAAGACTTTGGTGGCACTCTTAGCATGACCGGTAATCATATCATCGAGCCAAGTTGTCTGTGTTGCCCAGTCCATTCGTTCAGGTGCACACCTTCGGTCAACGAGTTAGATTCATGTCGAAACTCTCAAGACCACATCGTTTTGCCTTGGAAAGCAAGATTTCCTCTCGCTACCAGTGACTTCTGTCGCTGTGGATCCGACTGAAGTTCACTTGTCTCCTCGGGTTAAATCACAAGATGGTCATGCATGTGCGGATTGTTGTTAAGATGGTAGGTTGTTGCCTCCAGTTCTCTAAATACGTCATGTGTGCCACTTGTCGGTTTGCTCTTGAATAAGAATAAGTCGTCAAATCTCATCATCTTACCGGTGATTCCCAATCAGAACTCAGTTGTGCTCCAGTGATGGGAGTACTTGCTGGTTAAATTTTCTCTTCGTAATCGTGACCCAATGGACTCCGAATCTACCTCGTATTCTGGAGCTTGGCAGTGTAGCCATATCTTGAGAATCTAGTTACCCTATCTATCGGTTAACTTTAGCAAACTCCTTCCTCGGACAGTTCAAGCTTGAATTGTCTGTACACCTAACCAATTCGGAACCTCAAGCAGAAATGATGCTTGGTGTTTATCACGAGTATGACCTAGTCCTGCCTGAAACCCCGACAAGTCCGATGATGTGGTTCACGCACCTCACCGAAAGACCTAGTGAAGAAATCTCTTAAATCTCTAACCTCAACCACTATCCCTGGGGATCATGTGAAACTTACCCTAGGAGTTTCCCCTTATAGCCCTTCTCTATCGTTAAGTACGACCTTCGCTTGATGATCGATTGGAGGTTATTCCGAAGCCGGAGTGCGATACCTAGAGCCTCAAGTAGAACCTCACAACGGAGTTACTAATTGTTCCTCAGTCCATCCCCCGACTCCATCTATCTCGTGGCAATAGCTTGTTTATGAGGTTTTACCTCTCTATCAAATGTGGATCAACTCCATATCTTTCCAACCTCAGTGAACCCAAGGTTTTGCCCAGTCACACGGACCTTGGGTCAATTCATCAGTCCCGTTAGGGCCGAGCTTCCAACCTTATAGAAACGTTTTGTATGTCAAAAGCGTGGAGTCCAAAAGATGTCCTTTCTCCTCTCAGTGTTTCAAATCTCTAGGTTCTACGCATCGGGGTGGTTTGAAGTATTGTCATGTCCTTGAACAAGTGATCGGTCGTCCTATCCTCGGCTCGACCTTTGTTTGGTCAAGTTGTTCCTAGTTTTCCTCAATAGCTTATGGTTTTGGGCAAGTTCATTTTTGCCTAACACCTTTAGCTATCTTCTGTCCTTTCCGTCCCATTGGCACGTCATGCTTCCTAGCTCCAAGTTATGCACCGAGGAAGATCATCGTGAGATCGAGAAAACCGTGGAGGATACGTGTTGTCATGTTTTCCTCCTCTCTACTTCTACTCTAGAATCTCGGGACGAGATTCCTGTAAGGGGGGTAGAATTGTAACAGCCCCAGTTTGGTACCCTAAAATATGGGCCAATTTTTCACTTTTTGCTTTGCATTGCATCATGGCATACTCATTTAAATTGCTAATTCTAAATAAAGCAACACTTGGAAATTAAAAACTAGGGAAAACAAAACCCTTCCCAAATTTCCAAACCAGATACATTACCCAAATTGGCAAAACCAATTGTTCCTGAGTCTCCAATTTGTCCCGGAAGCTCCAGGATAGATTTTATAAATAAATTGCCAAAGGCTAAATTCTTAACAAGCAAATAAATAAATTTGAGAATTCAATTTGGTTCAATTCAAATTATATTTTTGAAACCAATTTTAACTCTCCAAAAAAATTCAAAATAAAATTATGGGGAGCTTCATTGATATATTATGAGCCTCCATAAATATTTTCATAATTTATTAAGTTGCTTAAGCACTCCAAATAAATACATTTTCGGAATTATCGAAAATGACCTTATTAAAACCCTATGAGCAAATGTGGTGCAAACATTTTATTTTGCCAAACCAATTTTTGTGGAGCTTCTAGGTGTTATGGGAAGCCTACATGAATTTTTCCAAAATTTATAAAATTGCTTAAATGACTCATTTAAATAGCTAAAACCCTACTGGTTTTAAATGATTTTGGAAAAAAGGGCAAAAGGTAAAAACTCTGACGATGGGGCCCACTGTCAGTCCCTGCTCTCTCCTCTCATAGTGGCGACATGGACACTGGCGCCATGCCGCGTGCACCATGCTGCCGTGCCCCACTCCGAGGCCCCCCTCTCGCTGGTCAAGGACGCGAGCGAGGTCGCCCACCTGCTCCCCCACGCCCACCTGCTCCCTCCCCGCTCTCTCTCTTCCCCCTCCTCTTGGTCGCTCTGTGGCCGTGACCGCCGAGGTCGCCATCGCGCATCGCCGCCGTCCTGTGCCTCGCCGAGCTCGGATTTCTTGCCTAACCACTCCACCTCGTCGCCCTTGTCATCCCCATGCAAGGGATTGGCACGGAGAGCACTGGTTCACCGCCGCCATCCGCGCCACCTCTTCCCCGTCCGCCGCCGCCGTCACGCACGCCGCCGTCTCCGGCCGTTTGAGCTCAAGTTGGTGCCGTCAGGAGCTCCGCCTCCCCCTCCTCTACGTTCGGATGCGGAACCGGAGCAGGAGCTGCCAAGGTCATCATCGTCTTCGTCGACTACGTTCGCCAGGAACACGCCAAGGTCGTCGTCGTCTACGCCGTCTCCACGTTGCTCGGGTCCACCTCCGCCACCGTCGAGCACACCCACGCCACCGGGGTGAGCTCCTCTTCCTTGTGGACAACCTCCCGCTTCCCTTATCCCTCTCGTCGCCGCGTTCCGTGCCGTCGGCCGCCAGCGTCGCCGTTGCCCGCTTGCCCGGCCTGGGCCGGCCACGAGGCCGGCTGCCTCGGGTCACTTCCCGGCCTAGCGCCCGGCATGGGCCGGCCGGGAGGCCGGCACCCTCAGGCGCAGGCCCGGCCTAGGCACCGGTCTGGGCCGGCCAGGAGGCCGGCCACCTCAGCCACAGGCCCGGTCTGGAAACCGGCCTGGGCCGGTTTGGAGGCCGGCCTGTCTGGTTTTTAATTTTCCTTTTGGAATTTAAAGTTAAATTTAAATAATTAATAACTATTTAAATAATAATCCAAATTTGGCAAATCAAATATCAAAATGCTCAGAAAAACAAACTCTACCTGTTATAACAATTGAAATGATCCTTTGAGTTTATATTTTGATGTTTGTTAAGAATTCCTAAAATGGTATAAATAATACCTAATTTGGGAAAAATCATAATTCGATTTAATATTTAACCAAAAATTATGAATAAAATATCAATGTGATCAGCACTTCAAATGCTATCAAACCATGCCTATATCACATCATGATCACAAATTTTCTTATGATGTTATTCTTTAATTGATTAAATGAATTAAATTCGAATAATTATTTAATTCACTATTTATTCATCGAAACTCGGAAAATTACAAATAAGGTACCAAAATGATCGGAAGAACAAAATCTATTTAATCATGTCATGTTCATGCATATTTGAGCCAATTATTAGTAATGTAATAAATTATAAATAATGTGGTCACTAAGATAAATATGGGGTTGTGTCCAAATAATTGCACTAATTATTTGGAACTCCATTTAATTTGGTAGATACATTAAATTATGATATCCTTGCATAAATTTGACATGACATCATGATTGTGCATTGCACCTTGTCTTCGTGTTATTTATTTGTTCCTTTGTTATTATTTTGGGTATCGATAGATTCCGGAGTGGAGGTTAACCCTACCTACCCCGACGAGCCGTACTACACGCCCCGGCAGCAAGGCAAGAGATAACCTAACCTTCTTGGCATCTAGTATCCTAGGTTTTACAAACTTATTTTATCCACCATAATATTGCATGCGATTCCAATGACAATTTTGGTCAATGCTAGAGTATCCTATGAATGCATGTTTTCCCCGAACCATCGCATGCTTCCCCTCCTATGAACCCTAGGTTTGATGTGTTGGCCGGAGACAAAGATATAATTGTTGTATATATATGCTTAGAGATGCTTAGCCATGCTTAGATAAATGCTTTATTGTCCGTTGATTTAATGCCATGATATTGAAGTTGATGGAATATTTCGGACATGGTGGTGAGGTGTGGTACTTAATTAATTTGTTTAAAAGGCTTGGATGAGTTGCCATCGGGGATGGTGTTTTGTCTCATTCTTGCCCCTAGGTGCGAGTTCTTGTCTCTAGAACCAAGACTGAGCGTGCTTCCAACGGTGGGGACATATGGAATCCTCTGTAACTAAATAACTTGTGCTGGCGTATCCAAGGATCCTCTAGATTTGCGCTTTCCATTTGCGTGTGCGTTGCAGGTGGATGATGGCGCGAAGAAGGGGTGTGTGTGGTGGTGTTTAGGATGTGGCGATGGGGGCAGGGGCTGAAATAGGCTGGGAAAACTTGCCCTGTCGCCACTGATGATCCTTGGATAGTCTCACGCGAGGTAAAGGTTTAACTGCGCCCACTTGCCATCTTTCCCCGGAAGAGAGCTAATCAGGCGAGCCGGACGGTACCGGTGGGTAAAATAGTACACCCCTGCAGGGTAAATCTTTTCGAAAAGCCGTGTCCGCGGTTATGGACGACTTGGGGACGGATATACGAGACCATAGAGAATCTTAACCTAATTAAAACTTGGCAGCTAAAGGTTGCATTACAACGTGTGATAAAAGGTTAATTTCCTCGAGGGTGATTCGAGGGAGTGCCTTTGGTGGAGATGAGATGTTTCTGGTTACAATTGGTTCGATGAGAACCGAAGATGAAAGTTTACTCTCTTATCCCCTTTCGAAAAACATTCTGAGTAGACGATGCCATGGGTCTTTTATATCTTTTGAAAAGGAAAACTAGCTTTATGCAAAATAAATACATATACAGCTTTAGAGCCTCCATCAGCATTGGGCCTATATCGCCCTACTCAACTTGCGAGTACGTCGTACTCAGTCTCTCTTTGCTGCCTTTATATTTTGTTTCAGAGGAGGACGACACCGAGCACACAGGTGGTTTCTTCCTGGACATCGACGAGTAGTTCGGGGTTCCCAGGTGGCAGCTTGGGACCGTCGGAACAAGCTGGCTGGGTTGATGTTTATGTGTAATTTGTATCCTTCTCATATATGAGTTGTTATATGATTTTGTGTCGTACAGTCTGTGATGTGCCAGTTGTTCCACAAGTCTTGATCTATGTTTTCTATATTGATAGCTATGCCAGTGTTTATGGCATAATCGATGCGTTGCGTGGGAGCGGTAATTCCATGCCCTTCGATTGTGTAGCATAGCCTGTGGGCTACATAGTCTCTCTGTATAATTCCGGGGTCGGGGCGCTACAGAGCCGCCCGAGTGCCTCGTCGAAGTTCAGCTTCTCCACGTCACAGAACTGCTCGATGCCGGCCACCGCCGCGTACAGGCGATCGGGCACCGAGTCCAGTAGCTTCTTCACCATCGCCGCATCGTCGAGGGTCGCGCCAAGGTTGGCGTACCTCGCCGCCATGCTGCTGATCTTGCCGGCGAATACGTCCAACGCCTCGCCGTCGGCCATGTACAGCCGATCGAAGTCGCCGCGGAGCGTGGACAGCCGAGCCGCCCTGACGCGATCCGCTCCTACGAACCGCGCCTTGAGGCTTGCACACACCTCCGCCGCCGTCTTCTTCGCCGAAACCTGCAACAGAATGTCCTCCGCAAGCGCACCGAGGAGGTATGCCCTCGCCGGCTTGTCCTTCTTTGCGATGATCGCCGCCGCCGCGTCCTCCGCCGGAACGACTGCTTCCCACAACCCATGCGCGTCGAGGTTCGCCTCCACCTTGATCGCCCACACGGTGTCGTTGTCGCCGGTGAGCATCGGACAGGAGAGCGGCACCACGCTCCCCCCAGTACCAGCGTCGTGCGGAACCAAAGCCATGGCTCTGATACCACTTGTTGCTTCCACAGCCTAGCTAGCTCTCACTCACGGATGGACGGAGGTAGAAGATGAAGTGAGCACAGGCACTGGAGCTTCTTTTTCTGGCGCACGTACGCCTTTTTCCCTTTACTCACGACTGGCTATCTCAATCTTACATGGACGAGTAGTACAGGGATTTATACCTGGGCTCAACGCCAGCGCACGTACGCACGTTGCCCACCTAGCTAGCGATCCGCACGCTCTGCCGTGCCCATGACGCGCTCCTACGCGTTTGTGATCCGCTCGCTCTGCCGCACGCACGGCGCGCTCCTACGCGCACAACGCGGCCAGCTCCAACAGATTGATCGCTATCCTCGCTACTCTCGCCAACTGAACGACCTAGCCCTACACTGCGGACTCGAACGTGAGCCAAACTCATGCGCCACCGCGACACGCACGCACGCACGCCACCAGCGACACGCACACACATGCCACTGGGTTTATTCCCAACAAAAATTGTTGTAGAAGTATCCTAAAATTAATTAATCAATTATTCATTGCTCGACTGACAACTCAGCCATAAGCCAACCCGAGCGATGAAGTCGTCCGTCTTCGCCCTTCTCCGTCAAGCAGAACGTATGCTTGCGGCCAACCACCTCGGAGCCACCGCCGTCGAGGATGACGACGACCGGCTTTGGCCACGTGCTACGCATGCCAGCTTCGCGCCGAAGGGAATGGCTCGGTGCATCCGACCACGGTATCCCTTCTTCATCCCGAATTGGGTGAATAAATACCAAGAGGATCTATCATGCTCTACGCCTTGCTTCCGGAAACTCTACGAAGGCTATCTTCCTCCACCCCAACTAGCACAAGCATCCACCGCTTGGTATCTCTGCATTTATGGAGTAGCAGTATACCATTGTCAGGTGTGCCGTGGTGGAGCTACCTGGGCCGACGGTGGAGCAACTACGGCCAGCCAAAGTGACCTATTAATAAAATTTATACTAAAATTTTATATTTTTTAGAGAACAACCCATACTATGGTATTAACGAAGTATAAGTTTTTAATTTATTTAGCATAGTTAGCCACAACGAAATACTATTAAATATTATTTGTACAATTATATATTATACCCTTGTATTTTATATCTTCAAATAAATTTGGGTTGTCCTATAGTTAAATTATATTTATACTGTATTTGTATACAATGCCGCTACTAGATTTTATTTTTCTACAAAAACAAGACCACCATCTCTCCAAAATAAGAATCGATTAGGTTTGTTTCTCGTACAATGATATTTATTAATGTGAACCATTCTATGAAACCGTAGAGAAAGAGATGTCGATTAAATGCAACATGTTTAATTATCACGGAAGACGATGGACTTTCCAAGTAGGCAATTAAGCATTTGTTAGTTTTTTCTTAATATAGAGAAAAATAGATAGTGACTTCTATATATAGATTGAGGGAGCATAAAAAAAATATTTCTTGATCTTGTATAACTGCATAAACTGTATACATAATCATAGTACATATCATCAAAGTGGATGACCTTATAAGTATTTTGGTAGCTGTTTCTAATATGGTGACTAGATAATAATATTTACTGAAACTTGTAGAGCATAACTTGAATCATCAGCAAGATTCTTTATTGGTTTTTGGGCGGTCAAAATGTCAAAAATACGGGTGCATTTATGTACTTGGAATGGATTATCATCACTTACATAGCATCATAAATGAACATTATATGTGTGGATTCTGCTAGTGTTGCATGTCTACAATTTAATTATTTAATGAATAGGATGCTCCAATCAATTTATGAAACCAAAACTCTTGTACGAAATTAAACATTGAAATCAAATTACCATAGATTTTTGTACAGTCTAACTAAAAGTATCGTCACCAAACAAATTAGTTTGATCCTAGCGTAATACGCGGTTTAAGATCTAGACCTTCTCCTACACAATGAATTTTTTCCGGACATTCAACAATGATTATTGCTTCTAAGTTGTAACTAGATCCTCTTTAGAGCAAGTACAATAGATTCTAGTCAGCAGTCTCTAAGAGCTAGAATATTATATTTCTGCTTAGTTGGAGGAAAGAGAACAGGAGAGAGAATGTAAGTGGACTCTCATGCAAGAGCCAGCTCTAGCACGTGCTACTAGGCACTTTGTGAGAGTAAAAGGTGGGCCACATATTGATAAAGTAATATGTTTTTACAGCTAACTATTGTACATGCTGACTATATGTTGGCTATAGATGACATGGCATTTTTTATAGCCAGCAGCCCGCTATATTATTGTTTTTGCTCTTACGTCCTCGATCTAGGCACGGTGGTGAGCGGATAGTTCATTTGGAACCCGGGCTCCAGGGAGCCCGGTTTTTCAAAATGAAAAAATCGGCATTTTCAAGTTTCAAAAAAATCTGAATTTTTTTACAGATGTTGACAATGACATATTGCATGACTGTGAAAAATTTCAGTCCGAGATATTTTGTATTCCGCCCTACACAAAAAAGACAAATCTGGAAAAATTTGAACTGTGCACTATTCACATCTCAGATCCAGAAATTTGTCATTTTTGTGTAGGGCGGAATACAAAATATTTCGGGTTGAAATTTTTCACAGGCATGCAATATGTCATGTTCTACATCCACGATTTTTTTCACATTTTTTTGAAATACAAAAATGCGGTTTTCAAAATTTTGAAAATACCGGGCTTCCTGGAGCCCGGGTTCTAAATCACCGCACTCCGGTGGTGAGGCACATTATTTGACAATATGCTCGTCCAATGACAACGTCTTGTGAATCAGGTTAGGGGTGCGAGCAACGGAGCTCTGACAACAGTCACAACATGACTTAAATGAACACAATCACGAAGCATTTTTCCGTTGTACAACCATTAATGCGGCCCGGGAGTGTAGGCACGGTAAGTTGCCCAAAAGGTGGAGAAAATAAAGATAAACTCTATCATTCTTTTATTCCATGATGAACTGTAACAATGGCTATCACATAATCATATGCTAAAACCTAGAACATGATAATTGCATATAATTAATAGTGAAGCCTACGACAAACAGTTAGCGTTTCACCTCCTCTCCGGTGGTGCGAGGGTCCTGGTTGGCCAAGGCGGGTGAGTAACACTCATCCTCCTTATATTTCTCCGCCTCATCGGAGAAGCATGATGCCTCCTTCCCCGCGTCTTCATCATCTGAGATGTTCGCGGGTGGGTCCTTGATGTGCTCCTCCTCTTAGTCATCTGGTGGCGGCTCTTCCTCCTCCCCAACGGTGTCGGCGACCTTCCGGAGGGCGACAATTGGGGCCCCTCCTCGTCCAAGGATAAATCAAAACCGTTGGCCACATACATATCTACCCACTCATCACCATGCTCGATAGCCCCACGCTAAATCTCCTCGTCCCAAGCTATGTACGTCGAGCCAGTGGGTGAGGAGGGGGACGAAGGCAACAACATGAATTGTTGCTCAGCAAAATCATATCGGCCGTTGTCGTCCTACATCGACCTCCTATGACAGCGAAGACGCGCGGCTCCATAGTACATCAGCCATCATCCGCGAGATACATTGTTCATTGCTCGTCAGCGACAGATCAGCCCATCCACAATCATGCGGTTATCCAAATGCGGGAGGTAGGTGTCGCATATGTGAAGAGGACACACTTACGGACGGGACAAGGACGAATAGAGATGGGTAGGGAGTAGTGCAGATTGTGGATATAGACCATAAGAAAATGAGAACCAACCTGTGGTAGGATGGTTAGGAGGGTCGGTGTACCCCTAGCCCACCAGAGTTCAAACCACAGGTTTGACACTGGTGTTTCTCATTTAGGCGGAATATTCTTTAGTGGGAGACGATATTCCCGTCAACAGCGAGGCGCTAGTGGTGACTTCGTCAATCTCAAGATTCGACCCGCCGACTCAGTCTCTCGAAAGTGCTCATAGGGGTAGGATGTGTGTGCGTGCGTTCATAGGGTATGTGCACAAGTATGTGAGCGTCTGCGTTTGGTTTCGCAAAAGAAAAAATGGCCGGCGGTCACACAATGCGTATCTTTTTTAGTTTTTTCTTGACAACAACATCACACCACCGATTCTGATTCGGAAGAAAAATAAACGTCCTTCTTTTTACAGAAAAGTGATTGAGATAAAGCAAACAAATAAGGACAAATAATGGACACCCTGCTATTTTATAAAATTGGGCCCAAAGAGAAAGCTTAATTTTAGTTTATCAAAACGATGAAGTTTTTTGTTTTTGTTTTTCTAGACTTAGATCGCACCATGGTACATGCCTATGTTAGCAAATCCTATTCTACGCCCGCTGCGCGGGTTAGAGCCAAAACGCGCACCCCTCCGTGCTCTACCTCGGTGAGTAGGGCCCGGCCCATTTACATCGCTAACGACACAGACCGAGGAGGAAGATGACCGGAGAAGATGGGAGGAGTACTCGCCGCCGACGGGGACGGCGTGGTTGGCCGCGACGTCGCCGGCCAGGCGAGGGATGGACCTCACCGGAGACGGGGACGACTCGGCTGGCCGCGGCGTCGCCGGCGTAGGTGAGGAACAAACTTAACTTGGGGGTGGGGTGGGGGTCGGGTGTGGTGCAGAGGAGTGTTGCGAGCTCGTCAGCGACGAGCTTTAGGGTTTGGGTGGTGGGGGTTCATCGGGGGGTTTAGAGGGATGTCGGGGGTGGCGGCGGACCAGCGGTGGGCTAGGGATCGAGAAGGGCGGGGCGGCGAGGTTCCGCGGGGGCGGGACCGGCCGCGGGTGGCGGCAGCAGGCGGTCGGCCGGCGTTGGAGGCAGGAAGACGACTTCGTCTACGCATCGGTGCGCTAACCGACGCAAGGAGCGTCAAGTAGGAGGACCCGCCTATGTGTAACATCCCAAATTTTGAAACTAATTTAATGCACGGTTATAAATAACCTAAAATTATGAACCAACAAAAACTTTTTGAAATGCTTTAGTAATGATTGTGTTCTCCTTCCTATTGCTCTGTTGAGCTTGCGTGACTTATTGTTTAAAGTTGCTTGACCAATAAATATTAACCTAAGGACCCAACCAAGATAAGAATATATTTAATCTTGATGATCATGCCATGACAAGAAAAATAATCCATATATCATTTCCAATCTTATTCTGGCCAAATTCCATTTCAAAGATACTTTGGTTTCAGCAACAACCAAAAATACCTATTATTTGGGAAAGTAAAAGTATTCCAAAATTTAAGTGTTCCGAACACTAAGGAGATCTATATAATATCCCCTGCCTATTCTCAACCTTGTTATTTTGCAAGTATCAACATCTTATATTTTTGAACACCCTTTGGACTAATGCAAGTGGGAAGTATATTACCACATATTTTTATCTATATCAAAACCTTTTGAAAATTATAAAGTCATGAGTTGAGAATCTCCTAACATCATAATGTCATGATTGTGTGTGTTTACTAAACCACCTAATTATATTACGGGTGATGGATTTTGTTGTTTTATATTTATTTGTGCTTGATCTCACCAACTCTTTGAGTGTCTTGTTTTGAATGGTATGTTATTTCGCTTGTTTGTGGTGACTTGTTGAATGGTTTGTTTTGTATTGACTTGCTTGTGTTAAATATTGTTATTAACTATTTTCAACAAGACTAGAGTTGTTTATTAAATTATTTTGTTGTGAACAAAAGTATTTCCTAAAATTTTGAGAAAAATCCCTGGCATGCTCATGGTCATGTGTGACCCAAATGAGCATCAATACCCCCTTTCCTAATTCAAAATCTTGAAGAATCTTGACCAAAACATCTCTCGACCTACCTTCATTGTTGTTGAAAGAAATAAATAAAAAGATCAAATTTTGTGCAATCAAAAACTTTTATAGGTTCGCATTTATATTTTTGTTTTTTTAAGTGCATTACTGGTAGTTTGATGTTATCCGTGGGTGTGGATCCAGAATGATCCAACTAAAAATCAAATACCAAATTCAAACTTGGTTTATCCATATTAACAAATAAGGATCAATTTGATTCCAATATATTGTTTTCTTCCCTATTTAAACATCTTAGTGAACTACTTATTTTTTTTATATAAATAAGAAATCAAGGTGATCCTTTGTGGATCATCTCTACTCAAATTTATAAGGGTTTATGCCCTATATGAATTTGGAGTCAAAATATTAACTAGACCGTATGCATTTGATTTATGCATTCTAAACCAATTCACCAACTCAATTTGAATAAGATCAATTGTCATGATCATTATTTGGAGAAACACAAAAGACCAGCAAGGATTCATCTTTTGCCCCCAAATATTTTCTTCTCCCAAACTAATCTTTTTAGGAAGACAAGAAAGTGACACATGAAATAATAAACCTTATACCTTTCCCACAATTCCTTTTTGGCCAAAAATGGAATATCCATTGTTGGTGTCAACTCTAAAAAAATTCCAACACTTATCCTTATTCCTCACAGAAATTGCAACCTTGCTCCCCTCTCTTTCTTTGGCATTAAAATTCAAATAGTGGCAAATAGTCTCAAATAATACCCTCTACCCTATAATCAATGGCAGCCCCCAAGCTTGTCCATTACTTGTCCCCTCTTGTCCAGCACCTGTCCCTAAACCTCCTACACCTCCTGGACAAGCTCAAGCACCCCCATGACCTAAACCTAACCCTAGAACGGCCAAGACATGGCCATGGCCACCACATGCTCACCTTGTCCCCCAAAGCCAGAAAACCGTGTAACGTCAGGTCCTGGAGCTCGCACATGTCACCTGGACACTCCCCAGCTAGACCCCCTTGCTCCTGGCCCCTCCCTCTGCCCGCAATCGCCGGTGCTCTGGGTGCCGACCAGGCGTCGAGCACCTGGCGTGCACCATTATACCTCGGCCACCCTGGCCAGACCAGCACCCGCCCAAGCCAGCCCCGACAGCCCGCACGCGCGCCACGACACCCTTGACCCGCAGGCGCCGTTCCCGTGCCTCCCTCACCCTGCACATCATCGACCATGGACGGCCGCACGCCGCCCGTGCCGCCCGCGGCGTTGTCCCCTATCGAACACACGCCACGGCCGTCGGGCCCTACCCCCTGTCCTGCTCTCCGGACCCTTATCACGCACACCACCTGCCCTATCACGCACCTCTCACGCCACCGCACCATCACGGCGCCGCACTTTTGCCCAGGCCCTCGCGCCTGAGCTCAACCACGTCCGCCATGGACGTCGCCCACGGTGCACCACGCCCGGATCTATTTAAGAGCACCCCGTGCCTCGCTATCAACTCGCACCACCTCCACTCCTCCCCAATCGCCCCCAGGCCGAACGGTTGCTGCTCTGACCCTCTACTCCCCCAGCTCCGTCCAGAGCTCCGCCTCGAGCGCCCTCCCATCGCCGTGCCGGTACAGACCACCTCTGGCCTCGCCATTTCCTTCCCTAGCTTCAAGACCACCCCAAAGAGCTCACGCACCCTCCAATTTTGGCTTTCATCCCTTGCAGGTTCGAGTTCGTCCTCGACCGAATCGGGCCGCCGCCACCCTCCGACGAGTCCATCGTTCCGGCCATCCCCACCACGAACCAGTGCACCCCCTACACGGGCGACTCAATTTGGAGCCTCCCCGTGCTCGGCGCACGTCCAGGCGAGCTCTTTATGCTCCCGGCGGCGAGCTCACACGTCCTCTACGACAGCCGGAGCGGACACCGCCGTGTGGAATGGTCACCGCCGGCGTGAGCCGACGTGGCTCTTCCTCGGCCGTCCATCGCAAGATCTACGGCTCTGGGCGCGTACCCCTTCGTCTGTTCTAAGCGCGGATGCACATTTTGGAAAGTGCGCCACTCCCTTTGGGAAGCGTATTGCCGAGAGTACGTCTCCGACGTCACCCCTTCTCTTTTACCTAGTTTTGTCAGAATTCCAGAAATTCATTAAGACTTAGAAAATTCATATATTTTGATCTACTTATCCAAATGACATGAATCCAACGCCATTAGCTCACAAATTTAAATCTCTATCCAATGGCACTGGTCTCATATTATTTAAATTTTTATAGATTATTTGGCAAAGAATTTAGTGTTCTGCCCATTTAATGATCAAACATGAATATCTCTAATAATACAAACTCAAATGGTCTCAAACCACTTCTGGTGGTTCACTAATCCAAATACCCTTGAAATGCAACTGGTCCCATATTTTTGTGTTTAGCCTAGGTAGTGAAAAAAATAGTTAACTTAGAAAACAGTACTCAGAAATGCTTATCTTTAATTGGAAATCAATATCTAGAGATTGGTACATTCAAAAATTATGAAATTTTGTGTACTGGTAGCTTGTTAAATTATCTATCCAACGGCACTGGTCCCACCCCATTTAGGTTAACAACCATTAAATGGTAAGATATTTGCAACAGAAGGTTTTCTGTCCAGAATTGTTTGTTTCTACCACTCTGCATGTCCAAACAACTTGAAACAAATTTTATTAGCTTAGTAATGAGAGACTCTAGCTACCCTTAATTTCTCAGATTTAACTAAGCAACAAAAATTAATTGGCCCCCAAATTAGTAGCTTAACTCCCTTCTGCACTATTTAAATTATATCATGTTGTTTATGTGACCAAATGACATGATACCAATTTTACTAGGTCTGTATCATAAATATATAGCCACTCTTAATTTTTCATAATTTTCTGTTAAACAGAAAATATATTAGCCTTAAGGATTGACAAAATCATCTTCTATACTAAACGACTTGTTTCAGTCGACCTATTAACTTAAATGGACCAAATCCAATTTTGCTAGCTCCTAAACTACCAATATTAGTTGTCCCAAAAAGGGCATATTTTTATGAGCAACAGAAATTAAATCGTGACTTAATTCGTGACCTAGCTACCTTCTGCCCTAGTAAAATCATAATAAAATAAGGACAAATTATAATTACCAAATCCAATTGTGTTGGCCTCCTTAGGTCAGTAACTTGCTGTAGTTGTTAAGATCATAGCATTGTGATAATTTGATGAATGGTTGTTTGATTGTGTGTACTTTTCTTTTACGGCATTTAGACGATTACGACATCGGAGAGGATCTCATCCCGAAGGGAAAGGATTATTATTATTATGTTTTATTGATCATGAGTACCAAGCCCAGGGACAAGTTGCTGACCAAGGCAAGCCACCCATTTGATCATACCCCTTTGTCCTATTATTTTACTAAGCATGTTTTAATTATGTTAAGATGCATGAAGTGTTTTCAAGTGGTGTGAGCCACTAAAACCCTTTTTAAGTACTATCTAGTTATATGCCATGATTAGGCTCCCTTATGGAGGAGTGCTTAGTTAGAGAAATTCTTGGTTGGGAAAAATCAATGTTTTATCCAAAAATCCTCTTAATGAAAATCCTTGGGTGAAATTGTGTTTTACCCAAGATGTTGCTAAATGATTAGCTTTGGGAATGGAGGAAGAATGGAATATGGAGGTTTTGAGAAAATGCACATTGTGTCTTAGTACTTACGTCGACCAACCATACCCTGTGCGACCACATTACCCTCCATATGGGACGGGGCTTAGCTAAGTAATTTGTTTGTCTTAGTATGGGATACCTCAACAGCGGAGATGCTCCGTTTCATGAGGGGTTGGCTTGGAGGATTCCCTTGACCTGGGTCCTCCAACATAGTGGGGGATAGAAGGATTGCCATATGCACCGCCGGGAAAAACTGTGAGTCCTCACACCCAGGGCTCCGACGGGAGGCCGCGACTGGGTGTCGGTGGAATGTTCACAAGGGAAGGGTCCTATACTAGGATGAACAAGTGAACGGCTATGGTCGGGAGCCCGTCGTGACATACACCTTGTATGGTGGGATGTTGCCCACACGACGAGTCTTCCGGATGGTGTGGGTAAAGTGTACAACCTCTGCAGAGTGTAGAACTATTCGAATAGCCGAGTCCTCGATTATGGACAGTTGGAAGGCCGTCCTAAGACCTGTGTGCAAAGTTTTGGTTTTTATAAAGTGGAGGTATTGTGGGTGTCATGCCAAAGGGGTCGGTATGAGGAGAAAGGGAGGAGAGGGATTCACGACAGGCCGTGATCCCACCGGAGGAGTTTTTGAAGAAAAACTGTCTTTATTGAAAAAACTTCTTTTCAAATGCCTTACCTTTTTCAACAAAGATATAGAGATATCTTTCTTTTAAAGAAAATGCTTTTATAAATCAAAGGAATACCCTTGGAGCCTCCCACCACATTAGTATGCATTAATCCTTCCAATAATTAACTACCGGGTGGTTTGCGAGTACATTCAAATGTACTCATATTGGTTTCGTCCCTGGCTATTTACTTGGCCAGATTATGAGGAGCGGCACAAGGAAGAAGTTTACGATGACGGCTATGCGACCTAGGACATTCTCCCAGTCAGTTGCCTGTAGGGTTATGGCAAGAGACTCGGGCTCCCTGCTATTTGCTGATTCCGCTGCAAGTACATGTTGAAGTTTATAACTTCACTCAAGTAAGTATACTTATTCGGTATATATGGATGATCTTTGATACCAGTTTGATTCTGCTCAGCGACACACTGATCATGGGATCGCTGATGTTGTAGGCACAAGGGTACTTCGGACAGCTAGTCCGGGGTCCCGACATTATGTTATCTAAAGATAACATCCTTGCCCGTGTTGGGGCTCTTCTCAGGCCTATTGGATTTTCGGCCGTCCGATCGAGCTGCCTCACGGATCTCAACCGTTGATTTGTTACCGCGTGTGGTATAAAACTACGGTAGAAACCCTAGCCACCACAGCAACGTGTCTCCTCTCCCGCGACCCTCCCTTTCGCGCCCTCGCGGTCCTGCCCCTCCGCCTCCTCCTCTGCATCGCTGGTTGCCGCCTCGCCGAGCCACCCTCGTCCTCCCCCGCGCAGCAGACCGCGCTGATGCTCATCGCCTTCCTCCGCGGTGCTCAGTCCGTAGCCGCACCGAGCAAGATGCAAGGAGGAGCACCGGCCGCTGCGCCGTTGCTTGGAAACCCCCGCAGGAAACCCTAGCCACCACGGACGTCCACATCGTGCGCGCTCAGCACCTCTGCCTCCGCTTCTTCTGCCTCGCATCACCTCTTCAATTTGCCTCTCGCTGCCGTCTCCGCCACTTCCCCGCCGATTCGGTAGCCGCCAGCTCCGTCGCCCGCTGCGACGCATACGGTCGATTCGTCTAGGTCTAGAGCAATGGCGTC
Organism: Puccinellia tenuiflora; assembly: GCA_012064385.1. Taxonomy (NCBI): domain Eukaryota; kingdom Viridiplantae; phylum Streptophyta; class Magnoliopsida; order Poales; family Poaceae; genus Puccinellia; species Puccinellia tenuiflora. The sequence goes on from QRDG01000198.1 coordinate 1,036,729, forward strand.
GCAGGGATCAGGATCCGACGCTGGTTGAGGTAGGTTGTGCATGGATCCTCCATTTTTTCAGTTGTTTGTGTTGTACGTGTTCTTATGTTGGTCCGTGCGGGATGTCTCTGCGTCATGGGTGTCGTCGCTGTGACTGGTTTGCCTCCGGCGAGCTCGAGCACGACCTCCTCGGCCACTTCTTTCACCCGGTCGGCCGGCATGGTTGCTGGACTCGAAGCAAGGATGCAGCCGGACATCCTCTCGCGCGATCACTTCCTTGGACGTAAGTAGAAGAGGTCGGTGGATCCAGGTTGCTACACAACGATAGTCTCATTCTCCTTCTGGCTTCCTCATGATTTGGCTCCTCTCTCCCCCTCCCGATTTAATCACCACAAATCTTTTTTGTTGTGCATATTCTTTTTATGTACTGCCCAGAAGGTGTTCGACAGAAATCCAAGCAGGTTGTTCTCATAGTTTGCTTCATGTTGAACATATGTGAAGAATTAAAAGTGAGTTAGTTTTGTTAACTAACTTAGGCAGTGGCTACCAATTCTATTGACCTGCATTGAACTTCTATTTTAATCAGAATAAAATTATATGACGGCCTACCATTGCTCTCCATTAAGATAGTTGGTATATGTTGATTCCGTATAATTTTACCTTTATCTAATCACAGAGTGCAAAGCGCCGCTGCTGTAGTGAAGGATGATGAAATTGAACCAAGGTTATTTGCCTGTCCGCTGATTCGTTGCATAAGGTATTTCCTGGCCATCATTTGTGTCAAGTAGAAGCACTATAAGTTTGAGAAAACAATTCATTCTTTTGGACCCTTTTAGAAGTTGTTCTCAAATTAGTTGCTTGCGGTGATAATTCTTATTTTGGGGTGCTTTTTAGATGAGTGCTGATGCGTTAGCTTTGTTTCGCTTTGGACGTGAGTACATTTGGCGTGAATTGGGATGCATAGCAGGCGAGTGATGCAGATTTGACCAAGTGTAATTGTGTATTAAGCTATACATCTCCCTCGACTTATCCTGCACTGCACTAATTCCTTAAGTGCACGTTACGGTCTTCTCTGTGATAACTAATTCAGTGTATCCTGTCTGTTTTCTATGCCTTTTTACATATAGTGTTCGATCTTGGGTAGCATGCCAAATTATTCAGTATTGTTCAGAATTTCAATGTATCCAAAAAAGAGGGACCATATCAGTTGATATTTCAGTGTGGAATCAAGAATGATCGCTAATCTTCATAATATGGGAATTTTCAACAAATATGTATTATCATTGTAAATTTCTTGCTGTGCGAGTTAATTTGCCACAACTTATGAAGAATTACCCATTTAAATTTGGTATGTGTAATTATGTCAAATGAATACGTGGCAGCTATAGCCTCATACATTCCATTTATTTTATGCATTTTAGATTATATCATGTAATAAAAAAGCCTTTGTTACATTGGATATTTTGGGTCTCATTTCATTTGCATAAATGATGGAAATGCAGCTTCAAGGAGGGCATATGTCGGGTCTTCTTACAGCTCTTGACATGAATCTCGTGTTTTGGTTATCTTCTGAGTATGAACCTTAAATCTAATATGGATAGCTCAGCTAAAGGTAAAGCCCATGTAGCTTTAGGTAATGAGTTTACTTGCATTCGAATGTTGCCGTAATAGGAGGTTCTTGAGATATAATTGCTTTCATTTTTTCACTTCCATGTATCATAGACTTTCTGTTGTGCCTAGCATTCTTGCCTCTAAAAATAACTTGGTATGATCTGATCTTATTTGTAATTACACTAATGTTATTATGTGATGTGCTGTCATCCATGATAAAATTTAAGTCTGGTCCAAAATGATGTGGGGTGTACAGTTCATTAGAACTCCATGCAATCGAAAGTTAAAAAGCAGATTTATTCTTAATCTGGGCTTGAGTTAACTTGAATTTAGTTAGTTTTTTGCTCCTATGATTTGTAGGTCAGTATACAGATGCTTGGTGCTTTATCATGTGGTATAAATAAATCAACTTATCTATTTTTGTGTGTCAACCTCCTTTCGATGTCACATAGCCAATCATTAATAGTTTGTGAGAGAAGTGTCAAATTTTATGTCCAAAGATGCTATGTGCTAATGTTTGTATCGTGCAGCTTATAAGGAACGTTGCATTTCTATGCTTGCAGCCGTTACGCGCTGATGTTTCATTCGCTCATATGTGGAGTTTGCATGCCTGTATTTTGCTTCTTTCTAAGTTTCTTGCTAAAACATTTGTTCCGAGGGGGATTGCGTGGATTGTGTGCATGCCAGGCTTTATTTGAAAAACATGCCGGCAATTTTTATAGTTTATACCAAATTTTCTTAACTCCCCACTTTGTGTTTTACCCCTCTCTTCAGGTTTTTATGAGTAAGACCATACAGATCGGTTATTTTGTATATACACCATTGCTTTGCTGTAACAATTCATTTCTCGATATTGTAGAACCATTCCTCTCGGAAAAGAAACTTAAATCTGCATGTAGTCGTGTTAGTTAGCTTTCACATCTAGTCCACAAAATTAAATAAAAATGCATGTGCTACAGATATCTATCTATAGGTGTATGTGCAAGGATACTCATTTTAAACATTAATCTGACAATGAAACTGATGTGCTTTCAAAGGGTTTTCGGTGTGTTGTTTCACCAATGGTTTCCACTTCGAATCTTAATTTGCAATGAAGATGAAATACTCCAATGAGATTTAGGTGTGTTTTCACCAACTTAAGTTTCTCTTCTGAATTGTCGATGTATCTCCATATTTCTCATAATGAGAACTATTGGTCAGCACTTGTGCTTATATTTAGTGTTCTGAATACAAAATTGATCCTTTGGCTTTTATGGTTTTCTATCCTTTTTGAGTGTTTTTCATGTTTAATGGCATGGAAATTAGAAACGAGATCTAGTCTGAATGTCTAAAAGTGGGGCCATTGTAGAGAACAAACAAAAAACTATTGTGGGGGCTACCGTCGCCATGTGCTTTCTCTGACATATTTATGTGACTTCCTTAATTCCTTTTCTACTTACCTTCTGACTGATCACTGATCTGTTACTTCTAATGGTTGTCTACGTTGTAGGTTTCAGCACAGGAACAATAAGCTCAGAGCTAACAATGCCTCCTCCATTTATAGGTTATAAGTTCAGTTTTCTCTTTTGTGTTATGTATGTATTACAAAAATAATGCTTGACCTTTGTATTTCTTTCTATTTGCATTGTTTCATCTCATTCCTTGTGATATCCCGCAAGAAAACAAGATGTATGCAACATCCTAGCTACACTAACGAATTGTTTCAAAGATATGCTTGAGATGCAATTTAAGGAAATAGTTGCCTTTTGGTCTTTGTGTTTTTATCATAGGACTACTAAAGCAAGTGACTTGACCAAACAAAATGGCAACTAACATTGCTCTGATGATAGAAATATATATATCTTTCTAGCCTAGAAGCTATCATGTCGATGTACATATTGCTGCGTATTTGCACTGATATATGCTATTATTGGTTCTCTGAGTGTGTATTTGCACTGATATCTAGCCTAGAAGATAACTTTGTCAGCTATCAGTTTCTTTTATACATTTGATTACTGCAAAAACTAACAGTTAAGTCTTATGTAACAGAGAAAATGACTAAAGATTCAGTAGATCCAACACCATTTTAGCTTGCATCATGAGAGTGTAAATACATATGTTAAAGTAAACTAAAGTCTCTGGTCATTTGTTACTGCATATATTCTATGGTACTATAGGGCAAAGAAATAGTGTCTTCCCAGCTGATCAAATATAGGTTTTAAACACAATGATTTCTGGGATATATGGTCTCACTTAAAAAAAAATATTACCCCATGTGATCAAGTTCCATTCCAATAACCATAGCTATTATGATGTGCATCAATGTTGTGTTGTACGCTGTGGGCAAATTTTCGCCCATCTTTCTCCTAACCTCCTCTCCTACTGTCATTACGAGATGTCACAATTGCCTTTGCTATCATGTTCTTCCGTTTACTTGCAGTTGAAGTGCTCCGAAGGTGAGGCAGTTTCAAATGCGACCTTATATGTTTTTGTTATTATTTTTCCTTCAGTAATTTTTAACTGCGAAAACTCTATGGGTTTGGATAAGAGTTAGTTTAATGTTACCATATATTTGTTAGATGGCAGGGTGTTAGATGTTACTAAAATCGTCCGATCTCATAAGATTTTAGTGTTCTGCTATGAGGCAGGTTTTAGATTTCCTTTTATTCCTAAGTATGCTGGGCAATGCAAAAAATTTCTAATAAGCAAGACTATTGGATGAGTGATTTAGGTATCCTATGCATGACCATTGGTTATGATGTCTCATTGTTTTTTTATATGTATGATGTCTCATTGTTAATGTTGTTGAAACCAGCCGCCTCTGGCTTTTGGAATCGTTATTGATTACATGAAACTCATTAGGTGTTTGAGATCATGTATCCCTGTCCACTTTAGATCAGTGAACTGGTCAGAACTTATGTATTTATTACAACTTCCATGTGTGTATATATTATGTGCACCTAAAGACAACTCTCATAGAACAATCTTATGTTATGTCAGTGTGGTATGAATCTTAAGTTATCATCAATGTATGTTTTACCATTGCTCCATTTTTTTCCTGTTTCTTAAGGTTCTAATTGGGTGTTGTGGTAATTGTTGATTTCGTATGACCATAGAGATATGCTTTCGTACCTATATATGTTCCGATGCGAGGAACAACATACGAGCATGAATATGATATTATCATTCTGTTTAGCTTATATATTTTGGATATTAACCATCTCATCAATAATCTGTACAAATTATGATAATTACGGAGAAAATATTAAAAGAATCAACAGGTGCCGTGCGGCAGGCCGCGCCCCCCAAATATTTTTAGTGCTAATGTATACTCACTTTCGCTAGAAGGATCACCATTTCTGAAATAAAAGATTAGTGTGGTTTAACTTCCGTGTTTTTTAAGTAAACTCACTTTCTTAAGAGTTTCTCTTATATGTGTGCAGCGTCTGGATCATTGCATATATGTAGTGTTTTTTCTTATAGGTACATACCGTTCTGGGTTAAAAGGGTAGGTTAACCAAATGCATGTAGACATATTTATCTTTTTGGTATAGCTTAACTAGGTCATTGAAATAACATATGTTCTTTATGCCTTGACAATGAATCAAAACACCCATTAGATTTGATTATTAAGGTATGTGCATTTCTGTGTTAATTCTAGCGTTGATCTGCTTGAGTACTAAATTTTGCTTTTCTTATTAACTCTGTGTGTTCCGCAGCTTCTCTTTGAAGAAATACAACATGGTCCTATAATTCTGTTTCTAAAGGATACACAAAATATGCAGGAACAATGATTCCTATAATGGTTCGAAGAGCAAGCTTGAACATTTCTCGGCAGTTTTTTAGTTGGTTTTCATATGCAACCTGACAATTGCAAAGAGAAGGTATTATTTCTGAAGTTTAGCTGTTGTATACTCTTGCTGGGTTGTTGCCTGCTGGAACATGGAATTATCCTAATTATGCTTTACCCATCTATCATGGCACTACTGTAAATTTTTAATATGGCATGGGTCTGTTATAATTTGATCATATATTTGAGTATTTCCTATTGTTGAGCTGGCATTTATGATTTTCCTCAAGTAGAAATCCCCTCAATACAGAAAAAATATTGGCTAGAATGGAACATATAGATTGTACTGTCTACATGTTTTGATTCAGCCGACCTTTAAGGAAGTGCTAGCCTATTTGACATAGTAAGCCCATAAATTAAGGTTTTATAATTGTATTAATACTTCTGCCCTTATTTTGCGAAGGTAGGCTCTTCTCTCTTATGTTATTGTCCATTTGCTTCATTCCCTCTATAAATGACCGAGTGGGTTACCTATCTTAAGCCTACATGTAATCTGTTCTTTTAGATATATACTTCACTCTCATGAAATAAAACAAGACCCGATGATCTATATTTTACTTTCATAACAACATTGCTTTTTCTTTCCTTCTCTTTACAGGAATATATCTCTATATAGACCATCTGTTCATGCTATTTGGCTTTCTAAGTACATATCTGCCCTATATTTGGCTTTTGATAAAAAAAACGGTCCACTGCATTTTTCTCTGTCTTGGAATGACATTAGGTAATATCAAAAGCGATCTCCTTATTATTCACTAATATAAATATCAGTGGAAACTCTTCTGTTTTCACTTTTGCCTTTACATACTTAAATTTACAATCGTTATATAACTGAGCATTCTAAATTGAAGTTAGCTACTGCATATCGCCTACCTTATGTACATAGATCAGCCATTCGCTCTAAATTTGTCACCCTTCTAAAGCATGATGGTATTATTAGCCTTTTTCCCTTCCAAATTAAACATTCTCGCCCATTCCTATTTCTGGTCGTTTGTTACATGCTCAGCAAAATTATGTTGTCTATACTCGCATGCCTCATAACTACAATGTGTTGCCACCTGATTATTAACTCCCATAATTATTCCCCAGCCTTTTGCATGGAAATAAATGTGTGTCCGTTCTTTTGTATGTCGTCATTCAAGATGTTAAGAATTCATCTGTTCTTGTTGCAAGATTCACCTCCTCAGTTGGACCAGGAGAGGTAAATACTTGGAAGATAGGTTCATTTGCTCATCATTGTCTTTACTTAACCTGCTTATTTCTTAGGGTCTTCTTCACTGTTACATTGACCTTCTTCAACTGTGATTGATAATTCAAAGGAGCCACCGACGTCATGTGTACCACAACTTCAACTCATGTAATTACTTATCCTAGGAATATTTTCTCATGAATATTTGTGCTAGGTCTTCTTATTTCTTATGATTCACTTTTCTGTCACATCAGCTTGGTTCACCTGGGATTGATGATCCAAAGGAACCACTACCATCATCCACCACGGTTTCAACAGATAAAGGTACTTTCTTTCTTGCGTGAAACTAGCTTGCATTTATAAGTATTAACGGTGTATCTGCAAGCCCCTTTGCTAAACCAGGTTCTATGAAAAATGTTTCTAGGCACAGACCAATGGACAGAGAAAGAAGAAAACCAAAACCAGAACTAGGCATGAAATCGGAAGAGACGTTGCAAATCTTTGTATGTTCATACTTTGGATATTGGTGCATACTCAATAAGGAGTAGATAGTCAACCAAGTGTGGCTTCTGCTCTGCCTATAGGTTAAATACTAAGGAGTAAGCAGTAGATCAATGTTTGTGATATCTGGTAGACAGTTTGCCTATGCCTTTTGTTGCTGGTTTACTCTATCATCGAGGTAGTGCCTGGCTGAATCCTTACTTTGCTTTTGTAGGAGTGCCAGCTTTTGACTCTAAAGATATTGTTGCTCCATCTAAATATGAACTCGGAGTCTATAGTTGTTTAATTCTGCATTTGTGTTTCCTGGTTTTCATTTTTTGTATATATTTTATTCATCTATTGGATACAAACTGTTTTCTTATCAAATATCGGTAATGTTGGATTGCATATGCAATTGATTAATGGGTACAATAGGAATTATGACCAAAATATTTTCAGTGCTTTTGTTTTTCTTTCTGTACATAGCAATGTGGTCATGCTAAAACCAGATATGTGTGTGCTATTATCATTCTATATAGGTTATATTCCCGGAAATCCACTTTGGCACCCGGGTGCACCTGCACCCAGTATGCTTTTTGAATTTTTAAAATATGAAAATGCTTCGAAAAAATCTGAAAAAATTTGGACACAAACATACGTAAGTATCGAACACTCGTGAAAAATTTCGACAGAAAATAACAATTTTTCTGCTCTGTGCAAAAAAGACAAATTTCTGACCAAAATTTTTGGTCAGAAATTTGTCTTTTTTGCAAAGAACAGAAAAATTGTTATTTTCTGCCGAAATTTTTCACGAGTGTTCGTTACTTGCGTATGTTTGTGTCCAATTTGTTTCAGATTTTTTCGAAGCATTTTCATATTTTATAAATTTCAAAAAGCATACCGGGTGCAGGTGCACCCGGGTGCCAAAACGCCCCTCTCTTATATTCCTAGGTATTAACTGTCATCTTATTAATTTTGAACAATACATGAGAATTATTGACCGATTATTATTGGATCCAACCTGGTGGCTGCTGACATGTTCATTATAACTACTTGCACTGATAATGACCAGTTCTTGGTCAAATAGTTGATAAGAAACTGCCTCTTATTGAAGCCGGATATGTTACCAGCGTTGTAAACATTGTCTCAACGTTTGTATGTCATTATCTTTTTATGTTACTTATATTCCTGCCTGAGATATTAACTGTATTCTTATTAATCTGTATTAATACATGAGAATTACGGACAAAATATTTTTTAAATCAAATGGCGCGCGGCAAGCCGCGCTTTTAAATATAGTGGGATACGTGCATTCGTTCTCGGCAAGACCACGACAGAAGAATTAGCTTTTTATTTTGGCTGTGGCGGGCCTCGATCTGGGACAAGCGGTTACGCATCTTCACCGTCACCGATACCAGAGATCATGAGCGGCTGTCTGGACTGTCTTGCCCCGTCCTCCGTCTCCTACTCCCCTCCCACCATGTCTAGGACTGGATCAGGGATCATGAGCGGCTGCAATGCAACGATTCTCCTGGTTCCTTGACTCAGGTGTGTTTCTTAATGGCATGTGCATGTTTGCATTGAACTGTGTGCGCACAATAGACTCAAGAAACGAAATGAGACCCATTCTGTGATATTTAGGTCCTACGTGAACAGCACAAGGACCTTTCGCCACTTCAAATTTGAAGAAAACTATATATGCCCAGTCACCATTGTTGATAAGATATCTGTGTCTCTCAAAACTTGTCAAACACATGACTAGAGACAAGAGTATCCCTATTCTTTGTTGGCATACCAGAGAAACAAATTCTTAAATTTTCATGTTACCAGGTGTTTCATCCTAGTAATCTGCTTATAGTCAAAATAGGTAGGGTTCTAAGTGAAGAGGGTTGGGGTTCTAAGGGACAACAGATAGGGTTGGGGTTTTAATTTTAGTAATCTACTTATACAAAATAGGTAGGGTGCCAAGTCAAAAAGTGGTGGGGTTTCTAAGGGACAAAAGATTGAGATTAAATTCAGCATCATGACTTGTATTTGGTGACTTGATATACTACACAATTGCACGACCCCTTTCCAGTATATCTTGTACTCACTGCTTCTCAGAAAAAAAACTGCAATTCACGAGTCGGTCCGACAACGAATTTCCACAATTCATCATAGCAGTTGGTAACACTTAGCGGTCAGCATGAATTTTTAAGTTTTTATCTTGACAAAAACATCTGGATAATAGTTCCTGCTAGCTCTACGCCAGATAACTGAGACATGTAGTACTTTCAAAATTAAAATCTTCTATCTCAGTTTTTACTCTAACAGAAGATGTACCATGGGGATTAGGAGTTCTCCCTAGCTCTAATTTAGTGATAACTAGCAGAAGTTGCAGCCTGCGGACCAATGTGCACGACCACGCATCATAGCTCACCTTCATCAGGAGGTCTTCATTAGTTCCATCGCCTTGCTGCAACAATTCAACCAAATGAGAATGTCAGATGTTCCCTTTCAAGTATCTGGGGATCGCCATGCATTATAAAAAGTTGCTTAATAGTGATTGGAAAGATACAGAGGAGAAAGTGGAAAAAAAGAATGCTAGCTGGAAAGGGAATTTAACCTCGATTGGATCTAGACTTATTTTGATTGAATCATCACTTAGCAATCTTCCCAGCTATATGATGTCTATGTTTTTTATGCCCAAAGGAGTAATCAAAAGATGTGATTTCTTCAGAGCTAGGATGCTTTGGCAGGAGAAAACTAATGTTAGAAAATATCATTTAGCCAGTTGGAAAATGGTCTGCCAACCAAAAGACCAGGGGGGCTTGGGGTGACAGATCTTCACCTCAAGAATGTAAGTTTGATTTGTAAATGGATTTGGCGTTTAGAAAATGAAGAAGGTGTTTGGCAGGATATGGTAAGAGCAAAGTACCTATAAAGATGTACTTTTACCCAATGTAAACCTAGTCCTACACACTCCCATTTTTGGGGTGGTTTACTTGCTGTGAGGGATACATTTTATAGTTGCTGCAAACGTATTGTTGGGGACCGTAATAAAACACGTTTTTGGGAGGACACTTGGGTTGGTCAAAAACCCTTGAGTCAAAGCTTCCCTCGATTATACAATATATGTTACTCATGATGTGACGGTTAATCAAGTTATTAAGAGTAACTTTGATTGTCTGAAATTTAGAAGATTTCTTCGTGAAGAAACCAAAGAAATGTGGTGTAAGCTTATAGACACTTGTAGTCATGTACGTTTAAGTGACTCACGAGATTAGAGTGGTTTGGCTTTTGACAAAATCAGGTGTCTTTCAGTCAAATCTTTATATGCATTCCTTATTGCGAAGAAAGTTTATTTTCCCTACAGAAAATTATGGAGTCTAAAACTGCCTTTAAGAATTAAAGTGTTTTGTTGGATTCTGATCAAGGATAAAATCCTGACCAAAGAAAATCTGAAAAAGAGGTGGTGGAAGAAAGTAGAAATGTGTGAGTTTTGTGACAGTCATGAAACTACAGAGCACCTTTTCTTCTCTTGCCCCCTTTTGCTAAATACATATGGACAATAGCTAGTATTGCATTGGGGATTAATCATGTACCTAGAGATTTCCCAGATTTATATGCAAAATGGTTTTCAGGCTTTGCTGGTAAAGACCGAATAGCAATTATGCTTGGTGCAGTAGCCATTTTTTGGGCTGTTTGGAAAACCAGGAACAGATCCTGCTTCCAACATATCAGACCAAAAGATCCTACTAACGTGGTTATTTACATGTGTAATTTCTTGCATGTATGGGCGAATCTTCAGAAAGAGGGCCTCAAAAGTATGCTGTTGCGGGGGGCTGACAATATAACGAAGATGGCGCGAGAGATCTTCGGGCAAGGACATGGATGGAATCATGGAACCCAATTCTCCGAAGGATTGATCTATGATCTCCAGCACTGAAAATCAGGCGTCTACTTTCGATGCTTCTATGCTGGGCTGATGAAAGTTGTAGCAGCTGAAAAATTCTAGTTTACTGTAAAAACTTCACTCTGTTTCAGCTATGTTGGTGGTTGTGTTTTCTTGGTTAGTTGCATGGGGTCTGTCATGTGGCTTCCATTTTCTAGAGAAGTTAGTCGGTTTAGAGGATCTTATATTGGACCCATTTTTGTGTGGGCTTTGTCTCAATTTCTTAATTGAAATTGGGAACTACTTTCTGGGAGTTCCTCTTCCTCAAAAAAAAAAAAAACCAATGGGTGCATCAGCCAGCCATGGAAGACCTGCACAGAATCCCAGCATGGCACTTCACAGCCACATAACTCGTGACCCTGGGGCTGACGTCATGAGTCAAGCAAGCCCCACATGTTATTACCATCGAAGATAGAAGTGCAACACAAGGAAAAAATGGTTCTTAGCGACATGTAGGAAATTGACCTAATGGCATATGTCACAGCAGTACAGTATGCAACTGCTTCTCATCAGTAAGGACGTACTTTTTGCGAACCTAAGATCATACAATGGATATGGTAATACACTTTAAAAGATGAGCAAAAGACAGTATTAGATTACCTTAGTTCTCTCTCAACCTCAGCATTCCCAGGATCTAGTTTTTGTGCATCCAGGAGAGCATCACGAGCTTGTTTATACTCCTAGATGAATAACAAAATCAATGAATGTGACCATGATACAATATCAACAATAAATAACATGGTGGCAAGAATGTGACCAGGCTACAACATCACCCACGAATAAGTTAAGACGATGGCAGTGTAGACTCACCTTGAGTAGCATGTGCGCCGTACCCTGACGGTAGCAAGCTTTTGCCCATTTAGGCCGCAGCATTCTGCACTTGAGAGCATCTGAGAGAGCACCTTCACCGTCACCCATGGCCAGCTTACAAATACTCCTGTTCGCATACAGTGTTGCACTCTCTCTATGACCTATTGCCTATGGTCAAACATGATAGGTCATAGCAACATTATTCCCAACCTAAATTCATGACATACTAGATTTGTATTTTATGATCGTCACTCATGCCAACTGGTAAGAAGAAACATTATTCATAATGGAATTGTGGAACTGTCACGTGTTAGAATTGGTAACGGTCCTAAGACCGATGGATGTGACAAGGTTTGGGGTACAGCTCAGAGGAGAAAGCACTGGACGGCTATGGTGCAGGGAATGAGAGGGAGAAGGGTTAGGGACAGGGTTTATTCTGATTTAATGGATTATCCATATGGTGTACACTATGTAACTTTTTTAGGGAAGACTCGACTTGACACCTAAGAATATAATCCTATCTTCATTCTTTCTAACGCCTTATCTGCATGTAACCCGTTTCTTCTTCACCAGCTCTGATACGGTACGTCCCTCGGACATCACCTCCTAAAGTTCACCTACGCCACCAACCCTATGACAAGAGCCCAAGCCAAGGCTGCACAAACATGGGTGATTCTATTCCTTGACATGTGCGATAGTCCTCCCTTGAATGGCTTGCTACCTCAAGCGGGTATCTTATGTGTGCTCAGGTGTACGAACCCCAAGATCCACTATGGACAAGCAATGAGACCGGAGCCGAGGAAGGAGAAGACAAGCCCCAAGAAGAAGGATGGACGGTTGCTGCCAGAAACGAGCAGACACCCCAGACTGTCCGCGCCATGTCCGTGCACCCTCCAGGGAGCACGCTGACGGAGGCAGCCAAGCCACAGACATGTCCACGGCACCACCTGAGAGCATGTGGACATCCCCCGGACATGGCGCAGAGTGTCCGTGCCCCCGCCAGCATGAGACAACTGGACCGCACCGGATGACTTGTCGACTTACCCATTCGGGGTCCACCTGCGTGTGAGGCTGGGCAAGGCACATGTATCTTTGCCCTTACCCCCTTTTCCACGCGACTATATATGGTTATATACCTCTTGCCCACCTCAGATCTAGGGTTAGACTTGAATTGAATCTCAGATTTAGCTTTGCTCCCCGTGTGGATTTCCAAGACCAACCCGAGAGCTAGCAAACAATAACATGTCGTCCAATTGGTTCGCCATTAGCAGAACATGCTATTGTTTCCTAGCTAGGTTCCATGTTATTCTTACATAGACAGTTAGATATCCCGAGTGATACGTTTTGAACTATCATAGATAAGTTGCAAAATATTTACCAAATCATAAAATTTCAGCGCCATCGTATAGTCCTTCTGCTTGAATGCCGTATCTGCCTGTGACTTTATCATATTTTCTCTTCTGTCAATGTCTTTTTTATCCTAAAATTTTAAAGAAAATTAATTGAATATTAAAATTTGGAACAAATAATCGTTTCTCAGCAATAATTTATATTATAGAGGAAATTAAACAACTTTGTGTTCAAAAATTGTCATAGTTTAGTATGTAGGTGGCTAGCTCTTCTACATGCTTTTTCTGCAATGCAAAGTGCAGACCCTGCTTCAAATGACAATTCCTTTTCTGGTCCTGAAGCTAAAAATACTACCGGCCCAATTTCAGTTTCTGAAATGGCATACGGGCCCATGTTGCATTGCTTAGATTTTTTAACCTAGCCCAAAAATTCGAGGTCATAAAGGGACACAGACACCTGCATAATTATAGGCTGAAAACCATCTCAAATTGAGGAACAAAAAGTATCTCCTCTCTGTTTGAAAAAATTACCCAAGTAAATCACAGGCAATCCTTTTATCTACCATTTAATACTTTTGCTGTAAGGATAAGTTTACGATCTGGTAATCACCAGGTGTTCTACCGTAAAGCGAGGCCTGCAGAACAAAGTATAATGCTCGTGCACTCCACATTCACAGTATTAACTTTGATCTGTATTGAAACATTGGTGTGCCAAAGAGCATCTAACGATTCTGTAGCATTACTAGGTTTGCTTCAACGTTCTACTTCACGATTAAGTTTACAACAGTTAATCAAATTGAGAATTAAGTTTACGAATCTGGCCCTAGGAGGCTCACACCAAAATCAGATCTGACCGAAATCCCACTGGAAATACATTTAAGTGTAAACCATTTTATCCTTCATAATCTATACAGTTGTTGTTCTTGTAAAAACAGGTGTCACGTGGTACATGTAACACGCATACACCATTCTGAAAATAGTTAAGAAGTTGCTTCCTCAAATATCGTAACAAAGCCAGGATTAGTTTTTTTTATCTCCAAGGTTAGTCTTAACAGGTATAGTGTTCGTACTAGTCAACCTTGGAAACAAGACTCTTTTCCTTGATGATTTCTACCAATTATCCAACATGAAAAGCAAGTTTATGTAGCATTTACTGTTCATTACAGTCCATGGCTTGATTCATATGATGTTATGTTACCAATCAATAGTCAGACCACACATGAGTTCATAATGTCAAACGATGGGCAGCCCAAGTCTTGATGTTTGGCCAGAGCAGGTGGTATATCTGGGTGGCCACATTCTTCCAAATTATAATTGGTAGAGAACACAGTTTGTTCTCAGGAGTCAACGCTTAAAGCTTTAAACTATTTTTTAATACAAATTACATAAGGTTGGGGCACCAAGAAAACAAACACATAAATAAGTCCTGAATCTCACTGTAAATGCATTATCATGGATAAGTAAACCCTGGTCATAACACTTGAATAAACTGATCGCTTACTGCCAAGCAATATTTAGTACCGGTAAAGCATAACAGCAATAAATAACTTACTAGTGGCTTCTTAGCTTCATTTTTTGCATGCGACATTACTCCATCAATACTCCAGTTTCGAACATTTGGTTTCGGGTTTGTAAAAGGAAACAACATTTCAACTTCCTCCTTGCAATCACGTACTGCAGCAAGCTCTATTGGCAAATTGCCCACCTGAGCAACCGAAGGAAGAACTGTCATTTCTCTAAAAATTATCTATGTAGTTCAAGAACCCCTTCAGAATATAAACAAAATGAATATGAGTACGATCCAAACACAAAATATCAACGGAAAGATAAAGATTCAGACTTTATTTTTTTATCAGATGTTTCAAGCAGGATTTAACACAGCAAGCATTTACAGAGTTGCTAAGCAATTCAAGCTGCTCACAAACTCAAAACCAAAAGGTGTTCGGTGAGGTACTTCAGCTCTTCAGCAGGAGTTGACGTTGAGACAGACATATGAAGTTCTAGTGGAATCCCAGCTGAGTGCCCATGACATATATACGTAAAACAAACAGAAGTAGAAGTAGCCCGCGATATAAAGCAGAAGTAGCCCGTGACTAATAGGTCATAGCACAAATATAAACATGTTCATTATGTTAGAAGTGTAGTTATATTATAGTAAGATTATTTGTGTTTCCTTTCTGTATGTCCGTTTCCTACAAGTACTTGCATATACATGGGCTTAAGGCCATGAGAAACTGGGAATAGATAAAGTTGCTTCCCTCATAACACATTAGAGTAAACACAGGAATACCATAGAAGTGATGAAAAACCACATAAAGTGAGCTAGGAAAATTAATTTATTCTAGCGATTGTTGTATGAGTAGATTTTAATAAATCTCGCTACCTGGGATGTGAATAATGAGATCAGTGCCTAATTAACTGTAGAGTGAAGCACTGATATGACCTCTTTAAAAAAATATTGATATGTGTTAGCTACTTGTGGGCTTAGAGCAAGGCCATCAACCATATCCAGACAAAAAAACAGAAGAACGATATATACATACTAGAGCAAAACTAGCATAGTCATCGTATCAAGAACCTGATACTTGTACATATATAAATAGCAATATACATCCAATGGTATAAACTTTTAGAATGAAATCTCAAGAGAAATATACCATCGCCTAGACAAAAGTGTAATTTTCTCATTACCATACTGAGACTCAAAGCATCATAAACCCATCACTAAAATAGCTCCTTAACATAACCAAAGTAGTTGAATAATAATAACCAGAAGCTATAATCAAATAGAGTGGAATACTGGATACCAGAATCACCAGAAGATGTAGAAAGTAAACAAACTTACATCATCGGGAATATTAGGATCTGCCCCAGCTTTCAACAGAAACCGAATGAAGTTGGTATAACCTCCAATCCCCGTAGCGAGCACTAACGGAGTCATACAGGAACCCTTGCCATTAACATCAGCACCGGCCTGTGAAAAAGACCGTTCATAGTATATTAGTATGTTCATGGTGCAATCTCCATGCACGATGTATATCAACATACAAGGATTGCAGAGGTGGAGTGGTAAAATCACAACACTGGAATGAAATAATAGTGAAGAGATCACTGACCTTAATTAGCAGTTTCATGCACTTCAACGAACGGTACATAAGTGCATTCATGAGGGGATATCCCATACCATTAACAATTCTGTTAGGCTGAAAGCAGAGTTTGGGTACTTTCCCCTTAGCAAAACAATAAATATTGGTGTATCTTAAGAAGATAGGAAACAAACACATATAATGCTTTAACTGCAAGTGTGCAACTCTTACTGACTAAACTTGTTGATGTACTTAATCCTAGGTTAGAAAGTTCACGCTGACAACAATTATATGGATGTGTGCATCGTTTATAAGCAGAGGCCAGGACATGAAATTATCTTCATTTTTGAAAGAAAAAAACTTAACACTAAATCAACATATTTACTTCTATTTGTCATTCCGACAAAAAATCCAAATGAACACTAAACATAATTATCTTCAAGATATAGATGAAGTCCATGTCAAGTCAAACCTCAACAAGATTAGAGATTCTGGAGGTCACTAGCATTAGCAGGTAGTGTCAGACTATGAAACCAAAGGGGCAGCAAGAACGTATATGAAGATGTAAATACGTCATAATGCATTTCAAGAGTCCAATGATCTCATAAAAACATAATAACAGATTTTACTATTGCTATGAACCGAGCACCTCCAAAAATTCATGCACAGACCGTTAAAGAAAATACAATAAGTAATAGTATAAGGAGGCAGAGTAATGCACACAACATACATATTTCAACCCAGTAGCTTGGCAAATTATTAGCTGGGCCTTCCTACGAGTGGACAGCATTTATCACTTATTACGGAATAAAGTACCTCCATTGTCTTGGGCCATCCAGCCTACAGCTAAGCATGAGAAACTCACACTAACCCGTTGGATAAAAAATACTTCCTCCTGACTCTTTCCCCAAAGCATCTAGTGATCCTTACTTAAAGCATGTGGATAATAATTTCAGGAGTAGTTACTAAATGCAGGTGACATACTAATCTCAAGTGTTTCTTGTGTTATGAACAAGGATATCCAAATTTTAAAACCATATCTATCATAGAATCTAGTAGTGTTTTTGGTGGTTTGAAGTACCAAATGGTGAATCGTCCATTCAATCCTAATTCAGATGTAACCAGCCTCGAGATCTGTACTTAGCTAATGCCATGCACACAAAAAATGGATTAAACACTACAATATCCAAGGATATGTCAATGCAAGCAACCAAAACACCCCAGATATAATACATGTGCGTGTACAATATCTAAGAAGTTGGCAAAGCAAAACACACTATCAAATTCAGTCAGAATAAAGAGACAAAAGATAAGACTCAAGGCTATATATATACATTTGCGTGGTGGTCCAACAAAATCTTCAGTGTTTTATCCTGCTCATTGGTAGCAGCAACATATAGCGGTGTTCCAGGGCCATAGTCTAAGTCTACCGGTACCCCTTTTGAAAGCAGGAACTCTGTTACCTTACAGGATCCTGTGGTAAAAGAGATGATTACATAAATCAAACACTGGACAAACTGATTGTGTCACCATGGTAAAAATAAAGGTAAGTTATCAAATTAAAGCAATACAATACAGAGAAAGTGTGTGCCAGGTAAACAACCTGCACCCACAGCATGGTGAAGAACTGTGCGACCTTTTCCATCTGCTTTCATTAGATCACCGCCATGATCAAGGAAAAATCTCACTGTAGGAACATCTCCAGAATGAGCAGAGAGCATAAAAGGTGTTGTTACACCTGCAGTAAAAGCTTACACATCTCAGACAGCCAAACATGGTTATGACATGCGCCAAATATGGATATTATGAGAAAATGTTAGAGAAAAACCTCCAACTCCAGGTATATGTCCAGGAGCATTCGCATCTCCCCCGAGATCCTCCACCAAGTATTTGCAAACCTCCAGATGACCTTGGTATGCTGCGAGATGTAGCACACTAGGGCCATCTTTATTGCAAGCAAAAATCTTCCCTAGATCACCATTCTGTTTTTTGAGGCTCTTCACAAGACCTTTCAGCAAAGTGAACATCATCAAGGAAACGAATGAGAAAAATTAAGCTATATATATATATAGGACATATTTATACTACACCCGGGTGTAGCTACACCCAAATATGTTTCTCATGATTTAGAATGTATCTATCATACCGGAGAGTACGTACATGTAGTATGTAGTATATATGATTATTTAGGAGGTATATATACTACTTTAGAGTTAGTATGTATAATTTTTTCACATAATCCTTTTTTACGTACAAATATGACGGTATTTTTAATATATTGCAAACTACATACCCAATTGCAATTTTTTTTATATAAGTTGGTATGAAGTATCTTAGATATATTATATGAACATACTCAAACCGATAAAGTATCACGAATACTTCCATATGGCAGTATTTAGACATGGGTGTAGCTACACCCGGGAGTAGGAAGTATCAAACCGATATATATATATATATAAGGACTATTCTGCACAACTCCTTAAGTGTTTGTAGAATAGCTATTCAGCACAACTATCCCATCTTAATCACCTTCTTATCCCGTGTTGGAAAAACCGTACCGAATTTCGAAAAAATTTATTTACGAAAAAGTTGTCCCTAGTGAATATCTTTCCAACGCCATATCATTTGTTACGTTTCGATAAGCGGTTTGAAAGTAATTGCTAAAAAACTGTCCGCCGGACTTAAAATAGAATGGTCTATTTTTAAAACTGCTCTTAAACCGTAATGAATTTCGAAAATTAGCTATAGATAGAGAAGTTGCGCATTTTCCATAGCTTTCCAACGGTGTATTACTTGCATCAATCCGACATACGGTTTGAAAATGGCGTCCAAAATACTATAAAAACGGACAAAATCCACGAAAAACAGTGTTTAGTATATTCAAAATTACTTTAAAACCATAACGAATTTGAAAAACCCGTAAAAGTAAAAAAGTTGCGCAATTTTCGTAGCTATCTAACGGTATATCATATGTATCATTCCGATTAACGGTTTGAAAATGACGATTAAAAAACGGTCCACAAAAACAGGAAATCTGGGCGTTCCGCTGAGAGGTTACTGGTTTTTGTTAGGAAGTTCACTTACGTGTGCAGCGAAGTTCATCAACTTTGTGAGTAAAAATTCAGAAGTGGTTCGAGAAATAGGAAGTTCAACAGTGAATCGTGAGAAGTTCAGAAAGAAGATGGTCCAGCGAGATGTTCACTTGTGAAAAAATAGGAAGTTCACTTACATATTTCGGGGGGTTTATCAGTTTTCTGAGTAAGTTCAGAACTGTTCCAGAATAGGAAGTTAACCTGTGTATCACGAGAAGTTCAGAAAAAGATGGTACAACACATATTATCGTGTTTCTCTGTTTTCGTATTTTTAAAATTAATCAAAAACTGTACCGAATTTCGAAAATATTTCTTCACAAAAAAGTTGCCCCTAGTGAATATCTTTACAACGCCGTATCATTTGTTACGTTTCGATGAGCCGTTTGAAAGTAATTTCCAAAAAACTATCCGCTGGATCTAAAACAGAATTATTATTTTTAAAACTGCTCTTAAACCGTAATGAATTTCGAAAATTAGCTAGAGATAGAGAAGTTGCGCATTTTCCATAGCTTTCCAACGGTGTATTACTTGCATCAATCCGACATACGGTTTGAAAATGGCGTCCAAAATACTATAAAAACGGACAAATTCCACGAAAAACAGTGTTTAGTATATTTTTTTTTTGAGAAAACGCAAAGGACCTTTGCGTTTTATTGCATTGGATAGAAAGAGTCCGTTACAATCCTCCTAGGAGGCCGAGTACAAAAAAACAAAAAGGAGAATCAGTGGACATCCCAGGTTTGCGGTAAGATGGCTCGTAGGCCCAGGGCGCCAGCTCTTGCCCAAAGGGCGGCCTCGTCTCTGACCCTAGCCATCAGGGATACCACTGATGGGTGGGCTCCGTTGAAGACGCAGTCGTTGCGGTGCTTCCAGATCATCCAGGGGGTGAGCAGTGTAGTAGACGCGAGGCCCTTGTGCATAGGCTTCGGCGAACTCTGCCTCGCAGCCAGCCACCAGTCCGTCAGAGTCTCTTCATCATCGGGTGCCTGGCAGGGTAGCCGCAGCCACGCCAGGACCTCGTGCCATACCTGCTTGGAAAAGGGACAGCCCAGGAACAGGTGATGGATCGACTCCGGCGCCTGATCGCAGAGAGGGCAGCGTGGTGGGTGCGGTAGTCCGCGGCGAGCCAGTCGGTCCGCCGTCCAACAGCGATCAAGGCTGGCAAGCCAGTGGAAGAACTTCACGCGCGGCGGAGCCCAGCACTTCCAGGTGAGCTTCCAATCGCGGCAAGTGACCGAGCCCTGGAAGGTAGCTAGGTACGCCGATTTCGCAGAGTAGGCGCCGCTCGGGGTCCACAACCACCGGAGATCATCTGGCTCTTCGCTGAGGACCGTGCTCTCGATTTTGTGCCAGAGCATCAAGTACTCGCCAATTTCCTGGACCCCCAGCGTGCCGTGGATGTCCGAGGCCCAGCGGTGTGCCTGTAAGCCATCGGCAACGGTCCTAGCTTTGCGGCGGCGCTTGGGGATGCATCTGTACAACAGGGGCGCGATTTCGGCGACGGAGCGTCCCTCAATCCAGCGATCCTCCCAAAACAATGCAAGCTGGCCATTGCCCACGATCATGGTGGTAGACGCGAAGAAGAATTCGCGTTCTTCCGCCGAGAATTGTAGGTCGAGGCCGCTCCAAGCTCTCCCCTCGTCGACGCGGCTGAACCAGAGCCACCGTGATCGCAGGGCCAGGCCAGACCGCTCAAGGTCAAGCACGCCGAGCCCTCCCAGCGAGAGAGGCCGGCAGACCCGCCGCCAATTGACGTGGCAGTTGCCACCATTGGCCTCGGCACGTCCAGCCCACAGGAATCCGCGCTGGATCTTCTCTAGGAGCTTGATGACCTTCTTCGGTGGTGCGAGCACCATGAGCTGGTGCAGCGGGATGGCGCTCAGGACGGACTTGACGAAAGCGAGGCGACCTGCCTTGTTCATGAGCTTGGCCTTCCAGGTGGGCAGCTTGCCGGCGGCTCTGTCAACGACCGGCTGCAGCTGGGCGGCCGTGGGTCGCCGCAACGTGAGAGGGATGCCCAGGTAGGTGATGGGCAGCTCTACAAGTGGGCACCCAAGGTGCTCGACAATAGGTCCTGCCTCGTTGGTGTCGCAGCGGATCAGAGTGGCCGTGCTCTTCTGGAAGTTGACTAGCAGGCCGGAGGCGCGCCCGAAGAGCTGCAAAATCTCTTTGACCGCCTGCACATCATCCGGGGCAGGGTGGCAGAACAAGATCACGTCGTCGGCGTACAAGGAGATGACCGGGATCTGGCGGCGCGGGTGGAGCTGCTACAAGATGTGGAGGTCGATTGCACGCCTGAAGATTCGGCCGAGCGTGTCAACCGCGAGGACGAAGAGCTGCGGCGACAGGGGGTCGCCCTGGCGGAGCCCGCGCCGATGCCAAATCGCCGGTCCAGGAACGCCGTTGATGAGCACCTTGGTGTTTGCCGAAGAGAGGAGGATCGCGAGCCAGTCGAGGAAGCGGTCGCCAAAGCCGTAGCGACGGAGCACCTCAAAGAGAAACGGCCAAGAGATCGAATCGAAGGCCTTCGTCAGATCCAGCTTGAGGAGGACTCGTGGGGCGCCGAGCTGATGCAGTAGGCGCGCAGACTGGCGCACGAGCACAAAATTGTCGTGCAAGGTACGACCAGGGATGAACGCGTTCTGAACGGGGCTGACAAGCTCGTGGAGCTTTGGCGCGAGGCGCAGTGAGAGGAGCTTCGCGAAGATCTTGGCGACGAGGTGTATGAGGCTGATAGGCCTGTAGTCACCTAGGCCCGTGGCATCAGCCCGCTTTGGCAGGAGTGTTAGCAGAGCTTGGTTCAAGCGGCAGAAGCCACGTCCGCGTAGCTCGTAGAGCTGCTGAAACACCCTGACGAAGTCCTGCTTGACCACGGCCCAGCACGCGCGCAAGAACTCTGCGGTGAAGCCATCAGGTCCGGGCGCCTTGCGTGCCGGGAGACGCTTCACCGTCTGCCAAATCTCGTCCTCGCTGAAGGGCGCGTCGAGATCCTCCAGGTTGGCCGGCTCGATCAGATGCTGCAGGTCGATGGTGCAATCTCGTGGCAGGTCGGTCCCGAGCAGCCCGTCGTAATGTGCAAAGGCCGCCGCGGCCATGTCCTCCGGGTCTGTGATCACGTCGCCGTCGACCGCCAGGCTGTAGATCCTATTCTTTTGCTTGCGGTAGGTACACTGGCGGTGAAAGAAGGAGGTATTGGCGTCGCCGTCCTTGAGGAAGGCGACCCGCGCGCGTTGCCGTGCGATGGTACGCTCCAGGGATGCGAGCCCGAGGTAGGAGAGCTTGATTTGGCGACGTAGCCAATCCTCGTGCGGGGTCAGCAATCTTTGCTCCTGGGCCGTGTCCAGCTTGAGCAGCAGCTCCCTGGAGATCGCGAGCCTATCGCGCACGTTGCCGACAGAGCGCGCGCTCCAGCTAGTAAGCTTGCGCGCAGTGGTCTGCAAGCGTCGAGCCAACCGCCGGAACGGATCGGAGTCATCAACGGAGTTCCACGCCGCCGCTACGACGTCATGGAACCCATCCAGGCGTGTCCAGTAATCCTCAAAGTGGAAGCGCCTATGGACTGGAGGGAGCGGCGAGCAGTCGAGGATGAGCGGGCTGTGGTCCGAGACGACGGACGCGAGGCATCGGAGGTGACACTCGCCATGCTGCTCCTCCCACTCTGCGGTGCAGAGCACCCGATCAAGGTGGACCAGCGTGGGGGGGTTTCGCTCTTTCGACCATGTGTAACGACGACCGTTTAGGTACACCTCCTTCAGCGCAAGGTCGTTGATGACTCGTCGGAACCTGCCCATCATGCGCCTGTTGAGGTTCCCGTTGTTCTTGTCCTCATCGCGATAGATCAAGTTGAAGTCACCGCATAACATCCACGGGCCGTCGCAATCGGCACGCACGTCGCGGATTTCTTGAAGGAACGCGACCTTATCTTCGTCACTTTGCGGCCCATAGACGACGGTGAGCCACCATGGCGCTGTGACGTTTGAGGGAGTTGCAACCCGAGCAGACAAGGTGTTGGTGGTGAACATCGGGTCAGTGATTGTCACTTCCCGGCTCTTCCAAGCCAACAGAATGCCACCACGGGTACCGCTCGCCGGCAGGTATACATAGTCGTCAAATTCCGAGCCTAGCGCCTCAAGGACAGTAGACGAATAGATGGACTCCATCTTAGTTTCCTGGAAGCATACTATTGATGCATCGGTGGTTACAATTAGCGATCTGATGGCACCGCGTCTCGCGCGATCATTAAGCCCGCGCACGTTCCAAATTATGATCTTTAGGCCGTGATCCATGAAGACGAGATCGACGGGGCGGGTCGGCGGCACGGTCAGACCTCGATTGGGCTGCCCGCGATCACAGTGGTGATCGGCGCCGTCGTCGGGTCTGAGGGGAGCACACGGCCGACCAGCGCAGCGATGGCGACGAGGACGGAGTGGGGGATGGGCGCGGCGAACATGCCATCGTAGGCCTTCATCGCCTCGGCAGAGATCGGCTGGTCCACCCCGATGATGCCCAGGGTGCGCAGAATCTGGACATGTGCGCGACGTGCAGCGGTGGGCGGAGCAGTGCTCTTGCCCGCCATGCTCGTGGCAGAGCGTCCCCGTCGCGGCGCGAAGTTGAAGGGCTGCTGGCGCTGCTTGCGACCGGGGGTGGGGAGAACCGAGCTCAGCGGTTTAGTCGCCTCGGCCAGGAAGTCGCCCAGGGTCCAGGGCGTCCGAGAGGTCGTCGGCGGCGTCGAAGTAGCGCGCTGCCGGGGACGCCGTAGGGTAATTGGTGGCGAGGCGAAGCGAGCGGCATCCCTTGTCGGCGAGTGAAAGGCCGGCCCGGAAGGGGTGGGTCCGGCCAGAGGCGCATCCGGAGCTGCGGGGCAGGCAACGGGATAGGTGGGCCGCTGGGGGGAGCGGATGTGCTCCTGGGCCGTCGGCCCCTCCACATTGGGCCCGCTCTCCGCAGAAGCATCGCGAACAGACTCGTCCTCAGTGGAGCGCGGGTTGGGCGCGGCATTTTGGATTTGCTGCTCCGAATCCCGCGTCTCGATGGACTCCAAGGCGTGGTCAGCATGGCCCAGGGATGCGTCAGGAGCCGACGTAGGCGAAGCGCTTTGCCCCGACAGCGGAGCAGCCTCGGGCGTTGTGGGGTGCAGTGTTGGTGGCGATTCGGGGACCTCGCTGGCGAAGGACTGGTCGTCTCGGCTGTTCTGAGCGAGAGGCACACTTGGATTGGTTGGGGGTGGCTCCAAGTCGGCCTGGCAATCCCCAGAAGCGGTAGGCGACACGTGAGAGGTGGACGCGGAGGGCTCCACGTCCAGGGCGTG
Source organism: Puccinellia tenuiflora (assembly GCA_012064385.1). NCBI lineage: Eukaryota > Viridiplantae > Streptophyta > Magnoliopsida > Poales > Poaceae > Puccinellia > Puccinellia tenuiflora. The sequence goes on from QRDG01000198.1 coordinate 1,061,399, forward strand.
GGAGCAGCCGGCCAATGCGCTGCCGCCAGCGGCGTCGCAGTCTGGCGCTTCTACCCGTTGGGAGCCCACGTTCTGCCTGGGATCCGCTGCAGCCGCAGCCCTGGCACGCGCTGCCTCAATCCTGGCGCGCTTTTTCTTTCCTCCCCGCTTTCCTCTTTTAGCAAGGCGACGAGAGAGGTGGGCCCCCCTAAGGTTGGTGGGCCAGGCCTCCATGCAGCGGCGAGTATCCTGTACGGACGACGGCACGGGCACCGCCGCGGCGACGCCGGTTCCCGTCCAGTCTGCGGCGACGGACACGCCATCAGCACGCTGACGGTCCCTGGATCGCGTCCAACCAGTGGCATCGACAGCCATGCCGTCCGCCCATCCCTCCGGAGCAGTCGTCGAACACCAGCGCTTGCGGCCGCGGCGGCGCTGCTGGGTTCGCCTTGGTCTCGGATTGCCTCCATCGCCGGCGTTGCCACCGCCGATGCCGTCAGGCCGAGCGGCATGAGAGTCGTGGGCACGATCTCGATCAACCTCCACGTGGACGAGGGCGACGGTGACGGGGTATGTGAGGGTTCTGACCATTGGCATGGAGGAGCAGAGGCCGGCGGGGATGAGCTCGACGATCTCCAGGATGGCGGCGCGATGAATTCCGGCTGGATCGTGGGTGCGCCCGGAGAGTCGGAACGTGGCGAGGTCAGCACAGGAACGCGTGTGCGGGTGGAGGCGCTCTATCCACACGCTGTCCTCGAGGATGCGCTCCGCCGTCGCTAGATGCCAGGCCTGGGCGGGGATGCCGCGAAGCTCAAGCTCAACACAGTATACAAACCCGCCGGAGCCGGCATGGGCGAGCTTGCACCAAGGGCGGAGCGACAGAGTGAATCGCGGGCCTCGGACAAGGTGATCACCCCGCATGCGGTCCATCGACGCGTGAGTGTTTAGTATATTCAAAATTACTTTAAAACCATAACGAATTTGAAAAACCCGTAAAAGTAAAAAAGTTGCGCAATTTTCGTAGCTATCTAACGGTATATCATATGTATCATTCCGATTAACGGTTTGAAAATGACGATTAAAAAACGGTCCGCAAAAACAGAAAATCTGGTCGTTCCGCTGAGAGGTTACTGGTTTTTGTTAGGAAGATCACTTACGTGTGCAGCGAAGTTCATCAACTTTGTGAGTAAAAATTCAGAAGTGGTTCGAGAAATAGGAAGTTCAATAGTGAATCGTGAAAAGTTCAGAAAGAAGATGGTCCAGCGAGATGTTCACTTGTGAAAAAAATAGGAAGTTCACTTACATATTTCGGGGGGGGTTCATCAGTTTTCTGAGTAAGTTCAGAACTGTTCCAGAATAGGAAGTTAACCTGTGTATCACGAGAAGTTCAGAAAAAGATGGTACAACACATATTATCGTGTTTCTCTGTTTTCGTATTTTTAAAATTAATAAAAAACTGTACCGAATTTCGAAAATATTTCTTCACAAAAAAGTTGCCTCTAGTGAATATCTTTCCAACGCCGTATCATTTGTTACGTTTCGATGAGCCGTTTGAAAGTAATTTCCAAAAAACTATCCGCTGGATCTAAAACAGAATTATTATTTTTAAAACTTCTCTTAAACCGTAATGAATTTCGAAAATTAGCTAGAGATAAAGAAGTTGCGCATTTTCCATAGCTTTCCAACGGCGTATCACTTGCATTAATCCGACATACGGTTTGGAAATGGCGTCCAAAATATAGTACGAAAACGGACAAATTCGCGAAAACATTGTATAGTTTATTTGAAATTGTTTTCAAACCGTGCATAATTTCGAAACCTAACAGAAGAGTAAACGTTGCGCAATTTCCATACCTATCCAACGGCATATTATATGCATTCATCCGATGAGCGGTCTGAAAATGGCGCCCCAAATACTGTACGGAAACGGATAAAATCGTGAAATCCGTGTTTAATATATTTGAAATTGTTCAAAATCCGTACAGAATTTGGAAACCGTGCAGAAGAGTAAAAGTTGCTAAATTTCCGTAGCTATCCAACGGTGTATTGCATGCGTCATTCCGATAAACGGTTCGAAAATGGCAGTCAAAATACTGTCTGCAAAAACAAAAAACTGGGCGTTCCGCCGAGAGGTTCACCGATTATTGTCTACAAAGTTCAGAAAATTATGCAGAATAGTTATTCTGTACGGGAGTGCAGAATAGCTGGAACCCTATATATATATATATATATATATATATATATATATATATATATATATATATGTATGTATGTGTGTGCAAGGCACCACAATCTTCGCTAGTTAAAAGAACCAATCGATACATTGCTGAAAACACGGTAACATGGTGCAAAGATAACACATTTTTCAAACTACTTGACTAGATTATATGTGTGGAGGTAAAAAAAATAACAGTGCAAGCCACCACAATCTCACTAGTTAAATGAACCAATCGATACATTGCTGGAAACACAGTAACGCGGTGCAAAGGTAACACATTTTTCAGACTACTTGACTACATTTATATGCGTGGAGCCGGAGGTAATGGAGAGTCGGATTTGCGTCCTCAGATTGTCACACTTAATCCCACGAGACACGAGTAGTCTCCAAGTACTAGATGTGAAGGAAACATAGCACAGCCGTAAACTACCATCGACTCCCTGTATAACTGAACCTCTAAATGGTTTCGTTAATGAGACCGGGGAGAGATCCCTTTAATTACCCAGAAAAAGGGAAAAAATAGATATCAAGGAAACCATAGCATCACAGTAAGAAACGACGGTAAATTTCGGAGGGCAGGCGGCATTGGCAATAGATGGCTGGATGCAGCAATGCAGCTTGTCTAAACCCCCTCTGAGTCAGAGACCGGCACAATGACTGAACCGAAGAGGGGAAATCCACAGGCCACAGCAGCGCACAAACTGGTACTGTACCTTTGAGGCGGCCGAGGTTGCCGTCGAAGGCCGCCCTGAGGAGAGCGCCCTGAACTGCAAACAGATACACAACCCAGGCCACGCACGATCAGAAAGGGAGAAAGAGGAGGGCCGAAAGCAGGAGCAAATCCAGAGGGATACGGGGAGGAAACAAAGGTTCGATTTTGCACTCACCGGTGCCGTCGTCGGAGGGGCGGCAGTATATGAACGGCGCCGGCTCTGCCATGGCCCCGGCGTTCTCGCTCGCGAGCTGGAGCTTTCCCTGGAAGCCTGCCTGAGCTGCGCTGCGGCGGAGGAGACTGGGGTTTTGGCCTGCTGGGGGCTGGCCTGGGCTGCTTGATGTGAACCAGCAGAAGGAATCCACAGTCTTCTTCGAGCTAATCGATCATAGTAGTATTTCTGATTTACTTACACACAGGCCATGACAGTGGTGGCCCACGGGGAAGAGGGAATCCTGGCAGGGAGCCAACGGGTGGCGGGTAGATATGAGCAGGAGTAGGTCGTTCGTGGTGGTGACGGTGCGGTACAGCAGAGGTTACTTGCAGGCCGGATATACCGGTTGGCACTCGACACGTGTACACCAAGGACGAGCAAAAAAGGCTGCCGTTGCGCCGTATAAGTAAATTTCGGGAAGCGCTAGGCGTCCCCCGGGGATCCCGCGCGCCGATCCCCCGGGTCGACTGCCGTTGGATGGAGCGATTTGTGGCCATTTGATCTCGCTCTCCCTCGGCATCGTTCTTCCGTACAGAAAATGAGAAAGAGAAAAATGGCTCCGCTAACCACAGGCGGCTCTCGCTTGGCCCCAGCAGCGCCGACGAGCACGAGTCCCCGACGGACGGAGCAACGACGCGGTGGCGGCGCTCGCCCAGCAGCACCTCTCACCCCCCTCCGCGTACGAGGAGATTGTGTAGCAGAGTAGTTCGGGTTGCTAGCACCGCTCCTCACAGCAGCATCATCCCCACCTTCCCAGCGACGCCATTGCCGGTTGTAGCACCACGGTTTTCAGTCAGAACTACTGCCGTCGTTGGTCACAGCTTCCGCCATGGCTGCTTGGAGTAGTCACCATCAACATGTCCTTGTAGCATCGGCAACATGCCTTTGTAGCAGTAGCGACCGACATTTGTAGCAGCCATTGCTGGCATTTGTAGCCATCAGTTAGCTGCAGCGTACCATGTAGCACTAGCGACTGGATTTTGTAGTAGCGGCGCCGGCGGCCGGCGTTTGTAGAACCAGCGGCCTGTGTTTAGAGCAACGGAGGTTCGGCGATGTGCTTGCAGCAGCAGCCGAAAAACAAACCTCGGTAGCAAAGCCTCTAGCTGCGGCGACCAAGCTAGGTAGCAGAACCGCACCACCTTTGTAGCAGAACCACTCCACCATTGTAGCTGCGGCGACTAACCTTGGTAGCAGAACTCTCCACCTTTGTAGCAGAACCTTCGCTGACCGTGACTACTACCACCGTGGCCTCTCCTTTGCAGCTCTTAGCAGCACCGCCGCACTCCCTTTGTAGTTCCGCCGGCCGCCGGTCGCAGCACCGTCGTCCGCTAGTCGCAGCCCAGCCGCACACCCTCTGCAGCTCCGCCGTTCTCCGGTCGCAGCCCCGCTGCACGCCCTTTCCAGCTCCGACGTTGTTCCTTGGCAGCACCTTCGCCGACCGCCGGTAGCACAGAGGCCTTTCCTCGCTTGCCATGGCCATGGCGGTGCAGGTTTTGGGTAGCTCACCGTGAGAGAAAGAAGAAAGGAAGAGGGAGAAGGTAACGTGTGGATGAGAGAGATTTGGGAGAGATAAGTAAACCGGTACGCATCATGGTGGGGCTCATCACCGCATCCTGTCTCACACGTGAAGGGACGCGTGTCGAGCGCTGAGACCGGAGGATGTGCGAGACGCTATCGTCCGGGGGCACTCTAGCGTTTTCCATTTCTTTTTGCCTTTTCAGCGAACCAGAGCCATCCAATTCTGAAAACAAGGTTGCGGCATTTGTTCTAAGAGCATCTCTGGCAGATAACGGACAAGTTCCGATCTGAAAAATAACTGCTTTTTCCCAGGTCCGGGGCGAATTTTGGGACAGACCAGACCCCGCATAACCCTCCCTATCGGAAAAAATTATCCGGAGAGCAGGATATTTCGCCGCCCGTGTCCTACTTCTTCCGTTTCGGCGGCAGATTTTTCCGCACCCCGGACTTTTGGCGCGAACTTCACCCGTCGTGAAGTTTCACCACGCGCCCGTCACTTTCCTCCCCGCCGCTGCATCTCGTCGCCGTGCCACGCCACCCGCCCTCGTGACCCGCCTCCCTTGCCGCCGCATCTCGTCGCCATGCCGCGCCGCCCACCCCCGTGACCCGCATCCATGCCGCCGCATCTCGTCGCCGCCTATTCCGTCCTCCCAGTCGCATCTCGTCGCCGCGGCCATGGATCCGGTGGCCGGAGCTCAATCCCGTCCCGAGAGTGGCTGCTCGGGGCGGATCTGAGCAGCGGACACCGGGGTGTGGCGCCTCCGAGCACGGGAGCGGGTCGAAGGAGATAGGAGCCGGTGCGGGTTGGAAGTTGGTGCTCCGACGAGTTTGAGGTGTGTTTTCGGTCGATTTAGCCTAAATAGTTGAAATATTGCTCGATTTAGCCTAAATAGTTGAAATATTTACGGTGCTAGGTGGATTGGAGTTCCTCCTCCTCTGATTCGGATGATTCTGAGATTGAGGAGATCCTCTTCGATGATGATGATATTGAGCATGTAATCATGGTGCATCTCGTCGAGCAATTTGAGACCGGAGGCAAGAGGAAGAGGCAAGGCTCGAAGGTCGGGCGTCTTTGCATTCCCCGGAACCGAGCTCTCGGGGGCGTGTTGCTCATGAAGGACTACTTCGCCGAGGTGATGGGGTCGCAGCATGGAAAACAAAAAAATTTCCTACGCGGCAAGCGGAATAAACCCCAAGGATCTAGATCTACTAGATGAAGATAGCGAAGGTGAGATCCAATCTCTTACCCTTGAAGATCAACAAACGCGTTTTGTCGGTGCAGGGGTTGGCTAGTCGATCCCCGCAACTAGACTCGTCTAGTCGCGAGGAGATGTATTATCCTCGAGATCCAATCCGGTGAAGTGCAGCAACGGGCAGCACCTTCGCGGTGTCCACACGTACGGCTCGATGAAGACGTCAACTCCTTGATTCCGCGAGCGAGAGGACGTGGCCTTGATGATCTCAGCAGCACGACGGTAGTGCCGGTGATGATGACGATCTCCACGCGCGAGGCTTCACCAAACCAAGCGAGAGGAGAGGGAGAGGAGGAGGTGGCGCAGCACCCTAGGGTTAGGGAGGTGCGGCAGCTCTTGGTGGAGGTGGTGGTGCGTGGCAGCCCTCCGGGAGAAGGGGTGGCGCGGCTAGGGTTTGGGGTGGAGGAGGTGGTGCGGCTGGGGTCTTGGGGAGGCAGCACAAGGCTGTGCCGCACCCCTCCCCTCCCCACCTTATATAGGTGGCCGGCTAGGGTTAGGGTAGGGGCTGGCCGGCCCCTCTTTCCTTGCCCCCCAAGTTGGAGTCCAACTAGGACTCCTCCTTGGGCTCCCTTTCCTAAAGGGGTGGAGGCCCAACTCCTAGTCCAACTAGGAGTGGGATTCCCCTCCTTCCTTAGCCGCATGGCCCATGTGGCCCCTAGGTGGTGCGGCACACCATGTGGTGTCTGCACCCCTATGGTCCATGTGGGCCCCCATACAATATGTGGGTCCCACTTCTAGATCCTTCTAGAACATTCCGGAACCTTCCGGTACCCTATAAATAATTTCCGGAACTTTTCCGAAACCTCCGGAAACAACTTTCCATATATGAATCTTATTTTCCGGACTCCTCCGGAACTCCTCGTGACGTCTGGGATCCCATCCGAGACTCCGAATCACCATTCGTTCGTTTCATCATTTAATTCATCGCAAAACCTAATTTCATCGGAACGTTAAGTGTGTGACCCTACGGGTTCGAGAATGCATAGACATGATCATATCAATAATTAATAGCGGGACCGGGATGCCCATATTAATTCCTATACACTCAACGAAAACCTTTTCTCGATTGAACCACGATGCCGGAGATTCAATTAATCTCATATACGATTCCCTTTGTCTCACGATATTTTACTTGCCCGAGATATAATCGTTGACATCCCCATGTCTAGTTTAATCTCGTTACCGGCAAGTTCTCTTTACTCATCCATAATATAGGATCTCGGTGATTACAACCTAATCACATGTCTACAGACTTTTGATGCTATATTACCGAGAAGGCTTGGAGATATCTTCTCCGTCACATGGAGGGACAAATCCCATTCTTGATTCATATCACCCAACAACCCACCATCGGAGATACCTGAAAGCCACCTTTATAATCACCCAGTTACGAAGTGACGTTTGATGTCCACAAAGCATTCCTCCGGTGAACGGGAGTGATATAATCTCATGGTCTAAGGAAACTATATTTGGCATATTAAAAGTGTTGACAACAAAACTTTTGTGACACGATTAATTGCAACTCTTTATTGTTTGGGTCATGTCCATCACACCATTACTCCTAATGATATGACTCCGTTATCAAGTGACTATAACAAGTCCATAGTTAGGAAACTCTAACTATCTCTTGATCAACGAACTAGTCCTGTAGAGGCTCACTAGGGACTCCTGGTGTTTATATTCCACACATGTATTATGTTTCCATTTAATACAATTATAGCATGGATAATAAACTATTATCATAAACATGAATATGCTTAATAAATCATTTTATTATTGCCTCTAGGGCATATTCCCAACAGTCTCCCACTTGCACTAGAGTCAATAATCTAGTTTATATTTCCTCGATCCAACACCCATGGAGTCTCACTCATGAAGTCTCTGTGCTGATCATGTTTGCTTGTGGAAGAGGTTCTGTCCATGTTCTGTACCATACAGCTCTTTATGTCCTTTGCAAAAATTGTAACTGTCACCTAATTTGACATTACATTATCATCACATGATAAAACTCATTATCATATAATGTATATAATATGTTTTGGTTATACAATGAGATGTTTGTATCCCTTTATGCCTATATGACGTATGATCAGTCAAATGGACTTTCTCATAGCATATGCATCCGGAACTCACTCAATCTTGAAACAATTTTCTCAAACCAAAATATTATATCTTATTTTAATCCTTAAATTAATCATATACTCCTATATGTTGTGGACTCAACAAATCAACAGTGAAACTTGTCACTTTGATATCTCTGATATGCTACTCTGATATTAAGAGATCTCCAATTTAGTCTGGCTTTATGACTTCAACCAAGTCTACCACTTCCTAAATTTATCTCAATTTTATGAAAAATGACTCCTCATTTAACATGTTCTTACAATTAAGAACTTGGGTCACATATCGTCAAATACAAACACATGGTTCTAATATGTTTTAGACCTATGAACAATTCATAGTGAATTCTAACATATCCTCCAACCATCAATTTTGTATTGAGTTCTCAACTCAATGCTTCACCTATTTCTTACAAGGAGATGAACCATTCTTCTCTTGTTTTATTTTGAACTCCTTCAAAAACTGTTTAGGTTAAACATCTGACTTTAATGTTTATCAAACTTATCTATCCACCATAGATACATCCATCTCCATGGATATTTTGATATTTAAACTAACTTCACAAGTTATGCATTTGTCCATGACAATGTTTACAACATTTACGAAATCTCCATTTCATTCAAACACAATGTTGTAAACTCCCACTCAAATATACACCATACACATATTAAATTGTGAAACCATATTGGCTCCCACTCAGAAATATGTTATCTTTATATTTGACCATGATTAACTAGTTCCCACTCAAACATACGTCACCACATATTTTGATTATGGAAATTAGTTTCTGCTCTAACTTAATATATGTCTCCACATATGTTAATTAGATCCCACTTAGTTTCTTATGCACTTTCTCGATACTTTGGACTCCTCCAAAATTTCTTAACTCTTAAGATTCGAGAACTCATATACGAAACGCCAGTACCTTGCCAGCTTTAAGTTTTATTTATTCTATACAAACTCTTTGCGAAATAAATATGTGAAACATACTTTTCACAAAATCAAGTAACAATTACTTTGTGATTTAAACTTAACATAGGATGACTCCAAGTCACTTTCGTATTTAAAGTTTCTATTTCTCCTTTTGTAGTTTTTTTTGTAGGTATGTCTTGTTTCTCAAACATGACAAGTAAATCATGAATATTATTTGCAACTATTGACAAATTTCATATTCTTGAATCCTACTTCTCTTCAGATAAGCTAAACCAAAATTCAGTGATCACCATCATTAAAATCTTTATGTGTCAAGTTTTAACCACCACTGCACTTTACATGTGCCACTTGATACATAAACATATGAGGTTTTAGCTTTCTTAATTTATTCCAACAATTATTTTATCCATGAAACCATTTCACGATAAAACCACTAAAATACATAACACAACCAAACACATTGGTTTGTCCCTTTTAGTCTCACATTGTGGAATCTCTATTCATAATCTCATATGAACATACTACAAAACTCCATTTGCTATGGCTTCTAATTATCTCATAATTATTGAAAACCACTATTTCACATAACTCATATGCAAAACGCAAATCATTAAATAGATTCTTTATTTGAAACAGAGTGTTATCAAAAATAAATCTAAATGATACAAATAAACCCTTAAATTCAAATCCCATCTTTATGACCACATAATATCAAATATAATGTGACTACAATACTTTAGGTTTATCAAAACACTTTTGAATAATCACTCAATATTGTAATTTGTGATAATACTTGTCACAAGTCTTCATACTAAGCAATAACTCAAATATTTCGTCTCTTTTGATCAAATCGAAAAGACTCAATTATCTTGTTAAATTAATATCCTTTACTTTATATATGGTCTTATCATGACTCGAATAAATACACCTATTTACTCATTCACGTTGAAGAGCATAAAACAATGATGTCTCTTATTAACTGAAAAAATTCTACCAACACTTGTGTTTATTTTCCAGCTACTCATGGCATTTTCAGAAAATGGCATTTTTAATCATACTACTTGGTGATGCGCATCAGAATACTCATCAACACTATAGCACAACTAAAACAAATCTCATCATCAAGTATTGGATATTTTAGCATGTTACATTTTATAAGTGTTTAACTAATTATCGTTTAAATCTAACAAAGGACAATAATCTCATAATCGAAATGTGGTCACTAAAGAAGGATTACTCATGAAAATAGAACAACCACTTGTCTTTAACATGAATGACCGTCTCACAAACCGAGACACACTAATTTAAGATCACACTTAATTCGATTACAAAACTCATCCAAATCCTCTAATTTAAAACGATAAATGTAGAAGTGAAATGTCGCCAGCATCAACTCCTTGATTGCCATTTTCCTGCGAAATCCACTCAGTCCCTCCATGCACTTCTCAAACGGCAGGCCCTATTTTCACAAAACAGCACAAGTATCAAATACTTAGCTCACCACAAGTTTAAATGGGACATTTAAACATTTATAACTAGTATATCAAAATATACCTTCTGCATTGACTACTTCTCCTGCTATGGGCTCTACCATGACATGACGCAGCTGAGACACAAACTCACAGAAGGTGATCGAATCTCCTTTCATGACATAGTCTCTAACATTATTCTTGAAGCTGGGGGGGAAGCGAGCGCAACACCCCATCTATCGCCAATTTGTCATTCATCTCGTAGTTCCAAACATCCACCAGAGTATAATACAGCCGGTGCATCTTACTCAGGTGTTGTTCCAAGCAAATGTTTTCTTCCATCTTAGTTGAAAGAAAAACATCCAGAACCTCGAACCTTGCAACTCTAACTTGCGCTATGAACCTACTCTTAAGCTCATTGACAATCTCCATTGCGCTCAAGTTCTCAAATTGGTTGCCAAGGTTTATGTTCATGAAGGTGCGCACCAACCACTGGACTCTCAAGTAGGTGGTCTCTTGCTCGTACCATTCCATGTACCCTTCATAGTCAGCAGTTACATCTGGGCAAGCTTCTAAAGGTTCATCTATCACGTAGAGCTCATGATTTTCATAAAGGGTTTCCCTCAAATGCATGAACCAAGTAGCAAAGTTCGCCCCATCCTCACGCAGCTCCTCAGACAGGAACATCTTCCCATAGTCACCCATGATCTACAAGGATTTTGCAAAGACATTTTCTTAGGACATTTTGTTTATGATAATTTTAGTTCATCTTAATCAAATTATCTATGAACTCCCACTAAACTCAACATCTCTCTGGCTGTTTAGTGACACACGATCCAAATCCAGTACACCACAACCGATCATCACGTGAGATGATGTAGCTTCAATGGTGAACAACTCAGTGTTGATCATATCATTCATATGACTCGTGTTTAACCTTTCGGTTCCGTGTTCCCGAGGCCATGTCTGTACATGCTAGGCTCGTCAAGACAACCGTAGTATTTGTGCATGTGTAAACTGGCTTACACCCATTGTATGTGAACGTTGAATCTATCACACCCGATCATCACGTGATGCTTCGAAACGACGAACTTTCGCAACGGTGCATACTAGGGGAGAACACTTAATTATCTTGATATTAACGTGGGAGATCACCTTATCATGCTACCGTCGCGATCATATCTAAGCATAACAATAAGGTGCATAAAAGGGATTAACATCATATGCAATTCATAATTGTGATATGATATGGCCTTTCTTCTTATGCTTTTGATCTCCATCCAAAGCACCGGCATGATCTCCATCTCCAGCATGATCTCCATCATCGTGGTGCCATCACCAATGGTTGTCCACCAACTATTGCAACTACAACTAATGCTACTCTTAGCAATAAAGTAAAGCAATTACATGGTGATTCAATGACTCGCCGGTCACATAAAATAATAGACAACCATATGGCTCCTGCCGGTTGCCGTACTCGTCGACATGCAAGTCGTGAAATATTACAAACATGATCATTGCATACATTATCACAAATCATATATTGGCCATATCACATCACATGACCCCCTCTGGAAAAACAAATTAGACGTCCTCTACTTTGTTTATGCAATTTTTACGTGGCTTGGGTCAACGAGATAGAACCGTTCTAATCTACGCAAAACCACAACAGTGATATGATAGTTGATTATTTACTCATCCTTTTGAAAGGTCTTCCATTGAAAATTGCACCCTCACTAAAGCAAGAGAAACAGACACCCGCCAGCCACTTATGCAAAACAAGTTGCATGTCAGTCGTGGAACCGGTCTCTCGTGCGTGGATGAGTAAGGTTGGTCCGGGCCGCTTCAATCTCACAATACCGCAAAGATGCAAAGTGAACGCTAGAAGGTAGCAACATAAAATATCAACGCCCACAACTCCTTGTGTTCTAATCGCACCAACATCTACGAATAGATCTAGGCTCTGATACCACTGATGGGGTCGCAACATGGAAAACAAAAAAAATTCCTACGCGGCAAGCGGAATAAACCCCAAGGATCTAGATCTACTAGATGAAGATAGCGAAGGTGAGATCCAATCTCTTACCCTTGAAGATCAACAAACGCGTTTTGTCGGTGCAGGGATTGGCTAGTCGATCCCCGCAACTAGACTCGTCTAGTCGCGAGGAGATGTATTATCCTCGAGATCCAATCCGGTGAAGTGCAGCAACGGACAGCACCTCCGCGGTGTCCACACGTACGGCTCGATGAAGACGTCAACTCCTTGATCCCGCAAGCGAGAGGACGTGGCCTTGATGATCTCAGCAGCACGACGGTAGTGCCGGTGATGATGACGATCTCCACGCGCGAGGCTTCACCAAACCAAGCGAGAGGAGAGGGAGAGCAGGAGGTGGCGCAGCACCCTAGGGTTAGGGAGGTGTGGCAGCTCTTGGTGGAGGTGGTGGTGCGCGGCAGCCCTCCGGGAGACGGGCTGGCACGGCTAGGGTTTGGGGTGGAGGAGGTGGTGCGGCTGGGGTCTTGGGGAGGCAGCACAAGGCTGTGCCGCACCCCTCCCCTCCCCACCTTATATAGGTAGCCGGCTAGGGTTAGGGTAGGGGCCGGCCGGCCCCTCTTGCCTTGCCCCCCAAGTTGGAGTCCAACTAGGACTCCTCCTTGGTCTCCCTTTCCTAAATGGGTGGAGGCCCAACTCCTAGTCCAACTAGGAGTGGGATTCCCCTCCTTCCTTAGCCGCATGGCCCATGTGGCCCCTAGGTGGTGCGGCACACCATGTGGTGGCTGCACCCCTATGGTCCATGTGGGCCCCCATACAATATGTGGGTCCCACTTCTAGATCCTTCTAGAACATTCCGGAACCTTCCGGTACCCTATAAATAATTTCCGGAACTTTTCCGAAACCTCCGGAAACAACTTTCCATATATGAATCTTATTCTCCGGACTCCTCCGGAACTCCTCGTGACTTGGGATCCCATCCGAGACTCCGAATCACCATTCGTTCGTTTCATCATTTAATTCATCGCAAAACCTAATTTCATCGGAACGTTAAGTGTGTGACCCTACGGGTTCGAGAATGCATAGACATGATCATATCAATAATTAATAGCGGGACCGGGATGCCCATATTAATTCCTATACACTCAACGAAAACCTTTTCTCGATTGAACCACGATGCCAGAGATTTAATTAATCTCATATACGATTCCCTTTGTCTCACGATATTTTACTTGCCCGAGATATAATCGTTGACATCCCCATGTCTAGTTTAATCTCGTTACCGGCAAGTTCTCTTTACTCATCCATAATATAGGATCTCGCTGATTACAACCTAATCACATGTCTACAGACTTTTGATGATATATTACCGAGAAGGCCTGGAGATATCTTCTTCGTCACATGGAGGGACAAATCCCATTCTTGATTCATATCACCCAACAACCCACCATCGGAGATACCTGAAAGCCAACTTTATAATCACCCAGTTATGAAGTGACGTTTGATGTCCACAAAGCATTCCTCCGGTGAACGGGAGTGATATAATCTCATGGTCTAAGGAAACTATATTTGGCATATTAAAAGTGTTGACAACAAAACTTTTGTGACATGATTAATTGTAACTCTTTATTGTTTGAGTCATGTCTGACGTTTGGAATCGTGCGACTCCTGGCATATCGGCACGGTATCCTCCGTTTACCTGACGCCGTTCGAGCAGCAACGATGAATTCATCTTCATCGCCAATCTCGCCTCCGGAACACCCTTCGGACGGCTCCACCAGCGACTCCCCGGAAACGGTTGAGTCCAGATCTTCATCGCCAATCTCGCCTCCGGAACATCCTTCAGACAGTTCCACCAGCGACTCCCCGGAAACGGCTGAGTCTAGATTTTCATCGCCAACTCCCCTCCTGGAGCACCCGCCAAGCGGTCTCATCAACGACCCCCTGGAAACAGCCGGGTCCGAGTGCTCGTCGCTCTATCTCGACGATGCTGTTTACGCTGAGGACGTCACTAGTCCCGTCGAACCCGACGCTGACGAACACGCCCAGAGCAAAAACCGCTCCCTCGATTCGGTGAAAACCGCCACAACCCACCCTATCAAAATCTGCATGATTAGCGAGAGGACCGGTGACTCGCAAGGATCACAGGATCCCCGAGAAACCATCACAATCGGCGAAGCCGCAATGGCCAGGATAAAGGCGGCTGTGCAAAACGCAACCCCGCTCGGACCCGACGCAACAAGGGAAGAGCTGATGGTTTACCATCACCTTCTCCACGACCAGGCCAAGCGCTTGAAGAGACGAAGAGAAGAACTTGACGACCGACAACGCCGCACACAAGAATCAAGTGAGCGGAGGGCAGCGTTGTCGTCCCTTCGCTCCTCCGCTTCAGTGCACACCCCTAGGGAGCGGGGGCACACCCGCCATCGTTCAAGACTCGACGACATGCCCGAGGGGTCTAGACGGGAAGCGACTCGAAGCCTCGAGTCCTCCTTCAACACGGTAGATGCAAACGGCTGTGTACTACCCAAAACACCACAAGATGCTGCCATGGCGTTGGCGACATATTTGCTCACCACGCAGCCTCAAGATGACGATCCGCGAGCAGAGCTGCACAAGCAGATGATATGAGGAGTTGGCATGCTCAGAACCGCGTTGCAAGCTGCCGGGCCACCGGCCACAGCAGTAGAACCAGCGCACCCGCCGCCCAGACGTGAACGCCATCGAGAAGCCTCACCTCGGCATCACGTCGAGCCTCGGCAGGAGCACCCAACAATGACAACACGTGATAGGCGTGCGCAAGAAACAGTGGATCGGAACCGCCGAGCACGTGGTGAGGATCGTAGCATGGCTCCACGTGTGGTAGTCGACCAGAACCACACAAGGTGCGAGGAGAACCGGAGAGCGCCAGACCCGGAGGAAGAGGAAGACGAGCCGTGTGGAGCCAAGTGTTTTATCCGTCGCATACGCGAGTCCCGCATGCCAACAGGGTTCAAGTTGACATCGGAAACTCCAAAATATGACGGACTGCAGGAGCCGAAAACCTGGATAGAAGATTACCTCACGGCGGTACAATGCCAAGGCGGTACACGGAACACAGCGATGCAGTATCTGCAGCTGCAGCTTACGGGTTCGGCACGTGCATGGCTTAAGAGTCTACCCGCAGACACCATCGGGTCCTGGAACGACTTATTCACCACGTTCACCCAAAACTTTCAAGGCACGTATAAGCGCCCAGCCACGACGGAAGAACTCAGAACCTGCGTCCAAGGATCAAGTGAGTCACTGCGCTCCTATATCCAGCGCTGGACAATAATGAAGAACACCGTGGAGGAGATATCAGAGGAAAACACAGTGGACGCCTTTGCACGAGGATTGCGAAGGCGAGAGCTCAAGGAAGAACTGGGGCGACGGAAGCCGAAGACAGTAGCCCAGCTGATGGATGTCGCTAATGACTGGGCAAACGGTGAGGATTACATGCACAACGACCGGCCCAGGGGGCACGATGATCGTGACTATCAGCAAGACTCGGGGCGAAGCCACGGCTACGACCCAAGGAAAAAGAGGAAGTTCCCGAGCTTTGACCCGAATGAGCTAGCCGAAATGGTAGCGGCAGGTTTCCACAACGATCGAGAAGGGAACCGCCGCAAGGAGAGAATGGCGGCAGCGACAACCCGAACAGGACGGAGAGCAAATTCTCACAGGTCCATGCCCTTTCCACCCATACAAGGATGAGCACGGCAACATTAGTTCGGGTCATCAACTGAAAGAATGCCGCAAGTTTGAGAAGTTATTAGCGGCATACAGGCGGATCCATCAAGCCGCGTAGAACAAAGGGTATTCATCAATCCCGGGAGTGATGGTGCAAGACACACCCGAGGCGTTACCACTCCCCCCGCCACAACTGGCATCCGTAATCCAGCGGGTGCCACCACCTCAGCAGTTACTACCACCCCCCGGCTGCGGCAGAACCTTTCCCCGCCCCGGTCGGTCATCTAGGAATGATACAAAAGGGACGTCCCTCGAACAGGACCCAAAAGTTGATAACCCGACAGGCCAATCTAGCGGTGTCAGCACCCCCAGCCACTCCTGACTATCTCAATTGGTCCGAGTACAGGATCACATTCTCAAGAGAGGACCACCCACCCCAGGTGCCACGACCAGGTCACGCCGCCTTAGTACTCGGAGCCCAAATCGGTGGGTACGTCATGAGTAAGGTCTTCATGGACGGCGGAAGCGGCATTAACATCATCTACGCCAGCACACTGCGCCGCATGAAGATCTCGCTCGCGGCTAGCCTTGTAGACTCTGACACTTCGTTCCATGGAATAGTACCCGGGAAGGCTGTATATCCCTTGGGAAAAATCCATCTGGACGTAGTTTTCGGAGACCCGGCAAACTTCCGCAAAGAGAAAATCGAGTTCGAAGTCGTCGATTGGCCCTCACAGTACCACGCCATCCTGGGCCGCCCGACATTCGCAAGGTTCATGGCCGTACCACACTATGCATACCTTTTACTCAAAATGCCAGGACCAAACGGCACAATCACCGTTCGAGGGGACTACCGGACGTCGGACAGCTGCGACAGAGATTTTAGCAAGATCTCCGAGTCGTTCGGGATGCACGAAGAACTCTCACAGTTGAGTTCTTCGACGATTACAACCTACCACCAGTAACTCAGTCAACGGCACTTGACAAAGAGTTCAACAAGAGCAGCGACACGAGAACCCATCAAGTGCACCCAACAGATCCAACCAAAATGGCAATCATATCCGCCAATCTGCCCTCCGCATAGGAAAGCGCGCTCGTCGAGTTCCTCCGTGAGCACTGGGAAATATTCACTTGGTGTCCTGCGGACATGCCAGGCATCCCCAGAGAACTCGCCGAGCACGCACTTGAGATACGCCCTGAGGCCAGACCTATCAAACAGTCCCTCCGGCGTTTTGCAGAACCAAAGCGCATAGCCATTGGCGAAGAAATCAACCGGCTCCTCGCAGCCAAGTTTATTCGGGAAATAAAACAAGCCACCTGGGTAGCAAACCCCGTCCTTGTCCCGAAGAAGAACTCGAAAGTACTACGCATGTGTGTAGACTTCATGGCTCTCAACAAGCATTGTCCAAAGGACCACTTTCCCCTCTCACGCATCGATCAAATCATTGACTCGACCGCGGGATGTGCTCGTCTGTCCTTCCTAGATGCCTACTCAGGCTACAATCAGATCCGCATGAAAGAAGAAGACGAAGAGAAGACAGCATTCATCACACCCTATGGCGTATACTGCTACACCACGATGCCCTTTGGTCTCAAAAATGCGGGTGCAACCTACCAAAGGTGCATGCAAGCCTGCCTTAAGGACCAGATCGGCAAAAACGTCCAAGTATACGTAGATGACATTGTCATCAAGACAAAAGACGAGGCCACGCTCCTCGACGACATAGCCGAAACCTTCGCAGCACTCGACAAGTATCACATCAAGCTCAACCCAACAAAGTGCGTGTTCGGGGTACCCGCCGGGCAACTGCTCGGGTTTCTCGTATCCGCCAGGGGCATCGAGGCGAACCCTGAAAAGATACAAGCAATCCTGTCAATGGAGGAGCCAACCAACCTCAAGGGAGTCCAGCGTCTAGCGGGGCGAGTCGCAGCCTTAAGCAGATTTATCAGCATCCGACAAACAGTCCACGCGCTCGCGACCCGCAATATCGAACTTCACACCAAGAGCACCTACGTATGAAGCCGAGTTAGCCAACTACACAGGTTAGAGCAATATAAGCTTTAACAGCTAAACTTACTCGACAAGGAAGTCGCCAACAGAGTCGCCTGGCTAGCCAAATCCTCATCGCGCTTGAAGTTTTCCCGGGATTCTTTTTCCCGTTGATTCTTCAAGTCCTCTAGTTCCTTCTCAAGCGCGGTGACCCGAGTCTCCAGATCGGTAGCGCGGTGAACAAGTTTCTGGTTCTCTGCAATCGCGGTATCAAGTGCTCCTGCGAGGAACCGCAAAGTTAAGAAGGAATCAGAACAATACAAATGGACAACAAGCACATAGACAACAATGAAGGGGAAAAGGTACCTTGCGAGCTCGCAAGCTTCCCCCGCAAGTCGTTCCTCTCAGTCTCCACGTGCACATACTCTGAGGCCAAGTCCAGCATCTTGTGAATATAAGGCTGTGAAGGAAAAGGTCAGTGAAAAGATCAAAGGTAAAACAAGAGCCCGCGCCCAATTGCATACAATTGTGCATGGCCTCGGGGGCTACTAAGGGTAGAACCCAGCGATTCGATGGAAGCTCACGTGTCCTTCGCGCCTCGGAAGCAGACCCAATGAACCGCCAGCAGGTGGAGCCGGATCGCTAGCAGGAGGAGCCGAACCGCTAGCAGAAGGAGCCGAGTCGCTAGCACGAGGAGACGAGCCACCAGCAGGATCATCTCTGGCAGAGATAGTAGATGACTAAGCAAGACGCAGCAAAGACAAAAAGGTATCAGGGTTAAGGACGAAAGTTCCTCACCTGTCGCACTCGACATTTATCACAGGCACCTTGTTATAGATGTTCCACCGTGTCGACACCCGAGGCTTCTTCGCCGGTGGAGGAGGTTTGTATGCCAGAGGAGTCGCGTTTATTACTTCCGTGTCCTCCAAAATGGGCGAACTCGGAGTAGGAGAAGAACCCGAGGTGACTGCAGGAGCACTGGGTACGTTAGAAGGATCGTCCTTCCCCGCATCCGCGCTCTCGCCGGCAAACTCGAGTTTCCGCTTTCGGATGACTTTCTCATTGGCGCGAGGGGAAGAGTTTTTTTCATCGTCATCATCGGAAGATTCCTCGGCAAGAGCCTCAGACACAGAACCCGAAGGCTCGTCCGTCTCCACAGGAGCTTTACCCGAAGGAATAGTCGGGTAGGAGGTCAAGATAACATGTCCCTGCAAGGAAAGGATGTTCGTCAAAGGGTTCGTGAAATCGAAAGAAGCGCCAAATAGGTTCAGAGCTTCGGTTACCTCAGGAAGGGGATTCTCGTTACTAAAAGGAGTCGCGGTAGTGGACTCGACGAAGGAGTCATCTCTCTTGAGGTGAGTGATCTGGCGCACCCGTGCCTCCAGCTCTTCACCCGAAATCTCTTCGGATGACGTCCTTGTCGGGTCCTGAAGCCCAGAGTATTCCCACATACCGTGGACTCTTGCATGGAGTGGTTGAATGCACCGTTTCAGGAAAGTGCAGATAAGCTGCATCCCAGTCAACTCTTTGCCAGGTGCAGAGCGAAGAGAAGCAACTCGGGATAAGAGGTCGTTGGCTTCCGCTTCTTCCGTGGGACTCAGGTCGTGCCTCCAGGTCCTCTTCGATTTCACCTGAGCCTCGAGGGAGAAGCTGGGCACCTCTGTCTCTCCCTCGACTGTGAAGTAAAACCAGCGTTTCCTCCATCCTTGCACTGATTCGCTAAGCTTGATGTCGAAGTAGGGGACATCGTTGCGAGTCTGAATGCCGAAGCCTCCGGTCGCCAAGCTGCGTCGAGCAACCGTGTGTTTCTTCACGAAGAAAATGCGGCGCCACAATCCCCAATGGGGATGCACGCCCAAAAAGCACTCGCAAAGTACAATAAAGCAAGCGACGTGGAGGACGCCGTTTGGGGTGAGGTCATGCAGTTGCACGCCATAAGCATACAGGAGGCCTCGGACGAACTCATGGAGGGGAAAGGACAGGCCCCGCGTCAAGAAATCCATGAAGACGACGTGCTCGCCGGCGCGAGGAGAAGGAGTTACCTCGTTCCCAGCGCAGCGCACTCTGCTGCTCGCCGTCGCCGGAAAGCGGCCGTCGGCCCTCAGAGCGGAGAGTTGGCGGTCGCTGACGGTGGATGCCTCCCAGTCTCCCTTCATTCCCTTCGGCGGCACGGTGACGTTGTCGGAGAGATTCTTGCTCTTCTTGCCCATGGCGAAGGAGTGGGGGAGAAAAGCAGATCGATGAATGCGAGGAAGAGGAATGAGAAAAAGGAGAATGGCAGCGGGGGTGAACTGCATTGAGAGATTCTGCCCCTTATCAAGGCTCACGGCTGGCGATCGTGGCCGTCGGACATGCAGTTGCGTTTTCCAGCCCTGCATCGAACCGTCCACGTGTCTGTCAGGGAGTGAACTGACACCCCCCCCACTACACCGCCGGGCGCGGGAATTGAGGGTGTCGTTCCGTATTTCGTGCCACGGGCAGTCAATGCGCCACTGAACCGGCGTGCGAAGTGGCCTTGCTCTGGCAACTGTTGCAGAGTTACGTCAAATCAAGTGCTCAGGGGTGATGTCATCCATGACATCATAAGGTTTCCAGCTCCTTTCCAGCGAACCGTACTCGCGGTCATTCGACTAAGCCCCAGTTGATCGCATCCTGGGCAAATTATTATCTTCCCAGATTGCCTCCGCGGCAACAGATCTCTGGATGCCGCGTCCATGACGTGAAGGTAAGACCAACGGATCCGTTCCGTTGGCCTGGGACTCGCCTCAGACTATGAAGTACCCAGTAAATATCCACGCCTACGGTGTGAAGAAAACCCTGACGGACGCGTTGGGTACCCCTCACATTGCAAGAGTCGAGATTTTGTAAGACCTCAAGCGGCAAAAATCCGGCTACGCTTGCCTTATCCGGGTTCGGGTCCGGGGACCCGAGTCTGAAGTAGCTTAGTGTTGTTTTGCCCGAGTGCAGTTAACTGGACCCGATCCGTCGTGCGTTCCAGGCTCGCTAAGCGTCATCCCCACGAATCCACCTGCTCCGATGCTCTTCCGGACTCGGGTTTCAGTCTTGCTTACCTGGTCCAGTGTTCAAGTCTAGGAACCTGGACTCGAAGCAACCTGTCAAGCACAGTTAGCTGGACTCGAACTGTCAAGTTCTTCAGACTCGTTAAAATGATATCTTTGCGAATCTCCTTGTACCGTTGTCATCTCCGGACTCGAGTAATGGCTTCTCAGTTAAAGAATCGTGTGATGGTCGGGTACTCGAGTTAGAGTCTCCACTTGATTCTGCGAATCACCTGAAGACTCGGGGGCTACTGATATGGTTATGATCATCGGGTCCCACCTGTCGGGCACCTGGTGGCCATTACTCGAAAGAATTCATTGGCAAGCATATCTGGAGGAAGGCCCAGGCCCAAGTAAAGGGCAGCGCAAGGTCCCTTATTGGGCCAGATTAGGGTTAGGGTTACGTTTTAGACCTTGTAAACCTACCCGGATACGGACACCCGAGACCCAGCCTACTATAAAGGCTGGGAGGAGCCGCCGGGGAAAGGGGACCCTAGATCGCATCGTCACCATAAGCCCTTACGGCGACGTTGTAACACAAACCAGCAAGAGAATACAGATCGTTTGCCTCACCGGGGATCCGAACCCCGGCGATTTCCTGTGTCCCTTGTTAGCCGCCGGTGTCACCCACGTCATGAAGTTCTCCATAAACCCAAGTCCCTCAAGGAGGGGCACTGCCGAGTTGATCCCTCGACAATGTCCATCACACCATTACTCCTAATGATACGACTCCGTTATCAAGTGACTATAACAAGTTCATAGTTAGGAAACTCTAACTATCTCTTGATCAACGAACTAGTCCTGTAGAGTCTCACTTGGGACTCCTGGTGTTTATATTCCACACATGTATTATGTTTCCATTTAATACAATTATAGCATGGATAATAAACTATTATCATAAACATGAATATGCTTAATAAACCATTTTATTATTGCCTCTAGGGCATATTCCCAACACGACGTACGTACCGACCTATCCGGCTCACCTCTTTCATAGGCGCTATTGCATGCGTAGAGAATTATTTGTTCGCATTGTTGAAGATTGCGAACCAAATTGTCGTTACTTCGTTCAATAGAGAAATGCCGCCGGTTTACTTGGGTTTAGTTCATACCAAAAAATATCGGCGGCCTTGAGAGTGATAGCATACGGTGTTCCGGCTGATTACACCGATGAGTATATTCGTATTGGCGAAGATACCACGATCAAATGTGTGCGATTGTTCGCCAAAACAATCATCCGGGTTTTTGGGGCCGAGTATCTTCGAAGTCCTAATGAAGAGGACACGAAAAGGTTGATGACGGTAAATGAAGCAAGAGGATGGCCGGGCATGCTTGGTAGTGTGGATTGCATGCATTGGAGGTGGAAGAATTGTCCGGCGGCTTGGCACGAACAATTCACCGGTCATCATCGTGGTCCTACTATCGTACTCGAAGCCGTTGCTTTAGAGGATTTATGGATTTGGCATTGCTTTTTTGGTTTACCGTGTTCTCTCAATGATATCAATATGTTGCAAAGATCACATCTATTTTCTAGGCTTGCTAGTGGAGATGCCCCGGCTTGCAACTACACCGTTAATGGGCATGACTACACCATGGGCTATTATCTTGCCGACGGTATCTATCCGTCTTGGTCAACATTTGTGAAGAACATCTCAAAACAAAAAGATAAGGCAGAAATTGTTTTTGCTAAAGCTCAAGAAGCACGCCGAAAGGATATTGAGAGAGCATTTGGTGTGTTACAAGCTCGGTTTGCAATTGTTCGAGGTCCTGCTAGGTTTTGGGATAAGAAATCCCTCCCTGATATTATGACCGCTTGTATAATTTTACACACTATGATCATTGAATATGAGAGGGATTTGGATTTAGAATTTTTCTATGACAACATTGGTAGCCGAGTGAAGCCCCAAAGGAACCCTAACCGGATCCGAGCTTTTCTTGAGACCTATCGGCAGATTGAAGACAATGCCACACACACTCAACTTCATGCAGATCTAGTTGAGCATCAGTGACAGTTGTATGGGAAGAAGAAGCAATAGATTCCCATTTATTATTTATTTTATATTGCTGTAATTTAAACCCTTATTTCCATTCGGACCATTCGTTATTGTTTTAATTTTCCGGATTTGAAACATTTGTTGTAATGGATGATTATATTCAATTTGTATTGTATGGTGTTATAAAACATTTATTATGTTGAATTTGTATTGATGTCTTAGATTATTCCAAAATCAAGAATTTGATTAGAAAACAATTTTCGGTACCGGTTCCGGTAGGGTGCGCAGAACAGATGCACGGTGCCGGAAACAAATTCTCGGTTCAACCGGATACGTGATATCCGGTACCAACTTATCCGGTGTCTGTTAGAGATGCTCTAAGTTGGCCATTTGCATGACTTTAAACCCCTTCCCAAGCCATTTTGGCTCATTTTGAGTCCTGCCAATGGTGTTGGCAGCGCAGAAACGCCACCCAGATTGGCTATTTTTCAGGTACTTAGTTGTTTTTACCGTAAATCTGGTCTCACACCACGCTGAGTTAGAAAACGGCTGAGTAATTGAAAATGATCAACACGATTGGTGTGTTTGTGCTATCCAAATACAACAACGTGCTTAGTTGGACTTCAAGGGATAGAAGTGGTGTGAAAATTTTCAGCGAAACTTGTCGTACGGACATAGAATGTCGGGATGCACACGCCGAAATTTGTGCGGAATTTTGACATTCTGAAATGTTTTCTCCGGTGAAAGGAGCCCATGCTCTCAGGTGCCAAAGTAAATTTCCGTTTGATCGAGAATTATTATGTCCATATATGGTTTACATGACAAAACTAGCAGTTGTTGGTTTTGTTTAAAAAAATACTAACTAATTGTTATGAGTTCTTATCATATAAATTAAGCATTAATCAAATAATTCTGGTCAAAATAGTGTCTTAGAAATTATGTGCTCCTATACTAGGATAGAGGGGGTACATTTGAAGGATTTTTTTTCTTTACCTTTCGATCTCTATACCAAAACTATACAAACGAACCGTTAACAAATCGAATATACTTTGACTAGTTAGACTTTGATGTTTGCCCCGCACTAGGTATCAGTGGGTTGAAAGCTAATATAATCAACCGTCTGAGAGTCGTCCAATATTATTTATGTCGCGATAGTGGGTTATCCAATCACTGCAACATAAACCCTACACACAATCTTTTATTCATGCATTTGCAATATTTTAGCAACATTTCCCCACGACGATATGTCAAAATCTTAAAAAATCCTGCATCCCCGCAGCACTCGAAACACCACTGCATCATTGCGGAGGCATGACAGTGGTCAGATGCAGGCAAACAAAGGGCTTATGACCTGATCCAAAGACCACGCGAACCCGACTAAATAGTCAATCATGTAATGTGGTTGTGCACTAGAAATGTTAGTTGCTTGATCCTTTTGTTGTAGTTGTTAACATTTGTACACCTTGTACTCCCATCTTAAAGCAATAGAAAAGCGGCTTTGACCGCCTTTTCATAAAAAAGCTTAAAAAATGGAATAGCATTTCAAACACACACCACACACACACACACACACACACACACACACACGTGCAACACAAGTTTCCAATTATGCAAAAAAATACCGATTGGCCATCGTGGCAGTTGCGACATGAATGCAACATTTGCAACAGTTACATTGCCTATCGTTTATGTGTTGCAATAACACACACATGAGTTTGCAGCATATCAAAATAGTATATGCAACATCACAAATCAAAACAAAATGAACTATCTCTCTTGATTGCTACAAGATCATAAGTAAGTGTAAATAAGAAAAGAGGATAGCAAGAATGTGACGATGCTACAACATCACTGATAAATAAGTAAACACGATTGCAACTTGGACTAACCTTGAGTAGTATGTGAGTGCAACCGAACGGCAACATTCTGCACCTTAGAGGATCTGATAGACCACCTTCCCCATCAGTCATGAACAACTTACTGAACAATCAGAGGTTAACCTAGAGGGGTGAATAGGTTTCCATAAATTTTCTTAGTTTTTCATAAGTTTAAAACTTTTCTGATATCAAGAATGCCTAATGAAACTATGTGAAAGCAACATATATGGTGTAAGCAATTTCAAGCACCAAAGCCCTCACAAGACAAAAAAAAGCACAAGTAGAGAGCTTGGATAGGAAATAACCGAAACACACGGAGATGAAGATTTATCTCGATATTCACTTCCTTTAGGGGGAGCTAATCACCTTTGGAGAGGTGTATTTCTAGTAGTGTACGGAGAAGCCCCCCCTAGATATCATCTAGATGTAAAAAGGTCATGAGATTAGTAAAAAATTCCTTTATACGGAGGAAAGAAAAGTATAGTAAACTCTCATATCCACTAATGTACACTAGACAATCTTACAAAGAAGGAACTCTTATCTATTGACCTACCAGAGGATCAAAGCTTTCATGTCACCGTCTACCACCCAAGTATTATATAAAGAACAAGTCTACCTTAAGCAAGAGATGAATAGCTTACTCCTGATTTCACTTCTCTATCGTAGAATTGTCCAATCTCAGTTCGCGTACTGTCTGTTATGTTTCTAGTTACCTTCAAATTTGATCGATATAGGCATGGAAATGTAACGATTCTACTCTAGTGGCAACACACCAAATAGACTGGAATCCTCAATCTGGTCTCAGATACACATATTTGTAGCAGGAATTCGAGATTCAGAATCGGAGGAGGAAGAGAAGGAGCAGGTAGAAGAAGGATAAAGCGACACAGCGCTACTGATCATCGATATCCCTTCCCCACGACCTTTCTGCATTACATGGGCATGGCCCCTTGCTCAGCTGGCGCAGCCAGCTTGCCTTCTTCTTGGGCTTGGGCCTCTCTGGGCTGTTGCTGGGTCACGATCGTGACATTCCCCTCTCCTTGAATGCCTGCTTGACCCCAAGCAGGAGCATGTGGAAAATCCACCAGTAACCTATTCTTGTTCTCCCAGGTCAACCACGAGTTCGGTAATCCCGACCACTGAACCTGCACCATGGGAATGACTGTGTTACCTGAAACCACATCTTTAGTGTTCAATACCTGGAGAGGTTGGAGATTAACATCCATTAGCGTGCACTGAGATGGCAGATCTGGTTGTGCAACGGTGTTTGATGGCAACGCTTTCTTGAGCAAGGAAACATGTATCACCGGATGAATTTGGCTGCCCACTGGAAGTTGAAGTTTGTATGCAACAGCACCAACTCGTTGCAACACAGTATATGGTCCAAAAAATTTATAGCTCAACTTCTGACTGGAGCGCCTTGCGACAGATGTTTGCACATACGGTTGCAGTTTGAGATACACTTGATCTCCCACTTCAAACTGGCGTTCTACACGTTTCTTGTCAGCTTGACTTTTCATCCGTTGTTGTGCCCGCAGTAAGTTTTGTTGAATCAACTTCTGCATCTCATCTCGGTCTTTTAACCATGTTGCTAGATCAGGGACAGTATCAGATGGAGCATCCTGCAGCCCAAAGTGCTTTGGCTTGTATCCATAAAGAACTTCAAATGGCGATTTGCCCAATGCTGAGTGAAAAGTAGTGTTATACCAAAATTCCGCCAATGGCAGCCACTTAGACCATTTAGCTGGACAAGCTTGAGTCATACACCGTAGATAAGTCTCCATACACTGGTTCAAACGCTCAGTTTGGCCGTCGGTTTGAGGGTGATAACTAGAGCTCATATTCAAGGTGGTATCTGTGAGCTTAAACAATTGCTGCCACCAAGCACTTGTAAATACCTTGTCTCGATCTGAAATGAGAACTGAGGGCAAGCCATGTAATTTGTAAACATGATCCACATACAATTGAGCTACTGACATTGCTGTGTAGGGATGTGCCAATGGAATAAAGTGACCATATTTTGTGTATTTGTCAATAATTACCAAAATGGTGTCAAACTTTGAAGATTTGGGTAATCCTTCGACAAAGTCCAGACTGACCACTTCCCAGGCTCTGCTTGGTATGGGCAATGGTTGCAATAACCCCGGTAGGCCAACATGCTCTGGTTTCGCTTGTTGACAAACAACACAATGTGCTACATAGTCCTTGACATCTTGCTTCAAATTCGGCCATGCAAATAGGGATTTTACCTTGTGATAAGTAGCTGTAAATCCACTATGACCCCCAATGCCACTGTCATGTAACGCCAATAAAATTGCCTTTTTAGCCTCAGAGTGATTCCCTAGCCAGACTCTGTTTTGATATTTGATAACGCCTTCATGTAAGGAATACCCTTGAGTATCAGGACTGGCAATGCTGAGTTGGGTCAACAATTCTTTTGCTTGTGGATCAGTGAGATAGCTCTCTGTGACAATCTCCAACCACCTCGGTTTACAAGTGGACAATGCGTGTATTTCAGGCTTTGGATGACACCTTGACAATGCATCTGCTGCAGAATTTGCCACACCCTGTTTGTATTTCACTTGATACTGCAGACCCAGTAACTTGCAAAATGCTTTGTGTTGCATAGAATTTGTGAGTTGTTGAGATTCCAAATGAATTAGACTCTTGTGATCAGTGTAAATGGTGAATTGTTGATGTTGCAAATATTGCTTCCATTTGTCCACAGCCAGAATCAAGGCTAAACACTCTTTCTCATAAGTGGAAAGAGCTTGTGATCTGGTACTTAAGGCCTTACTCAAATAAGCTATAGGGTGTCCTTGTTGAGATAAAACTGCACCTATTCCCAAGCCTGATGCATCTGTATGGATTTCAAAAGCAATCTGAAAATTTGGCAGGGCCAAAACTGGGGCATGAGTTAATGCCTGCTTGAGAGCATCAAAGGAAGCTTGCGTTTCCGTTGTCCACACAAATTGCGCATTTTTCTTCAACAACTCAGTTAATGGTCTGCTAATGATGCCATATAGCTCAATAAACTTTCTGTAGTACCCAGCTAATCCCAAGAATGCTCGGAGCTCTTTGAGATTTGCAGGGATTGGCCACATCCGAATGGCTTCAATTTTGCTCGGATCAGTTGCCACCCCCTCAGCACTAATAACATGCCCCACATATTCTAATTGAGTTTGAGCAAATGAACATTTTGATTTCTTGAGGAAAAATTGATGTGTGGATAATATCTGAAACACTGCAGCCAATAACTGTTCATGCTGTTGTAAGGTGTTGGAATACAACAGAATGTCATCCATGAAGATAAGTACCCCCTTCCTAAGCAAGTTAGCAAACACCACATTCATTGCTGATTGAAATGTAGCGGGCGCATTTGTTAACCCGAATGGCATGACTTTAAATTCCCAATGCCCATGATGTGTTTTGAATGCAGTTTTGAACTCCTCTCCTTCAGCTAACCTGATTTGGTGATAGCCACTGCGTAAATCTAATTTAGTGAAGTACCTGGCACCCGCTAGTTCATCCAGGAGCTCATCTATCACAGGTAAGGGATATTTGTTCTTGATAGTTAATGCATTCAAATATCTGTAATCCACACACATCCTCCAACCGCCATCTTTTTTCTTGACTAAAATGACAGGTGATGCATATGGGCTGTTACTAGGTTGAATAATACCCTTATGAAGCATATCAGCAATTTGCTGCTCCAATTCATCTTTTTGTGTTGGTGCATACCTATAGGGTTTCTTTTGAACTGGCACTGCTCCTGGTATTAAGGGAATTTGGTGATCAAACTCCCTGACTGGTGGTAACCCTTCAGGTTCTTGGAACAAGGCAGCATTCTGATCAATCACCTTTTGAATCTGAATAGGAGCCTGTGTAGAGGAATTGTTACTGTCTGGGAGATTCAATGTCACCAATTGAGCCACTGCACCCTGTTCGATGAGTTGATGCATCTCACCAGCAGATATCTTGGGGCAGTAAGTGTTATTTGAGTTGATGCCACGCAAAGTAATACGTTGCCCTTGATGCATAAACCTCATTTTTTTGCGCTTCCAATCTACAAACATTTTTCCACCATTGCACGACTCTAACCAGTCCATTCCCAGTATTAAATCATAACACTTAATTGGCAGCACCCTGACTGTAGTTGAAAATTTAGTATCCTGCACCCCCCAGTTCAAAGCCTCAATGCCTGCTTTGCTCAACATTTTGTCCCCATTTGCAATAGTAACTTGAACAGGAGGTAATTGGTTCACTGCCAATTGCAATGTCTGAACCAATTCACTGTTAATGAAGTTTCCTGAACTGCCTGAATCGATCAGAATAAGAACTTGATGTTTGCCAATGTGCCCCAGCAATCTCATTGTCCTTTTACTGGTCGTACCTTCCTGGGCAGCTACTGACAGGCTCATAGCTTGATCTGTATCAGAATCAGAGCTTTCTGACTCGGATTGATCTTCAGTTGGAGTATCTTTGCTAGTATCGAAATCCAGAGCTGCACAAATTTCATCAATTACTGTGAGCTGTACTTGATTGGGACATTTATGACCAGGACCATATTTGCCTCCACATTTGAAACACTCTCCTCTAGCACGACGCTGAGCACGAAGAGTATCAATTTTTGTAGGTACGGCTGGCAGAATTGCTTTACCATTAGCTGCAGGTACTTCAATTGGATGAGGGCCTAGCTTGCCTGGCCCAGCATTATTATGCCATTTCTTGTACTCATAATTATACTGCTTGTGCTCTTGTAGTTGTGCCTCCTGTAAGAAAGCCAAGGATATCGCAGCATCAACCGTTCTTGGTTTATGTAACACTATAGCTTGTCTAATTTCTTTCTTTAATCCTTTGATGAATTTTGCCACAAAAAAGGTGTCATCTAAAGCACTGTTATGTGCTAATAACTGATGCATCAGATGTTCAAATTCTTTTTGATAACTATCAACATCTCCTGTTTGCCTTATATGCAAAGCCTTACTCATGTCAGTGTAATACAAATCTTTTGCAAATTTTTGACAAACAGCTACACATAAGTGAGCCCAACTGCCAATGTCATGTTGTGCCTCATAGGTTTGCAGCCAAAGAGCAGCAGACCCAGTAAAGTGCAGTGTGGAGTAATCTACTTTATATTCTTCTGGAACATGAAACATATTGAAATATCTTTCAGCTTTGTCTTTCCACAATTTGGGATGTGTACCATCAAATTTGGGAAAGTTTGTTTTAGGCATACGGAATTCATGGTTGTTGTTATCTCTATTTCCTCTGTCATTTCGACCATGAGTGTAATTAGAGGGCCCTGATTCAAACTGATTACGAGAAGCAAGAAACGCACCATTGCCCAGAGCACGCTGAGAAGCAATGCCCTGGTGTTCAATTTCTTCACCGTGGCCATCTGGCCCTGTTCGTGGAGCTAGCACTGATGTAATTGTGCCTTCCAGCGTGGTGAGTCGAGAGCCAATGCTCACCACTTGTGTTTCAATTGATGTCACTTTGGTTGAAACAACTTCTTGAGCCTTCATGATTCGCTCCGCTGTGACTCGCAGCTCTTGACAGCTTGTGGCATTCTGCGTTGCTGTGGCCGCTGCAGAAGCCAAGCCCGACAGCACGGTGCGCATCTGCGCATCGAGCTCAGCGACTGTCATTGTTGTCGTTGCTAGACCTTGCTCCACCATCGTCACCCGTACCGTCAAGGTCGGTGGGCGCGCCGTGGTCGGGGATCTGTTCTACCGCCGCCGTAGCCGACGAGTACTAGCCGATGACGTTCCTCTGCAATCGACCACCTAACGCCTCCTGAACCACGCAAAACCAGCAATCGACAGGAATTTTACCACTGGCCTAGGAATGGCTCAGCAACCTTCGATTCCACTGATTCCGTAGCTGAATTTTCTCGCCGCCGCCGATGAGAACTCCGCCCGCGCCGCTGATGACGAAGCAGCCGCACACCGCCGCCGCAAATCACTCGAACAAGCAGGGATTACGAGAGATCCCGACCCACTCGTCGATGACCAGGTCCGCCTCCAAATCCCCACACCGATGTCCTCCAGAATTTTTTTTTTTGTGGAAATTTTTGGGGAATTTTTACCGATCCGCCGGAACGAAACGGCTCTGGTACCAATTGTAACGATTCTACTCTAGTGGCAACACACCAAATAGACTGGAATCCTCAATCTGGTCTCAGATACACATATTTGTAGCAGGAATTCGAGATTCAGAATCGGAGGAGGAAGAGAAGGAGCAGGTAGAAGAAGGATAAAGCGACACAGCGCTACTGATCATCGATATCCCTTCCCCACGACCTTTCTGCATTACATGGGCATGGCCCCTTGCTCAGCTGGCGCAGCCAGCTTGCCTTCTTCTTGGGCTTGGGCCTCTCTGGGCTGTTGCTGGGTCACGATCGTGACAGGAAAGTATTAGGAACCACCAACTGATAATAAGAATTACAAGATGCACTTGGGTATTTGAAGATCCTTCCTGACTCTCCCTCCTACCGTGCGGCCTCGGCTATTCAAGGTCCTAAAGTTCTATACGCCACGATCTCGTGTCATCCTTCTTTTCTTGCGTTGCTCCTGCGCTTGCTGGGATATGGAGTGATGGGATCGCGTAAGTGAGGATGTGAAAGAGACCTGACCGCATGAGCTACCCAAATACCCGATAGTTGCTTGGTGATGTTGATCATTCAGATTAGATTAGGTTTTTTTCTCCTCCTTTGCCTGTTGTTCAGTGCTGTGTTTGGTTTAAGAAAAAAGAAAAATGGCTCAGGTTTGCAATTTTCAGTACTATACACGTGCAACGCGATCTTCTATTTCCTTAATGTGCACCGATACAGGTCTGTTCGTTTACGATGTCTAACAGTGCTCGTAGCACGATAGCTACGCTATAAAAAAAGGTATAATAGCTACGTACGTATTCTTTCATCAGTCACGTTACTGAAAAGTTCAAGAGACACGTTCGAGTTGAACCGTTGAAACACAACCATCAAATGGTAAGCCGTGTTGCTGAACGTAAAGAATAAGCTGTAAAGATGAAGCCCTTTTTTTCCTTTAACATTTGCAATTAATTGCAAGGTTAGAAAAGTGACCGAACCTTGCGTTGGTCAACAATTTAAAAAGAGGAGGAAACGTACAGTAGGTAGACGTTGATACTGATCAGAAAAGACAAGGAGAACACAAGAACATGGAGCTTCAGAAGATGTTACACAAGACACTTGGTACGAATTACCACAAGCAGAAAAATAATGATAGGAGAAAATCGTCCCTTCTTACGTAGGCAACCATGCTGCTTGCATCTCCATTCTTCACCAAACATAGCCACAGCAAGAACTGAATTGGCCTGATTTCCCAGACCAAGTGCCGATCGGAATTCAGAATCAGTACTCACTCCGTTCAATATTATAGGGGTGAAAGCTTTGTTTTCAAATATTTCAAAATTATAAGGGTTGAATATCAAATCTTATTAATCTATGTGCCAGTTAATTTTGGTTAACCTCCTCATAAACGGCTAGACCAATGCATGCAAATCTTCTCCTCGTGTAACTGGCCGAAAATTTTGCCACCCTATTTTATAGCAGCTGTTTTGTGAGTAGTGATTTCTTACTCCTGAGCTCCAGTGCTCCCTCTGTTTAAAACCAATTAAAATAAATATTTAAAAGTTTCAAAAAAATCTTGACATTAATCATGCATGTTCTCAATGATTAATCCTATAAGCTTGAAAAATCACAATACGAAATACTTTGTATTTTGAGCTACACAAAAATAACAAATGTACAAATCTGTGTAAGTGAACAATGCAAAGTTTCAAATCTCCAAATTTTGTCATTTTTGTATAGTCCATAATAAGATGAATTTTGTATTGTGATTCTGCACGCTTATAGTATACATCATTGAGAACATGCAAGATTTTTTTCATATTTTTCTCGAACATTTAAATTATTTTTTAATTTTTTTAAAATAGAGGGAGCACTGGAGCTCGAGAGCTAAAGTAACTTTCCGCCGTTTTGTGTGTAACTACTAACTAGGAGAGGAGAGTGTAGGTAGAGAAATAAAACAATTTTTTTCTTAATCCACGTAAATTGATCCTCCACCCCTATGATCCGGAACGGAGGGAGTACTGCAGAGGGAAAATTAACCCAAAGACATGTCCATATCGGCACACGAACAGGATGTGAAAACGAATCCCTTCTCCATTTTATTCACAAATGATAAATTCGGATTCCAACAATACATAATCCAGGAAGACAGGGACGTATACACAAGGACAATAATTAACCGAGGAACATATACGCACCACCTGCAAATTAACCAAGACGAGATCAGGTCGACATGATATCCTCCACCACGATTCAGTCCTCCTCCTCGTCCTCACCGCTGCCTTCCTCGTGTTCCTCCTCAATCACATCAATGTCTGCTACAGCTACGTTATTGTAAGGCGTCAAGTCGGCTTATTTTCCGTCAGGCGACACAGGTGAAAGAGCATGGTTGCCCTCATGTGTGGTTTTGGTAATTAATGACAGTCTCTATGGACTAATGTTTGTATTGAGACATACTTGTAGGTTTGGTCCATAGCATTGCTTGATCTCCATATGTTGGAGTCAAGGCTAAGGGAAGAAGATTATATGTTGATCAAGGCTAAGTGCGGGTTGATCAACACACAAGTCCAAGTGAAGATATGCCGAAGAGTGCCTCTCCCATATTGGTGTATGGGGGAGCTATTAGCGAGTCTTCACCAAGCGGAGCGCAATCAAGAAAGGTGGTCCAACTTGAGAAGACAAAGATCGTCATCATCTAGCTCAAGTGGATTATGCGCAAGGCAAAGGTATGATCCTGATAGGTTTTCTATTTTACCGATCTCATGATGTTAGTTGAGAGACCGGATTATAGGACAGATAGTCGTACTATCAACAGGGGCTCTCGAGCGAGTATCTTGTTCGTATCGTTCGTAGAGAGCTCAAACCTTTGCATCCTTGGCATCATCTTTGTTGGTTCTTATTTGGATCTTATCGTGGTGTGGTATTGGTGCTTTTCGTGCTTGTCATGACAAGGTCAAGTTCACCAAAAACGGATTTCATGAATATCTTGTTGCGTTTTTTATGTTGGAGGTTTTACCGGTTTGTCTCTTCTAAGAGAGGTCAAACTCTTTTCTTGTGGTTTCCTCCTCACATGATGGACTATGATGTGTATATGCATGATATTGTAGGGCTTGTTATTATCTTCGAAACAAGCCTAAGATCATAGAAAACGGAGTCCAGATGAAAAACTTGTTGGGTTCTTTATGTTGGAGGATTTACCTGTTGATCTTTATACAAAGGTTTTACCTTTCTACATTTGGTTTTATTCTCCCTTGTTGGACAATGATGTTTCTCTGTATATTCTTGTAGAGATTTTCTTTGCGATTCCAACGAGCCCAAGAACATCGAAAACGGAGTTCGGATGATAAAGATATCTTCGTTTTCGTGTTGATGTTTCTACAGTTTTTCTGTAGGCCGGAGTCTCCGGCCCTATACCGGAGTCTCCGGTCTGCGCAGTTTATTTTTCGTCCAAAATGTGGTGTGGTACTGGTCCCTGGTCCGGAGTTGCACCGAAATCTCCGGCCTAGGACCGGAGCCTCCGGTCTGGGTAGACCGGAGTCTCCGGTGTAATCAGTTTGCAACGGCTCTTTTTCGTGGGGACCTATAAAAGGCCCCCCTTCTTCCCCAAAGGGTTAAGAGCTTCTTCCAGCACGTTTTCCCCTCTCTCCCCAGCATTGTTGACCTTGGAAGGCTTGCCCCTCTCTCAATCTTTCTCATGATTCTTGCATATCTTTGAGGAAAAGTGAGAGGAGATCTAGATCTACATTTCGACCAATCAATCTCTCCTCTAAGTGAGGGGAACCTAGTAGATCTAGTTCTTGGAGTTCTTTTGTGGTTCTCCTCTTTGTTCTTCCTCTTTTATTCCCCCATAAGCATTTGTTGCTTTGTTGAAATTTGAGAATGAAGGATTTGAGCACTTGTGCTCTTGCCATTGCATTAGTTGTATCGGTTTGTGCTCTCCACGAAGATTCGCGGAAGTGAAGTTTGAGAGCTTGTTACTCTTGGGTCTTTGGACCCTAGACGGTGTTGTGGTGACTTGGGAGCCCCCGATTGAGTTGTGGGTGTGTGCCTCAAGAACTTTGTAAAGGCTCCGGATTCCGCCTTGAAGGATTCCGATAGTGGAAGGTGAACCACACCTTTGTGGTGCGGTTCATCGGAGAATAGGGTGAGGCCTTTGTGGCGTTGAGTAGGCATGTGGTGGT
Organism: Puccinellia tenuiflora; assembly: GCA_012064385.1. Lineage (NCBI taxonomy): Eukaryota > Viridiplantae > Streptophyta > Magnoliopsida > Poales > Poaceae > Puccinellia > Puccinellia tenuiflora. Next base: position 1,096,712 of record QRDG01000198.1, read on the forward strand.
GAGCTCACACCCCTCCAACGAGACGTACTCCCTTAACAAGGAGGAACTCGGGAATACATCCTCGTCTCCGCGTGCCTCGGTTATTTCTATACCCGAGCTCTTTACATTGTGATAGCCTTCGTGCTTGAAGTATTATATCTTGCTATCACCTTGTTGTTATCTTGCTTAGCATAAGTTGTTGGTGCACATAGGTGAACCTAATATTTTAGGTTTTGTGTGCTTGATAAATTAAACGCTAGTTTTATCCCGCATTTATCAAGCCATAATCGTAAAAGTTTTAAATCACCTATTCAGCCCCCCCCCCCCCCCTAGGCGACATCCTTGTCCTTTCAACAGGGGCGTCGGTGTGGAGGCTGACGATTTTTTTTGAGTCGATGGAGGCCGACGTTCAAGTCCTACATGTTGTAATTATTGCATCTGGGCTAGGCCCATTTAAATTTCAGCTCAATAATCGCTAAAAAAACCATGTGGTCCATTTATATAAGGCAAGAGTTCTGATTAAAGTTTAGTCACACGGTGTTGGTTGAGAAGGAGTTGCACCTGCTTACAAAGGAGGCTCTTTCCTTTATTGTATGAGTATGAGAAGAGGAATCCCACACGACCCTTATTCGCCACTGTTTGCCTGGGGTTCCTCGAATCGGGATTCAACAATGAGCCGAGCCGAGCTCAAATCCATGCAAATTATGAGTCATTATCGGGCACGTTAATTACTCAGAAGTTTTCAATCCTTTTGAACTGTGGGTTGTTACCGACTCGAATGTGGGATTGGTCTCGACGCCCTACCTGATCGACAATATATAAATAGAGTGCCACCAATCCTAGAAAAATACACCACACATGGTCGGTCCTTGTTCCAAAACATTACACCGCCACTGAATAGTAGGCCTCCGGAACCCCGCTTCTTGTAATCCTGAATTGGAGAGAGAGAGAGAGAGAGAGAGAGAGAGAGAGGCGATCAGGTTTTGGAGAGCGCTCGCGCGACTACTAGCATCGATGATTTTACGAACGACAATTTTTCCCCTGACAACGGCAACCTCTTCATTGACATGGGTCACAACACCTATACCGCTTTTGTTGCTGCTGCACCGTACGTGATTCTACCTTTCCCGTTTGATATACTGATAGAGTTTCTATATCTAGTATGTGTGTTAGATTTGATATTTTCGTCAACTATTTTAATAGTTTGCATGATTAGTTTAGCTTTGTTATTGTCTGCATGTTTATTTGTTGTTTATTCGGATTAATTCAATAATCTAAAAACCCGATTTTAGGCAATTTACTCTAAATGGTTTTGTTGGGTCAATGAAGCCACCTCCTTTCGAAGGTGTGCATTATAAGAGGTTGCGAACGAGAGTAGTTTACTGATTCCAAACCGTGAACCGCTATAAACGCCACCAAAGGCAACCTTGAAGGTGATCTTTTTACTCATTCCAAACCGTGAACCGCTATAACGCCACCAAAGGCAACCTTGAGGGTGATCTTTCTCCTACTGTTCGTCTATTGCTTTTGATTTTGTTTTCTGTTTTTATTTATTTTAATTAAAATTTGATTCAAAACCCTTCCAAAATATTTGAGAAAACAATTTTTGGGAAGCATATTCAAAACAAACCCTTTTGACACTATTTATATTTCAAAATGAATTTCATAAATTCAAAATATACATGCAGACATAGAGGGAACTTTTATGCAAAATTTTGAAAATAATCTGCTTATAATCTAAAAGGGTAGTGTTCTAAGTGAAGAGGGGTTCTAAGGAACAAAAGATTGAGGCTAAATTCAGCATCATAACTTGTATTTGATGACTTGATACACTACGCAACTGCTCGACCCCTTTCCAGTATATCATATACTCAATGCTTTTTGGGAAAAAAAACTGCAATTCACGAGTGGGTCAGGCAAAGAACTTCCACAATTCATCATAGCAGTTGGTAACACTTAGCGGTCAGCATGAAATTTTAAGTTTTTATCCTGACAAAACATCTGGATAGTAGTTCCTGCTAGCTCCACGCCAGATAACTGGGACATGTAGTACTTTCAAAATTGACATCTTCACTCTCAGTTTTTACTCTAACAGAAGATGTACCATGGGGATTAGGAGTTCTCCCTAGCTCTACTTCAGTACAACCTGCACATGTTGCAGCCTGCAGACCAATGCCCACGACCATGCCTCATTGCACACCTTCATCGGGAGGTCTTCATTAGTTCCATTGCCTTGCTGCAACAATTGAACCGAACCAGAATGTCAGATGTAACAAAACCAATGGGTGCATCAGCCAGCCACTGCACGGAATCCCTGCATGGTACTTCACAGCCACATAATTTGTGAACCTGAGGCTGACGTCATGAGTCAAGTCCCGCATGTTATTACAATCGAAGATATAAGTGCAACACAAGAAGGGAAAAAATGGTTCTACACAAGGAATTGCCCTAACGGCATACGTCATGGTAGTACAGTATGCAACTGCGTCTCATCAGTAAAGAAGTACTTTTTGCGAACCGAAGATCATACATTGGATATGGTAATACACTCAAAAGAGATAAGCAAAAGACAGTAGTAGATTACCTTAGTTCTCTCTCAACCTCAGCATTCCCAGGGTCTAGTTTTTGTGCGTCCATGAGAGCATCACAAGCTTGTTTATACTCCTAGATGAATAACAAATCAAGGAATGTGACCAGGATACAAGATCAACAATAAATAACATGATGGCAAGAACGTGACCAGACGACAACATCACCCACGAATAAGTAAACACGATGGCACTTTAGACTCACCTTGAGTAGCATGTGCGCCGCACCCTGACGGTAGCAAGCTTTTGCCCATTTAGGCCGCATCATTCTGCACCTGAGAGCATCTGACAGAGCACCTACACCGTCACCCATGGCCAGCTTACAAATACTCCTGTTCGCATACAGTGTTGCACTCTCTCTATGACCTATTACCTATGGTCAAACATGATAGGTCATACCAACATTATTCCCAACCTAAAATCATGACATACACAATTTGTATTTTATGATCGTCACTCATGCCAACTGGTAACAATAGTCTGGCATTGTGGAACTGTCATGTGTTACAATTGGTAACGGTCTTTAGGACCGATTAATGTGACAAGGTTTGGGGTACAGCTCAGAGGAGAAAGCACCGGGGCCGTCGTCGTGGAGCCTCGATATCCCTTGTGCTCGTTCTGATGCCTTCGGTGGCAAGTTTAGCTCTTCTTGTTCTTTCTTTCTTATCTCTGACATGCTTTGTAAAAGAGGTTCCGCTCATCACTTTATATCGGTTCAGCCCTTTGGATTTATTTATAAAGCCGGCTGAAAGCCTATTTCGAGAGAGCAGAAAGCACGGCTGTGGTGCAGGGAATGAGAGGGAGACAGGGTTAGGGACAGGGTTTATTCTGATTTATTGGATTATCCATATGGGGTACATGATGTCAGTTTTTATAGGGAAGACTCGACTTGACGCCTAAGAATATAATCATATCTTCATTCTTCCTAATGCCTTATCTGCATGTAACCCGTTTGTTCTTCACCAGCTCTGATACGGTATGTCCCTCGGACATCACCTCCTCAAGTTCACCTACACCACCAACTACGTCAACTACTCCAATTGGTCCTACTCCAAGTTCACCTACACAAACCGAGGTGACTCAATTCCTTGACATGTGGGACAGTCCTCCCTTGAATGGTTTGCTGCCTCAAGCGGATGCCTTATGTGTGCTCAGGTGTACGAACCCCAAGATCCGCTACAAAGAAAGGAGACCGGAGCCGAGGAAGGAGAAGAAAAGCCCCAAGAGGATGGACGGTCACTGCCAGCTACGTCGAGACACCCCGTACTGTCCGCGCCATGTCCACGCACCCTCCAGGGAGCACGCGGATGGAGCCCAACCAAGCCTCAGACATGTCCGTGGCACCACCCGAGAGCATGTGGACATGCCCCGGACATGGCGCGGACTGTCCGCTCCCCCGCGAGCGTGCGACAACTGGACCGCACCAGATGACTTGTCCACTTACCCCCGGGGTCCACCTACGTGTGAGGCTGGGCAAGACCCATGTATCTTTCCCCTTACCCCCTTTTCCACCCTAGACTATATATGGTTATATACCTCTTCCCCACCTCGGATCTAGGGTTAGACTTGAATTGAATCTCAGATTGAGCTTTGCTCCCCATGATCCCTATGTAGATTTCTAAGACCTCTACCAATTAAACTATTAGAGTTGTATCAAGACCCCTACATGTCTTCAATCTCTCCCTCTTAAGGAAATCTATTGGAACCAATTCCTTCTCCAAGGATTCTATTGGAACCAATCTCTTCCTTGGTGGGATTCTATTGAGGGTTTGCCAATCTCTTCTTAACTGGATTCGACTGGATCAGTTGGGCAAACCGAGAAGGGAAACCGTGCCGCTAAGCTAAGAGAGGAGTGGGTTTGTCTTCATTTGAGGTTGCATATGTCTCTTCTTGTGTATATTTTTGTTTGTGTTTGCTTCCGTTCGTTCTTCGTGTTCACCACCGCGTTCTTCACCAACTCACGTGTCACTTCGTGAGATCGGGCAACACCGTATCAAGCTATCATCACATGTGTCAACCAAATGATAATTCACCAATCTTGCAATCATTGTTTTTACTGACTCCATGTTCCCTTCTGAATGAGCTCCGTGATGGAATATTCTTCCATTCTACCCCAAGTAGAAACATGACTGAACTTTGGCACATTAGTAAATAATGGCTTGAGATCATAACCATTTAAGATGGTCTTTGGTCAGATCTAATCCTAGCTGTTGAGATCATATCCATTTCAGTTGGTATTTCTCAGATCAAATCATAGCTGTATCATAATACAGAATACTTCGTTTGAAACAGATGAAGCTCGCGTAATTTGTCACCTGCGATTATTCATTGGGACAACATTGTTTCTTCTATTTATTTGGCCAACCAAAGCTCAAATCTTACACAAATTGCTAGATATCCTAAGTGATAATATGGAACCTAGCTAGTGAAAATTACATGCAATTGGTTCTCCGTTAGCAGAACAAAGATGCGTTTAGAACTATCATAGACAAGTTGCAAGATATTTACCAAATCATAAAATTTCAGCGCCATCGTATAGTCCTTCTGCTTGAATGCCGTATCTGCCTGTGACTTCATAATATTTTGTCTTCTGTCAATGTCTTGTTTATCCTAAATGTTTAAAGATAATTAATTGAATATTAAAATTTTGGAATAAATAATCGTTTCTCAACAATAATTTATATTACAGAAGAAATTAAACAACTTCGTGTTCAAATTTGTCATAGTTTGGTATGTAGGTGTCTAGCTCTTCCACGTGCTTTTGCTGCAATGCAAACTGCAGACCCTGTTTCAAATGACAATTCCTTTTCTGGTCCTGAAGCTAAAAATACTACCGGTCCAATTTCAGTTTCTGAAATGCAGAAATGGCATATGGGCCCATGTTGCATTGCTTAGATATTTAGACGTAGCCCAACAAATCGGGTCTTAAAGAACACAGACACCTGTATAATTATAGGCTTAAAACCATCTCAAAGTGGAGGAACAAAAAATATCTCCTCTCTGTTTGAAAAAATTATCCTAGTAAATCACATGCAATCCTTTTTTTCTACCATTTAATACATTTGCAGTAAGGATAAGTTTATGATCTTGTAATCACCAGGTGGACTACCGTAAAGTGAGGCCTGCAGACCAAAGTACGATGCTCGTGAACTCCACATTCACAGTATTACCTTTGATCTGTATTCAAACATTGGTGTACCAGAGAATATCTAACGATTCTGTAGCATTACCAGATTTGCTTCAACGTTCTACTTCACGATTAAGTTTACAACAGTTAATCAAATTGAGAATGAAATCCTAAGAAATTATAATCCGTACGAATCTGGCCCTAGGAGGTTCACACCAAAATCATATCTGGCCAAAATCCCACTCGAGAGACACTTAAGTGTAACCATTTTATCCGTCCTAATATATACAGTTGTTGTTCTTGTAAAACATTGTCATGCCATCTTGTAAACACAGGTGTCATGTGGTACAAGGAACACACATACATCATTCTGAAAATAGTTGAGAAGTTGCTTCCTTATAAATTGTAACAAAGACAGGATAAGTTTTTATCTCCAAGATTAGTCTTAACAGGTATAGTGTTCGTATTAGTCAATCTTGGAAACAGGACTCTTTTTCTTGATGATTTTTACCAATTATCCAACATGAAAAAGCAAGTTTACGTAGCAGTTACTGTTCATTACAGTCCATGGCTTGATTCATATGATGTTATGTTACCAATTAATAGTTCAGACCACACATGAGTTCATAATGTCAAACGATGGGAGCCCAAGTCTTGATGTTTGGCCAGAGCAGGTGGTATCTCCGCGTGGCCAGAGCAAGTTTACGTAGCAGTTACTGTTCATTACAGTCCATGGCTTGATTCATATGATGTTATGTTACCAGTTAATAGTTCAGACCACACATGAGTTCATAATGTCAAACGATGGGAGCGCAAGGATGTTTGGCCAGAGCAGGTGGTATATCCGCGTGGCCACATTCTTCCAAATAATAATTGGTAGAGAACACAGTTTGTTCTCAGGAGTCAATGCTTAAAGCTTTGAAGTATTTTTTAATACGAATTACACAAGGTTGCGGCACCAAAGAAAACAAACACATAAATAAGTCCTGAGTCTCACTGTAAATGCATTATCATGGATAAGTAAACCCTGGTCGTAACACTTGAACAAACTGATCATTACTGTCAAGCAACATTTAGTACCGGTAAAGCATAACAGCAATAAAGAGCTTACCAGTGGCTTCTTAGCTTGAGTTTTTGCTCGAAATTACTCCATCAATACTCCAGTTTCGAACATTTGGTATCGGGTTTGTAAAAGGAAACAACATTTCAACTTCCTCCTTGCAATCACGTACTGCAGCACGCTCTATTGGCAAATTACCCACCTGATCAACCGAAGGAAGAACTGTCATTTCTCTAAAAATTAACTATGTAGTTCAATAACCCCTTCCGAATATAAACAAATCAATATGAGTACGATCCAAAGACAAAATATCAAGGGAAAGAATCAAGATTTAAACTTTATTTTTTATCAAATGTTTCAACCAGGATTTAACACAGCAAGCATTTACAGAGTTGCTAAGCAATTCAAGCTGCTCACAAACTCTAAACCAAAAGGTGTTCGGTGAGGTACTTCAGGTCTTCAGCAGGAGTTGACGTTGAGACAAACATATGAACTTCTAGTGGAATCCCAGCTGAGTGCCCATGACATATATACGTAAAACAAACAGAAGTAGCAGTATATGTTATTTTTTTAATTGCTCGTGACTCATAGGTCATACCACAAATACAAACAGATACATTATATTAGAAATATAGTTCTATTATAGTAGGATTATTTGTATTTCCTTTGTGTATGTCCGGTTCCTACACTATCTCATACAAGTACTTGCATATACATGGGCCTAAGGCCATGAGAAACTGGGAATAGATAAAGTTGCCTCCCTCATAACACATTAGAGTAAATACAAGAATACCAATGTAAGTGATGAAAAATCATGTAAAGTGATCTAGGAAAATAAATTTCCTTTTTGCTCTAGGGATTGTTGTACGAGTACATTTTAATAAATTTCCTTCCTAGGGTGTGAATAATGAGATCAGTGTCTAATTAACTGTCAATTGAAGCACTGATATGACCTCTTTCAAAAATGAAAAATATTGATATGTGTTAGCTACTTATGGACTTAGAGCAAGGCCATCATCCGTATCCAGACAAAAAAATTAGAAGAATAATATATACACACTAGAGCAAAACAAGCATAGTCATTGTATTAACAACATGATATATATACATATATAAAATAGAAATATACATCCATTGGTATAAACTGTTAGAATGAAATCTCAAGAGGACAATACCATTGCCTAGGCACAAGTGTAATTTTCTCATTACCATACTGAGACTCAAAGCATCATAAAGCCATCTCTAAAATAGCTCCTTAACATAACCAAAGTAGTTGAATAATAATAACCAGAAGCTATAATCAAATAGAGTGTAATAGTGGATACCAGAATCACCAAAAGATGTAGAAAATAAACAAACTTACATCATCGGGAATATTAGGATCTGCACCAGCATTCAACAGAAACCGAATGAAGTTGGTATAACCTCCAATCCCCGTAGCGAACACTAACGGGGTCATAATGGAACCCTTGCCATTAACATCAGCACCGGCCTGTGAAAAGGACCATTCATAGTATATTAGTATGTTCATGGTGCAATCTCCATGCACGATCTATATCAACATACAAGGATGGCAGAGGTGGAGTAGGCAAAATCACAACACTAGAATGAAACAATAGTGAAGAGATCATGACCTTAATTAGCAGTTTCATGCACTTCAACGAACGGTACATAAGTGCATTCATCAGGGGATATCCCATACCATTAATAATTGCATTAGGCTGAAAGCAGAGTTTGGTACTTCCCCCTTAGCAAAACAGTAAAGATTGGTGTATCTTAAGAAGATAAGAAATAAGCACATGTAATGCTTTAACTGCAAGTCTGAAACTCTTACTGACTAAAACATGTTGATGTACTTAATCCTAAGTTAAAAGGTTCACAGTGACACCAATTCTATGGATGTGTGCATCGTTTAGATGCAGAGGCCAGGATATGAAATTATCTTCCTTTTTCAAAAAATAAACTTAACATTAATTCTAATTGTTAAGAAGTCCAAGCTACAATATCTACATATTTACTTCTATTTGTCATTCCGATAAAAAAATCCAAATGAAATACTAAACCATAATTATCTTCAGATATAGATGAAGTCCATGTTAATTAAGGTCTCAAAAAGGTTAGAGATTCTGGAGGTCACTAGCGTTAGCAGATAGTGTCAACTATGAAACCCGAGGGGCAGCAAGGGCGTAGGTGAAGATGTAAATACGACATGATCCAGATGCATTTCAAGAGTCCAATGAGCTCACAGAAACATAATAATAGATTTTACTATTTCTATGAACCGAGCACCTCCAAACATTCATGCACAGACCAAAGAAAATACCATAAGTGATCGTACAAGGAGGCAGAGTAATGCATACAACATACATATTTCTACCCAATATCTTGCACAAATTAATAGCTGGGTTTTTGTACAAGTGGATGGTATTTATCACTTATTACGGAATAAAGTACCTCGATTTTCTTGGTCCATCCAGCCTACAGTTAAGCATGAGAAACTCACACTAACCCGTTGGATAAAAAAATACTTCTTCCTTACTCTTTCCCCAAAACATCCAGTGATCTTACTTAAAGCATGTGGATGGTAATTTCAGGAGTAGTTACTAAATGCAGGTGACATACTATTCTCAAGTGTTTTTGTGTTATGAACAAGGATATCCAAATTTTAAAACAATATCTATCGTAGAATCTAGTAGTGTATTTGGTGATTTGAAGTACCAAATGGTGAACCCTCCATTCAATCCTAATTCAGATGTAACCAGCCTTGAGATCTGTACTTAGCTAATGCCATGCACACAAAAAATTGATTAAGCACTACAATATCCAAGGATGTGTCAATGCAAGCAACCAAAACACCCCAGATTTAACAAATATGCCAATATGCGTGTACACTATCTAAGTAGTTGACAAACAAAAACACAGTATCAAATTCAATCTGAATAAAGAAAAATAAGATAACACTTGAGGCTATATACATTTGCATGGTGGTCCAACAGAATCTTCAGTGTTTTATCCTGCTCATTGGTAGCAGCATCATATAGCGGTGTTCCACGGCCACAGTCTATGTCTACCGGCACTCCTTTTGAAAGCAGGAACTCTGTTACCTTACAGGATCCTGTGGTAATAGAGATGATTCTATAAGTCACACACTGAAAAAACTGACCGTGTCACCGTGGTAAAAATACAGCAAACTTATCAAATAGAATACAGAGCAAGTGTGTGTCAAGGGAACAACCTGCAGCCACAGCATGGTGAAGAACTGTGCGGCCTTTTCCATCTGCTTTCAACATATCGCCGCCATGATCAAGGAAAAATCTGACTGTAGGAACATCTCCAGAATGAGTAGACGTCATAAAAGGTGTTCCACCTGCAGTAAAAGCTTACACATCTCAGACAGCCAAACATGGATATGGCATCTGCCAAATAGAGATATTCTGATAAAAGTTAGAGAAAAACCTGCAACTCCAGCTATAACTCCAGGAGCATTCACATCTCCTCCGAGCTCCTCCACCAAGTATTTGCACATCTCCAAATGGCCTCCGAATGCCGCGGCATGTAGCACACTAAGGCCATCCTTACTGAAAGAAAAAATCGTCCCTGGATCATCATTCTCTTTGCTGAGACGCTTCACAAGACCTTTCAGCAAAGTGAGCATCATCAAGGAAACGAATGAGCAAAAATAACAAGCTATGTATATGTGCAAGAGTGCAAGGCACCACAATCTCACTAGTTAAAAGAACCACATTGCTGGAAACACAGTAACGCAGTGCAAAGATAACACATTTTTCAACTACTTGACTGTCTACACTATGTGATCCTCGGATTGTCACATTTAATCCCGCGAGTAGTCTGCAAGTACTAGATGTGAAGGAAACATAGCACAGCCGTAAACTACCTTCCGACTCCCTGTACTGAACCTCTAAATGGTTTCGCTAATGAAACCGGGGAGAGATCACTTCATCCAAAAAAACAAAAAACTACAACCTCTGTTTCATAATGTAAGACGTTTTAGAAAGCTAATTTAACTTTGTAAAACTTCTTATATTATGGAACAGAGGGAGTAGATATCAAGGAATAGCATCACAGTAAGTAAATACGGTAGATTTAGCATCTCTGAGTAAGTAAATACGGTAAATTTAGCATCACAGTAAGTAAATACGGTAAATTTCGGAGGGCAGGCGGCAACAGATGGCCGGATGCAGCAATGCAGCTTGTCTAAACCCCCTGTGAGACCGACTAAACGACTGAACCGAAGAGGGGAAATCCACAGCAGCAGCATAGAAACTGGTACCTTTGAGGCGGCCGAGGTTGCCGTCGAAGGCCGCCCTGAGGAGAGCACCCTGAACTGCAAACACAAACCCACGGCACGCACGATCGGCATTAGAAACCAACCCAGGCGGAGAAAGAGGGGGACCAAACGCAGGAGCAATTCAGAGGGATATGGGGAAACAAAGGGTTTTTTTTTTTTTTTGCGAAATGGGGAAACAAAGGTTCGACTGCACGCACCGGTGCCGTCGTCGGAGGGGCGGCAGTATATGAACGGCGCCGCCGCCATGGTTCCCCTTTGGGCCCTGGAAGGAAGCCTGGGTTGCGCTGCGGCGGAGGAGACGGGGGTTTTGGCCTGGGGGCGGCAGCACTGGCCTGGGCTTGCTTTGATGTGAACCAGCAAAAGGAATCCACACTCTTCGAGGTAATCGATCATAGTAGTATTTCACTATTTCTGGTCTGCACAAGCTCTATGACAGTGGTGGCCCACGGGGAAGCCGGAATCTCAGCAGAGAGCCGACGTGCGGCGGGTAGATACGAGGAGGAGTAGCTCGTTCGTGGAGCGGGGCGGAGACGGTGGCGGCGACGCTGCGGTACAGCAGAGGTTACTTGCAGGCTGGACATAGCGCGCGGGTTGGCGCTCGACACGTGTACACCAAGGACGAGGCCAAGGCTGCCGCTCTCCCGTTTTCTAGGCCTTTTTTAGGGGATATAATTTCGATATATTCTCATCAATCACTTTATTTTTGTGTAAATTAAATACACTACCCTATATTAGTTTATTATTATTGGGGAAGACTAATTGTAGGGATTTGAGTGGATTGGATGAAAGAAAAGAATTTCACCAAATTCCCCTTCCATCCCCAATCCTTTAGGGATGAAAATATTAGAAAAGTAAACAAGGCTCAGTTCGGCTTGTTAAATACAACAAGTTTAAATTTGAAACTCGACTTGACTCGGTAAGCTTGTGAGTAACTTGTTTAACTCATGCTAAGTATTTAAAAAGAAGCACATATTAAAAACTAGTAAGTCTCCTACTAATTCAGAACTAAAACAACGATAGTCCTTCTATAATTTCACATCTCTATTTAGAGGGTAGATTAATGATAAAAGATAGTAAATACCTAACCGCTCTGGCGATTAGGGTCTCAGCCTTGCCGCCGGACTTCTACCGGCGTTGAGTTTCTTCTTAATTCGAATCTATTCCGGGTTTGTATCCGGGTAGACTTGTTTCTTCCTTGGGTGCGCCTGTTCTTATTTGTAAGGGTTTCTAAGATCGTCATCGTGAAGGGCTTTGTGTGAACTTTTCTTCGGCGTCATGGCGGCACAGTCGGCGAGTAATTTGGGAAGTGCTACAGCGAAGAAGTCTGAGGAGATCGATGATTGCTGCAGCGACTTGGGATTGGTGAGGATGAGTTTGAAGACGATCTGGTTTTTGAAGATGTGGAAGATGTGCCAAAGGAGGGTGTCAAGTGGCTTGCCCTAGCTAGGGTTCATACGGAGAACTTCTTTAGCCCCTTGACGTTTGAACAGCATATGATGGCAGCATGGAGTCCGGCGAAGGAGGTACTGTTCAAGCCATTAGAGGCAAATCTTTTTACTATTCAATGCAATTGTCTGGGTGATTGGCTGAAGGTTGAGAAGGGAGGGCCATGGCACTTTTGACAACACGCGGTTATTATTGAAAAATATGATGGTTTGGTAGCGCCTGAATCTATTGATCTGAATCACATAGCGGTATGGATCCAAATTCATAGATTACCTATTGGGTATCGTCAGGCATCCTTGATTAAGAATTTGATGGAAAGAAAAGTAGGACTGGTGAGTGATGTGGAGATTGTGATCCCTGGTATAAATAATTTTGTTCGTGTTCGGGTAAAATTGGATGTCAGGAAGCCGCTTGCTCGTTTTGTTACTATTTCAAGAGCTGGTGAGAGAGAAGTCTATCAGCTTAAATATGAAAAGATCCCGAAGTTCTGCGGAGCTTGTGGGTTCTTAGGTCATACTCACCTTGAGTGTGGCACTGGAGAGCATGATGTAGAAAAACTGAAGTGGGGTGATTGGATAAAAGCTGATTGGGAAACATGGCGAGGTAGAAATAATTTTGGGAATAGATCGGGTACTCAGAGTGGTGGTGGTCGAGGTAATTTTGGCCGTGGTAATTCTGGTGGAGGTCGTGGAGGAGGAAGAGATGGGGATGCTATCAACACCAATCAAATTAATGAGTCTAATGAGGGCAGTTGGAGGCACAATGCATTGGTGTATCGAGGGGGGAAAGCTCAGGTTAATGGTGTTGATACGGACACATCTTCCAGTCAGACTAAACAGGATGATATAAACATTGAGGAGGTGGAAAATCACGGATCAGGAGCAAACAGAAGGCTCCTTTTGGAGAATGTAATTGTTCTATTGATGGGGCTAATTCTAATGATGGATTATCAAAGGAGTTTTCAGTTCCGAAGGATTTGGAAGAGTTGTCTGCAGATGTGAATGAGGATGGAGATGATGTGGGTGAGTTTGAATTGGGACAGGATCGTCAGAAACGTTCAAAGAAGGATGGAGCTAACTCTCCTTCACCAGGATCGGCGGGTTCTTTTAAGGAGCCCGTCCGGGCGCAATGAAAATTTTATTTAAGAACTGACGTGGGTTGGGTAATACCACGGCAGTTCTCGCGCTGACGGATGACCTGAGGCGTTATAACCCGGAGGTGGTGTTTTTGTCGGAGACCCATCTTGATGATTATCCGGCTGAGTGTTTGAGGAGAAGAGTTAAGATGGATCATAAGATAGTACAAGTGTCTAACGGGAGAAAAGGAGGTTTATTGTTGATGTGGAAGAAGGAAATTAAAATAACTCAGATTTTTTCTCATCCCAATTATATTGATGTTCGTATTGAAGATGAAAATCAGAAAATTTGGAGATTCACCGGAATGTATGGGGAGTTCAGATGGAGAGATAAACACAAGACTTGGGATTGGATTCGATCTATTCATCAACAGAATAATTTACCTTCGGTGGTTATGGGTGATTTGAATGAAATTTTGTATTCTCATGAAAAGGAAGGGGGGATTGTGAGACCACAGCAATATATGAAAACGTTTCAAGATACTTTGGATGATTGCAATCTTCATGATCTGGGTTTTATTGGAGATCAATTTACTTGGCATAGAGGGAGTATGAGGGAAAGACTAGATAGAGGGATTGGGAACACAGGTTGGAACCAACTCTTTGAAAATGCTGCAATTTCGCACTTGGGGTATAGTCACTCGGACCATCGCTCATTACTGCTGGATACAGAATTTTATAGTGCTCCTATTGTTAATGGTAATGAGAGACCTCTGATTTTTGAAGCTAAGTGGTTTCGAGAAGAATCATTCCGGGAAACAGTGCAGAAAACTTGGGAGGATGCAGCGGTAGGTTCTCATCCGATCGACGTACTCCGTCGTTTGAAGACCATGCATGCTGGGCTTCATACTTGGGACAGAAATGTGTTACAAAGGCCCAAGAAAAAGCTCAGGCAAGCCCAGAGAGAGTTAGAGATGTTGATGAGAGGTCCGATGAATCATGACTCGGACCAAAAGAAGGCTGAAGTGGCTCAAATAATTGAAAATAATTTGGAGCAAGAAGAAATTAAATGGAGTCAACGTTCAAGGGCGAATTGGATCAGTAATGGAGATAGAAACACGAGCTTCTTTCATAGTTTTGCATCAGCTAGAAGGAAACGTAATTTTATCAAGAAATTGAAAAACCATGAGGGGGATTTTGTGTAAGGTACAGAAGCCTTAAACCCGGTCATTAGGGATTATTTTACAAATCTGTTTTCAACAGAAATTGATGCCACTGATCCTGCTTTCCTGGAGAAGATTACCCCTAAGGTAACGAATGATATGAATGATAGATTAATGGCTCCATATTCTAGTGAAGATGTTAAAAAAGTAGTTTTCAGTATTGGGGATTTAAAGGCGCCGGGTCCAGATGGACTACATGCATTATTCTACAAGAAATTCTGGCACATTGTAGGTAATGACATAACAATTGCTGTTCTTAAGGCGATCAATGATAGAGTGATACCGGATGGTTGGAATGAAACAGTGGTGGTTCTTATTCCGAAGGTCAATGCTCCTGAAGAGGTATCACAATTTCGGCCGATCTCCTTATGCAATGTGGTCTACAAAATAATTTCCAAAATGCTTTCTTTGAGATTAAAATCTATTCTACCTGAGATTATTTCCCCTACACAAAGTGCGTTTGTTCCAGGAAGAATGATTACTGATAATGTTTTGGTGGCCTATGAGTGTATCCACAAAATCAAAAATAAGAAGAAAGGTAATTCTGGTTTATGTGCTGTCAAGTTAGATGTGCACAAAGCTTATGACAGAGTAGAATGGATTTTTCTACGAAACATGATGATTAGAATTGGTTTCCACCCCCAATGGGTTCAGTTAGTAATGGCATGTGTCACCTCGGTTACATATTCTGTCAGATTTAACTCACAAATGACTGAAAGTTTCATCCCTACTAGAGGTATTCGGCAGGGGGATCCTCTATCCCCTTATTTGTTCTTGTTATGTGCAGAGGGTTTATCAAGTTGTTTGCTGTATGAAGAGGAGGTTCTGTAACAGCCCCAACTATGTAATGAAAAATACGAATAATTTTTCCACTTTTGCATCTTTGTTTGCATCATGGCATCCATATGCAATTGCTATGTCTAACCATTTCACTTTGAAACCAATTATAATGTGGAAGCAAACCTTCTCAAGATTTCACACCAAATCCAAATGCTTAACTTGTCAACCAATTTGTTCTTGGACTTCCAAATTGTCAGGAAGTTCCAATTGACATGATGGAACCAATTCTCAAAAATCCAAGTTTTGCCAAATAAGAAATAAACTTGAAAATTCAAAATCTGGTTAATTCAAATTCTATTTTTGAAACCAAGTTAAACATCCCAAAAATTCAAACTAAAATCATGGAGAGCTTCAATATTACTGTGAGAGCCTTCATGAATATTTTCATTATTTTTGGAATGGTTTAAGTGCTCCAAATAAATACATTTTTGTAATTATAAAAATTGACCTTAATTAAAACCTATGAACCAATGTGGGTCAAAACATTTTATTCTGGGGCACCAATTTTTTTGGGGGTTCTAGATGGTGTTGAGAGCCCACATGAATTTTTGCTGAATTTTATAAAATGCTTTAGGGCCTCAATTAAATTCAACAAATTGCTGCTGGACCATGTTGCAATTTCAGAAAATTGAGGAGGGGGGGTTTTGCAAAAAATTCTTTTCCCACACAGTGGCGGCCATGGCCACTGGCGCCATGCCGCCACCTCCTCTCGTGCCATGCCGCCGCCCCCACCCGCCGATGCTGTGCCCCGGGAACGAGGACTCGCCCCACGTGTTCGCCACCTGCTCCCCTGTCCATTCCCCCCCTCAGCTCCCCCTCGTCTCGCCCTCTCTCCCCACCGAGCTCCCGCCGTAGCCGCCGTGCTTACCGAGCTTGACGCCGTCGATTGGGGCTGCCCCGTGCAGATCGACGCGCACCAGCTCCTCCGCCGCGTCGTCCTCTATGTCCTCCACCGAAGCACAGTAGCAGGGAGGCTCGGGATCGAGCGAATCGTGCTCTCCCGTGCGCGGTCCCTCCGCCGCTCGCCGCTCTCGGTCCCGGCCGAATCCGACCGTCGTGGTCGTCCCCGTCCACGCCTCCGAGCTCGGGGTGAGAACCGCGTTGCTTTTAGCTCTTGTCCACGCTCCCCATCTTCCTCTCCCACCGTCGATCGACGCCGGTCGCCGCCGGCGTCACCGTCTCCGAGCGCCCGGCCTAGGTCCCAGCTGGTGAAAGGACAAACTATGCCCGAGATGTCGCCTAGAGGGGGGGTGAATAGGCGATTAAAACTTTTTCTAATTAGGGGCTTGATAATTGCGGAATAAAACTATGTGTTTAAATTAACAAGCCAACAACCTAATTACTAGGCTCACCTATGTGCACCAACAACTTATGCTAAGCAAATTAAGCAACAAGGTGATAGCTAGATATGAACTTCAAGCACGAAGGCTATCACAAGGTAAATTGCATAAGTAAAGCTCGGGTATAGAAATAACCGAGGCACGCGGAGACGAGGATGTATTCCCGAGTTCCTCCTTGTTAAGGGAGTACGTCTCGTTGGAGGGGTGTGAGCTCGCCACAAAAGGCCTACTCAAGATGCCACAAAGGCCTCACCCTATTCTCCGATGAACCTCACCCAAGGGATTGGTTCACCTTCCACTATCGAAATCCTTCGAGGCGGATTCCGGAGCCCTTTACAACTCTTCTTGGGGCACACACCCACAACTCAATTGGGGGCTCCCAAACTCGTGCCGAAGCTTCACAACTGAAGTCTTCGCGGCACCTCCAACCGTCTAGGGTACACAATGCACCCAAGAGGCAACAAGCTCTTGGGAACACAATGCACCCAAGAGTAACAAGCTTCTCAACCTTCAACTTCACGTATCACCGTGGAGAGAGCAACCCGATGCAACTAATGTAAGAGGCAAGAACACACAAAGTGATCAAGTCCTTCACTCTCAAATTCCAACCAAGCAACAAATGCTTTGGGGGAAAAAGAGAGGAAGAACAAAGGGATGAACACAAAGTACCCCCAAATCTAGATCCACTAGGTTCCCCTCACTTAGAGGAGAATTTGATTGGTGGAATGATAGATCTAGATCTCCTCTCTTGAATCCCTAAGTTTGGGCAAGAATCATTGGAGGGATTGAGAGGAATCAAGCTCACAAGGTTAGCAACATGGAGAGAGAGGAAAACAAGTGAGCAAGAAGAGCAACCAGCCCTTGGGGGAAGAAGGGGGCTATTTATAGCCTCCCCCAAAAACTAGCCGTTGGAAACCGCAGCGCCGGAAATTCTGGGTTAAAGTGCCGGAACTTCCGGCCGGGGGCCGGATATTCCGGGGCTTACACCAGAATTTCCGGCGCCCCGGAAATTTCCGGAGCAAACCTCCGGTGCAAAGTTCCGGACCCCCACCCGAGAGAAAACGCGAAAATGACTTAGCCAAATTTTCCTTGGGCCGGATATTCCGGACCAAAGACCGGAATTCCGGACCCCGGAAATTTCCGAGGAAACTTCCGAGGCAAAATTCCGGACCCCCTCCAGAGAGAAAAGCCAAAAATACTTAGCCAAAAAAGCTCAGATGAAAATATGGGCCGGATATTCCGGTGCAACGGCCGGAACTTCCGGGGGCCGGAACTTCCGGGGGCCGGAATTTCCGGACCCCGGACCTCGGGCCGGAATTTCCGCCCCTCAGAAAAACTGCAGAATGAGCAATATGAAAACGGGCATATCTTTTGCATCCGGACTCCGTTTTCGATGATCTTGGGCTCGTTGGACTAGCAACGAAAAGCTCTACAAGATCATGCAGAGAAACATCATTGTCCATCATGTGAGGAGGAGGTCACAAGGAGAGATAGTTTGACCTCTCTAAAAAGGACACGCCGGGAAAACCTCCATTTTGAAAATCGGAAATGCCGTATCTTTTGCAAATGAAGTCCAAATGACAAGAAACCAATTTTGTTGGAAAGAGGACGACAAATGCAACCTTTGTAAATGGCAAACAAGCAATGGGGATTTTGCAAAGAAATGGAAGAGATAAATCTTCCGCACGGATGAACCGGCAAAATCTCCAATACCGAAAACGCAATAGAAGCCGCATACGAAAACCGTTTTTGGTGAACTTAGCCTTGTCATGACGAGCACGACAAGCACCAAGATCACACCACGATAAGAGGAAAATATGAACCAATAGAGATGATTGCATGGATGCAAAGATTTGTGCTCTCTACGACGATACGATCCCGATATCTGGTCGAGAGCCCCTCTTGATAGTACGGCTATCTATCCTATAACCCGGTCTCTCACTAAACATCATGAGACCGGTAAAATAGAAACCCTATCAAGAACATACCTTTGCCTTGCGCATTAATCCACTTGAGGTCGATGGAGACGATCTTCATTTCCTCAAGACGAACCATCTTCTTGATTGCGCTTTGCTTGGTGAAGATTCACATGTGGCTCCCCCATACCCCAAGATGAGAGAAGCACCTCTTCGGCATATCTTCACTTGGTCTTTGTCTTGATGACGACCACCTTGGCCTTGATCAACCAATGATCTTTTTCCCTAAACCTTGACTCCAACACATGGAGAACAAGCAAGACCTTGACTCCAACAAATGGAGACAAGCAAGCAAATGTACACCTACAAATATAGCTCAATGCAAATATTAGTCCATAGAGATTGTCATTAATTACCAAAACCATGCATGGGAGCAACCATGCACTTTCAGCTGGGCCGGCCTGAGGCCGGAAGCCTCGGGCTGGTGCCCAGCCTGGACACCCGGCCTGGGCCGGCACGAGGCCGGTGGCTTCGGCCAACCCCCCCCCCCCCCCCCCGGCCTCCTAGCCCAGCCTGGGCCGGCCAAAGGCCGATGCCTTCGGGCTGGTGCCCGGCCTGGCCGGCACAAGGCCGGCCTGTCTGCAGTTTTCTTTTTCCTTTTTGGAAAATAAACAAATTTAAATAATTGATAACTTTTTAAATAATGATTCAAATTTGACAAATAAAATATCAATTTGTTCAAAAAAAAACAAACTCTAAAAGATGGAATCATTGTAACATTCTTATGAAATTATATTCCTGCTGTTTATTTAAGAATTCCTAAAAGGGTTTAAATAATACCAAAATTGGGAAAATGATAACTTATTAAATAATTAACCAAAAATTGTGAATAAAATATCAAAGTGATCAACATGTCAAATGCTATTAAACCATGCTAATATCATGTAATGTTCATAAATATTTATTTGACGTTTTCTTAATTTGAGTAAAGGATTTAAATTAATTAATTATTTAATTCGCTATTTATTCTTCGGTACTCGGAAAATTACAAATAAGGTACCGAAATGATCGGAAGAACAAAACCTTCTTAATCATGTCATGTCATGAATATTTGAGAAAATTCTAAATAATGTGATCAATTATGAACAACTGGACATTAAGTTAAACATGGGGTTTTCCAAATAATTGCACTAATTATTTGGAACTCCATTTAGTTGTTAGATAAATTAAACGATGACATCTTTGCATAATCTTGTCATGTCATCATGTGATTGAGCATTGCACCTTGTATTCGTGTGATTTATTTTGTTCTTCTATTCTTGCTTGGGTATCGATAGATTCCGGAGTTGAGGTCACCCCTACCTATCTCGACGAGCCGTACTACACGCCTCAGCAACAAGGCAAGAGATAACCTAACCTTCTTGGCATTCTAGCATCCGATTGCTTTATAAACTTATTTTATCCACCAAAATATTGCATGCGGTTCCAATGTCTCTTTTGATCAAAATGTAGAGTATCCTATGAATGCATGTTTATCCCTGAACCAATACATGTATCCCCACCCATTAACCATAGGTTTGATGTGTTGGCCGGAGACAAAGATATACTTGTTGTTATATATGCTTAGCTATGCTTAGCCATGCTTAGTCGTTTTTATATTTATGTCCGTTGATTAAATTCCATTATGATGTTTGATGATGGAATGTTCGGACATGGAGGTTGTCGTTGGTACTTAATTAAATTGCTAAAAGGCTTGGATGAGTTGCCATCGGGGATGGTGTTTTGTCTCATTCTTGCCCCTAGGTGCGAGTTCTTTACCTCTTGAACCAAGACTGAGCGTGCTTCCAAAGGTGGGGACATATGGAATCCCATGTGACCGAATAAGTTGTGAGGGGCTTGTCAAGGGTCCTCTAGTTTTCTATTTCCATTTGCGCGTGAGTGTGTGGGTGGAAAAAGGAATGAGGATGACTGTGGTGTTTAGGATGTGGCCGCAGGGCAGGGTGTTGGAGGCGCTGAACCTGTCCTTCCGCACACTGATGGTCCTTGAGTAAGCCTCATGCAATGTAAAGGTCTAACCGCGCCCACTCGCCGGCCTTCCCCGGAAGAGGGCCAATCAGGTGAGCCGGACGGTACCGATGGGTAATTTGTACACCCCTACATGGTTTAATCTTTTCGAAAAGCCGTGTCCGCGGTTATGGACGACTTGGGAATAGACGATAAGACCATAGAGAACCTTAACTTAATTGATATGGCAGCTAAAGGTTGCATAATCAGCGTGTGATAAAGGTTCATTTCCTCGAGGGTGATTCGAGGGAGTGCCTTTGGTGGAGATGAGTGGTTTTGGCTACAAGTTGGTTCGACAAGAACCGAAGATGAAAGTTACTCTCTTACCCCTTTTTGGAAAATATTCTGAGTAGACGGTGCCATGTGTCCTTATGTCTTTTAACAAGGAAAACTAGCTTTATGCAAATTAGCTACATATACAGCTTTAGAGCCTCCGTCAACATTGGGCATATATCGCCGTACTAAACTTGCGAGTACGTCGTACTCAGTCTCTTTTTGCTGCCTTTATATGTTTGTTTCAGAGGAGGACGACCCCGAGCAGCTAGGTGGTTTCTTCGTGGACGTCGACTAGTAGTCCGGGGTTCCCAGGTGGCAGCTTGGGACCGTGGAATAAGCTGGCTTGGGTTATGTTTATTATAGGCCTCTTAGGCCATATATTTGGATCTTGTTGTATTAGACAACGCTACTTCGCTTCCGCCTGATGTACTGATGGATCTGTGATCCCTTTTGTGTGTAATATTTGTATCTTTCTCATATATGAGTTGCTATATGAATCTTTGTGTCGTAGAGTCTGTGATGTGCCAGTTGTTCCACAAGTCTTGATCTCTTAACTTTACATGATAGCTATGTCTGAGCTTATGGCATGATCGAGGTGTTGTGTGCCGATGATGCATTCCGAGCACACCTGCCAAAGGTTTTGGCCTGGGATTGGTAAACCCAGTAACCTTCGATTGTGTAGCATGACCGGTTGCACAAAGCTTCACTGTATAGTTCTGGGGTCGGGACGCTACAGTGGCATTGAAGGGATTAAGGTGTGCAGAAATGCACCGTCAGTATCACACTTACTTTTTGCTGATGATTCTTTAATTCTCTTGAAGGCAGATTTGTATAATGCAACCTCATTACAGCGAGTTCTTGACGACTATTGTGCAAACTCTGGACAGATGGTTAGTGTGACTAAATCTAGCATTTTTTTCAGTCCTAATACACATGTTGATGCAAGAGTTGAAATCTGTAATACTTTGCACATAAATACGGAGGCTTTGTCGGATAAATATTTGGGTCTTCCTGCATTGGTTGGGGCCGATAGGAGTGATTGTTTTCTGCATTTTGTGGAGAGGGTGATACAGAGAATTAAAGGATGGAAAGAAAAGCTACTTTCTATTGGAGGTAAAGAGATTCTTCTTAAAGCTGTTGCTCAAGCGATACCCGTCTATGCTATGTCGGTTTTTCTGTTGCCAAAGAATGTTTGCAAGAAAATTACAGATGTTATATCTCAATTTTGGTGGGGTGATGATGATCAAGGTAAAAAGATGCATTGGTATGCTTGGTGGAAACT
The DNA here is from genome assembly GCA_012064385.1 of Puccinellia tenuiflora. Lineage (NCBI taxonomy): Eukaryota > Viridiplantae > Streptophyta > Magnoliopsida > Poales > Poaceae > Puccinellia > Puccinellia tenuiflora. The sequence goes on from QRDG01000198.1 coordinate 1,119,237, forward strand.
TTGTTTTCCGAAGAGCGAAGGAGGGATGGGATTTAGGGATCTCCATTCTTTTAATCTGGCCATGTTAGCAAAGCAAGTGTGGCGTTTAATTTCAGAGCCGGATACTCTATGTGCGCAAATTTTACGAGCTAAATACTATCCTATGGGTGATATACTTACGGCTGGACCTAAAGCCGGATCTTCTTTCACTTGGCAAAGTTTGGTGGCGGGTATTCAAACATTTAAAAGAGGACATATATGGCGTGTTGGAACTGGAAATTCAATTAATATTTGGTCTGATCCGTGGATTCCACTTAGCCCGGATCGAAGGATTGTGTCTCCAAGGGGGGTGTCTATTCTCACAAAGGTTTCTGAATTAATTAACAATGGGATATACAGATTCTACAAGAAAATTTCAATACGGTGGATACAAATCGGATTCTACAAATTCCGCTGAATGTGGGTGCTTTTGAGGATTTCATTGTTTGGCATGGTAATCGTAATGGTGTCTTCTCTGTTCGGTCTGCATATCATATTGAATGGAGACATCAGTATAATGGACAAACATGTAGAGCTCTTATTCAAGGTACATCGCTTAATAATTCCATATGGAAAATATTGTGGAAATTACGTGTCAGCTAAGGTGAAAATATTTTGTTGGCGGGCGATGCATGGAATTCTCCCACTTAAATCTATCCTAGCAAATAGACACATTGATGATTCAGGTGAGTGTCCGCTTTGTCACTTGCATCCAGAAGATGTTCTGCATATGTTATTTCAGTGTGAGGGTGCGGTTGCTATTTGGAGAGGACTTGGAATTTATCAAATTATCACTGATGCTTGCCTCATCGATCGATCTGGTTCAGTAGTATTGGAAGAAATTCTGAAATCCAGGTCAAGACCGGTTCTGGGGTTCTCGTCGTTGACGGTACAAGAACTTGTCGCAACCGGTGCTTGGTACATTTGGTGGCTACGGCGACGGGTGACACATGGAGAGATGATTCCTCCTATTCAGCAGTGTACTACTTCAATCCGAGCCATTACAGCAAACTATGCTAAATCAAATACACCAAATTATTGTGTGGAGAAGCAAGTATGGAGAAAACCAAGACACAATTTTTGGAAACTGAATGTTGATGCGGCTTTTTCTGTGGAGAATAATTCAGGTGCGACGGGTGCTATTATTAGAGATAGTAATGGTGTTTTTATTGCTGCTTCTGCAAACTTTATACCACATGTAGCATCTGTCGGGGATATATCAAATAAGGGTATCATCGACATGTACATATTCTAGTATATCAGGGTGGCCCACTGGTGGTAATGACGGCAGGCTTACCGGGCGGCCCAATATGCTGAAGCACAAGTACAAGGCAAAGCCGGCTAAGTAGGACCCAAGACGAAGGCCCAGTAACCATCCGACTTGGCGCACAAGACGAAGACCACTAAGCCGTATTAGTCTAGGACTCCTATTCCCTTAGTCGGTAGACTTTTCTTGTAAGCCCTAGGACCGGCCACCTTTATAAGCCGGCCTACGGGACGCCTTAGGGCAGATCCAGAGACAATCTCCACAGCCTCATACAACCAGGCTTTACACACAACATCATTATAACTCGGCGATATTGCCTTATAGTGATTTATAGCAGCATGTAGGATCACGCCACCGTCGTGTGATCCGAAGCTGGGTAAACTGTGTGTAATCCCGTCACCGGAATCCCGCTACGTTCCTCCCCCACATCTTCTCTCTACCGTCGGCGTGTATACCTAGCCGGATGGTACCCCTATCCCGGCTAGATTCGACAATACCACGACAGTTGGCGCCCACCGTGGGGCGAGAGGCGTACAGGCGACGATCCGAACGGGATCCTTTATCATCGTCGGTCAGATCACCTCTAGCAGCCTGCTAGTTTGCTGGTATGATCGGCGAGTTTCTTCATCAACCAGGAGATCTGTCGGCCGGCTCTCGACGTGCTGGAGGGCACCTCCATCCGGCCTGCTAATCGGAGTGCATCGTCTACAACAACATCCTTAGCCAGATCGCATCTGGCCGGCTTCGTGTGATTGGGCGCAGTCAAGTTCATCGTCAAGAGCGGGGATCCAATCTGGCGGCTGTCACCGACATCTGTAAAGGCACAGTTTCCAAAGCAAGATCGCTTGAGGCGGGTGCCAATCGAAGCAACGTGTTCCTGTATGGCGACGGCTCTATTTAATTCGGCAAAGTTGTCCACGTCAAGCCAGACCACGACGACGATGGCACGTCTTGCGCGTGCAACATGAAGAGCAGCAGCCCAAGCGCATGGTCCAGCCAAAGCTAAGCAACTCACGAGAAAGCATCAATCTTGCTTAATATTTTTTTCTCACATGGGATCGATCTATGGACCAAAGCCCTAGGGCGTATGTGTCGATCGACTTTGGAAGAATATTGCAAAGCTAGGCACGGACAATTACTTGCATGGATTTTCCGTTCAGAGCATTCATCGTATACTGAGAATTGGTACCTGTACCAGCTCACGTATAATCAAAGCCAGCTGACAATTTATAATTCTAGACAACTTGATCGTCGCGTTTCGGCATAATCACCGACGTGGCATGTTTCCTTTTCGGCGAACTTACCGTCGCGTTCCAGCTTAATTGCTGACGTGGCAAGACGCCTTTTAGGCATACCCGTCATCGCGTTCCGGCTTAATTGTCGACGCGGACGATGTTTTTTAGTCATATTTATTGTCGTGTCCTGCTTAATTGCTAGCAGAACATGACGCCTTTTCGGCATATCCATCGTCGTGTTTCGGCTTAAATAGCCAACGTGACATGATGTTTTTTCGCGTTCTTGCCTACCCGTCGTCACGTTCTAGCTTAATTGCTAATGTGGCACGATGTGTTTACGGCATATTCATTGTCACTGTTTCGGCTTACGTGGCAACGCATCATGGTTGCATTTTTTTTCGCCGGATTTGGCGGATCTGTCGTCGGCTTTATCATGTTTCGACTTCATCGTCAACACGTCACGGACGACACGCCTTCCCGGCATACACACCATCTTTTTTCCGACATAATTTGTCGTTGCGGCCTACTCGTCGTCGTGGTTTGGCTTAATTGCCGTCGCGGCCTGCTCATCGCCGCATCCCGGCATATGCGTCATCAACGCCAAGAGAATCAAAAAGCTAAGTTTTCAGTAATTCTCTCGTTAACATTATATATGCTCATTAAATAAATTCTGGTTCGCTATTCGAGATCATGCCATCTTTTATTTCCCGATGATCATATATACTAAGCTATCAATGTCAACCCGAATTTGCTTCGTGCTAGTGGTTATGTTCTGATGCTTTTTTGGCCATGTTGCCTTACAAATTAATGTTTTGTCCGCCTAAGAGTATTCATCTGACTGCTTATGTGCTGGGTCGCCTAAGTAGGTGTTTCGGCACCAAAAGCCGGCGTTTGTTCTGGGTCTAAACAGCTTGGTATTGCATCCCTGTTGTCCAGCAGACGTTCCGTGCCGGAGGTTTGCTAACACACGAAATATGGCTAAAGTGCATAAACCAGAAAACTTAAGGGCGGACCGCAGATAATCTGCAACTCAATGTTTTTGTTGAAAAAACTGTCGACTTAGGTCTTACAATTGTTTAGCTTGCATTAAAAGTACAGCTTAATGCAGTTATTGTTTATTCTACAGGTGTTTTTGTTGCGGCTTCATCAAGGACGTCACCTGCAAGACAACTTATCTTCAGCCGCCTCCTGGGTTTTAAACAGATTGGCATTGCCCTGTTACCCGGTGAGATGTTCTCATCAAGCCTCACGCCGTCTTATTTCATAAGGTCGACATGAGCCTCGGGGGCTACAGTCTGTCGGAACTTACAGTTTTGATTGATAGCTCGGGGGCTGCGTTGATCTACATCAAGCCGGCACTCGGGGGCTACAAGCATCAGATTTACTGAGTCTCATGCCGCCTTATTTCATAAGCCGACATGAGCCTCGGGGGCTACATCCACCTGGACGGAGATTTTTTCTTCATCCACTCTTTGGAATAAACTCAATTCTGAGACATGCAAATTGACTGTATTCCCAATGGACAATAAGGCGGCACCAGCGGGCACAGTTCAATTCTGAAAGCAGACCGGACGCGGCCTACTTCAGAAGCATGGAAATCGGACGAGTTCCATTGGACATAAGTCGGCACGATTAAAAACCGATCAGTCCGGACGTCCTGGTCAATCCGTCTTAAATGGCAATTAAGACGATGTTAGTTCGGCAGTACATGTCGGATATTTTCTTCGGCAAAGCTTTAAGTTCTACATCCGCCTAACCAAGACAAGACAAACAAAGGCGAAAACTACTTCAAGCCCATCGAAGAAGCCGGCCGCTGGAGAACTCAAAACTTTCCGGGGGCTAATGTCGGGGATATACCAAATAAGGGTATCATCGACATGTACATATTCCAGTATACCAGGGTGGCCCACTAGTGGTAATGCCGGCAGGCTTACCGGGCGGCCCAATATGCTGAAGCACAAGTACAAGGCAAAGCCGGCTAAGGAGGACCCAAGACGAAGGCCCAGTAACCATCCGACTTGGCGCACAAGACGAAGACCACTAAGCCGTATTAGTCTAGGACTCCTATTCCCTTAGTCGGTAGACTTTCCTTATAAGCCCTAGGACCGGCCACCTTTATAAGCCGGCCTACGGGACGCCTTAGGGCAGATCCAGAGACAATCTCCACAGCCTCATACAACCAGGCTTTACACACAACATCATTGTAACTCGGCGATATTGCCTTATAGTGATTTATAGCAGCATGTAGGATCACGCCACCGTCGTGTGATCCGAAGCTGGGTAAACTGTGTGTAATCCCGTCACCGGAATCCCGCTACGTTCCTCCCCCCACATCTTCTCTCTACCGTCGGCGTGTATACCTAGCCGGATGGTACCCCTATCCCGGCTAGATTCGACAATACCACGACAGCATCGGTGGCTACAGCTTAAGCGCTAGCAATGAAATTTGGGCTGGAATTTGCAGTCTTTATGGGGGCAAATGAAATAGAAGCAGAATCTGATTCAATTGAAGTCATCCAATATTGTGTGGGGTAGGAACAAATGTGGAATGAAGCTACAGTAATTTATGCGGACTGTTTTTCAGCAGCGGGATCAATTGGAAGAGTTATTTTTAATCATTGCAAGAGGGAGTGCAACTTAGTAGCACATATTATAGCTAGGAATTGCTTTAATACAAATTCTACTTGTAATTGGGTCGATGAACCCCCTAGCTTTTTACTCCAATCTCTTGTAGATGATGTAACGATTACGTTGTAAAGGATGTTCTTGCTTAAAGGCGGCAAGTTTCAGACGCACTCTTTGTAGCGCCCTGACCCCAGAGCTATACAGTGAAACGTTGTGCAACCAGTCATGCTACACAATCGAGGGTTACTGGGTTTACCAATCCCAGGCCAAAACACATTGGCAGGCGTGCTCGGAATACATCATCGGCACACAACACCTCGATCATGCCATAAGCTCGGACATCGCTTTCACGTATAACAAAGAGACCAAGACTGCGGAACAACTGGCACATCACAGACTCTACGACACAAAGATATCATAGTTCAACTCATATAATTGAGAAAGATAGCAAATGACACATCAGAGGTCACTGACCCATCATTACAACAAGCGGAAGCAAATTAAAGTTGTCTAAACAACAAGATCCAAATTATGGCCTAAGAGGCCTACAGATAAACATCCCGTGCCAGCCTGTTCCATGACGTCCCAAGCTGCCACCTAGGAACCCCAGACCACTCGTCGAAGTCAACGTAGAACCCACCTTCCAGTTCGGTGGCGTCCTCCTCTGAAACAAATAATAAGCAACAAAGCAAGGCTGAGTACGACGTACTCGCAAGAATTAGTAGGGCGATATAGGCCCGATGCTGACGGAGGCTGCAAAGCTATATAAGTGGTTGTTTTGCATAAAGCTAGTTTTGTTTCCTTCCGAAGACTAGGACTCATGGCATCGTCTAATCAGAAGGTTTTCACAAGGGGATAAGAGGGTAACACTTTTATCTTCGGTTCACGGGGAACCTACTGTAATCAGCAACTCCACGTATCTCCACCAAGGCACTCCCTCGAATCTCCCTCGAGGAAATGAACCTTTTATCAAACGTTGATTATGCAACCTCTAGCTGCCATTTGATTAAAGATCAGGTTTTCTATGAGCTAATCCGCCTTTCCCAAGATTTTGTCCATAACCGTGGACACGGCTTTTCGAAAAGATTAAACCCTGCAGGGGTGTACTAATTTACCCAACGGTACCGTCCGACCCCTTGCCTGTACAATTAGCTCTCTTCCGGGGAAAGCCGGTAGGGCGGGTGCGGTTAAACCTTTACAAAGCGTGAGACTATCCAAGGGTCATCGTGACGACAGGACAAGTTCAGCGCCTATTTCAACACCCTGCCCCATCGCCACTCCTATCATCACCATCATCATCATCTTCTCTTCATCACCAGCCACACACTCGCAAATGGAAAGCGCAAACTAGAGGACCCTTGGATACGCCCGCACTAATTATTCGGTTAGTAAGGGGCCCATACCCCCACCGATGGTAGCACGCTCGGTTCTTGGTTCTAGCTAAAAGCACTCTCAGCCTAGGCGGCAAGAATGAGACAAAACACCAACGACCTTGTTGGCAACTCATCCCAGCCTTCTTAGCAATTTATTATCAACACAAGTCTACACCACTGTCCGAACATTCCATTCAATTCACAATTATGGAAATAATCAACGGACAACTTAAGCATTCGACTAAGCATGGCTAAGCATATCTAAGCATGACATACAACAGATATGATTTATCTCAGGCCAACACTTCAATCTATGGTTCATAGGTGGGGAAACAGATAATGGTTCAGGGAACATGCAATTGATAGGATATTATATATACTGACCAAAACTTGTCACCAGAATCGAATGCAATAATATGGTGGATAAAATACTTGGGTAATATGAGATATTCCAAGAAGGTTAGGTTAGCTCTTGCCTTGCTGGTAGTACTGGTCGCGCTGGTTGTCAAGGTATTGTGGTGGAACCTCGACTCCTGAATCTACCGAAACACAAACAATACAGGAAAGGAAAATAAATAACAAGAAATAATAGGTGCAATGCACAATCATGATGAGATGGTCATATTATGCATTGAAAAGTATTTGGGCATGTCCCACAAGTTAAATGGAACCCCTAAAATAAATATTGCAATTAACGGGTCGAAACTCCATCTTTAACTTAGTGATTTGCGTTATTTATCAAAACGTCCAGTACTGAAATATGGGGTATATATGCATGAAAATGACATTATTAGATAGGTATTAAACCACTGATCATTTTGGTATTTGATTTGCAATTTTCTGATTAACGGTGAAGAAATGGCGATTTAAACGGTTATGCGATTTAAATCATTTTAACCAATTCGAAAAATGACATCAAAGGAAAAGTTGGTTAATTGCTGTGAACTTAACATAGATAGTTAGCATTTGCCTTGCTGATCATTTTGGTATTTTATTCATAATTTTTGAGTGATTATTTCTCAAGTTATGAATTTCCCAAAATTGGAATTAAATCTGCCATTTTAATAATTTTAATTAAACAGCAATTTAAATGTTCATTATTGCATGTAAATGGAACTAACATTTAGATGTTGTTTTCCTGAACATTTTAAGATCTCATTTATAATTTTTGGATCAATATTCATTAAGTTATGGAATTTCCAATTTCAATTTATATTCTGCCATTTCTGTTTTTCTTAAATTAAGGCAATTTATTTTGGTCAAATAATTCTACCAATGGTACTAACAGCTAGACATTTTCTTGCTGAGCATTTTGACATATTATTTGCATTTTTCTGAATTATAAAACTCTAGATATGAATTTCCAAAAATTTGAATAACTCACAGATGATTTGCATTTCACATTTAAATTCATGTTGTTGAATTTCATTAGCATGTGAGAGTGACATATTTGAACAGGTTATGACAAAGTGAACAATTTGATATAAGGTACACCTTTTTCTGTTTTACCATTTATTAGAAAATGCAATTTCCAACTCTCTGTTAAATCTGAAAAATAAAAACAGAGGAACTGCTGGCGTGGCATGACGTCATCGGGGAGCAGGCGGCTCTGTCGATCTTCGATTCGTCGCGTGCGAATGAAATTGGACGCGGGGAACTGGTCTAAAGGCTAGAGGAGATGGAGAGGAGCCGAGGGGGCGGCGGTTTGGGACCATATGGTCGCCGGAGGTGTGCCGGCGTCCATGGCAGCGGCGGCCGACGGTGACGCACGGTGGCAGCGTGATCCAGAGAGGGAAGGGGAGGGGGGAGAAGGCCAGGAGGAGCAGGAGCTCACCAGGAGCTCGCAGGGGGTGACGTCGAGGCCGGAGGAGCGAAGGAACGCCGGAATCGATCCGTGCGGCGGCGGCCGCGGTTGACGATGGCGAGGATGCATGTGTCGGCTACGGGCCTCCCCGGCCCGATTCCTTGCATGGGGAGGGAGAGGGGCTCGAGGCGGAGCTCATGGCGGTGCTGGCTAGCTCCGGGGCGGCCGGAGTCGCCGGCGGGCGTGACGACAGTGGCGGCCGGATGCGGGAATGGCGGCGGTGCGATGGCGTCCTAGGGTTAGGGTTTTCCAGGGAAGCAAGGAGCAGGGGAGGAGAGAGGGAGTAGCAGAGGGCGCGGGGGCTGCTTCTTATCCACCAGGGGGCTCGGCATGGCGACAGTGGAGGGTGCGGTGGCGACGAGCGCGTCGGTGAGGTGCTCGGTCGCTACAGCGCGAAGATGATGACCATTTTCTGGAAAACCCCCTGGCTCACTTTTCCTTTTTCTGTTTTTCTTTTAAATTTGAAAACAGCACCTTTTGGGATTTATTTGAGGCAGCAAAACATTTTAGAAAATTATGAAATTATTTAGGTAGCCTCCCCATGTTATTTAGAAGCTCCACAAAAATTGGTTCTGCAAAATAAAAAGGTTTGCATCACATTTTCTCATAGGGTTTACAAATGACAATTTTAATAATTTCCAAACTTTATTGACTTGGAATAATTAAGCAATTCCATAAACTATGAAAATATTTATGGAGGCTCCTAATATTATAAGGGAGCTCCCATGATTTTATTTTGAATTTTGAGAAGTTGAACTTGGAGTCAAAACTCACCATTTGTTTAAACCAATTTGAATTCCAAATATTTATTACTTTGCTTAACATGCAATTGTCTTTGACAAAGATTTAAACAAATATATTCTTGGAACTTCCTGGACAATTTGGAAATTCCAGAATAATTTGGTTTGCTAAGTTGAGCAATGCATTTGGGTTGGGAAATTTGGGAAGGGTTTGATTGCTTTAAATGATTTCCATTGTTTGCAATATTTAACTTAGCATTTTAAATATGTATGCCATGATGCAATGCAAAGCAAAAAGTGAAAATTTGGCCCATATTTTAGGGTACCAAATCTGGGCTGTTACAATTCTACCCCCCTTACAAGAATCTCGCCCCGAGATTCCTAGAGTAGGAAGAGGGAGAGGAAGGAAACATGACAACCCTTAACTTCAACGATCTTCTGGATCCCATGATGATCTCCCTTGTTGCAGAGAGTAAGGTAGCAAGCATGACTTGCCGACGAGAAAGTCAGAAGATAGTTCAAGGTGATAGACAAGTTTTCTCCAAGGGTTGGAAATATGAACTTTGCACAAGACCATAAGCCATTGGAAAAAAACTGGGAGCAACTTGACCAAACAAAGGTCGAGCAGAGGATAGGAGAAATGACCGTGAGACATGTTTAGCAACACCATGTTAATGTTCTCCTCGATGTTCTAGAAACCACTATCAGGCTTCGAAAAAGCCTTCAATAGGTCATCAAGTGGAGGTCGGACCTTTAAGATTGCAAAGAGACCATAAGGGCAACCTCTAGAATAAGTCGCACAATATCCTCATGGAGAGTGGTTTGAGTTTACGAAAGGCAAGAGGATATCACAATAGGCCTTCCAGTTAAGTAGGGCAACCACAACCTCAAACTTGCCGGATTTACACAAGGCCTATGTCATACTCTTAAGAAACACCAACCATCATTTCTGCTTGAGATTCAGATTTGGTTAAGCGTGCGGATATTTTAGACTTGACATGTCCGAGGGAGGAGTTACAACGGTTAACGAGAGGTAAGGATCTCAAGATTTGACTACAGTGTCAAGCTCCAGGACACTAGCTGGTTTGTGAGAGGAAATTTTGCTTTTCCAAGCGAACGCTATGATCTTTAGAGTTTCGACACGAATCTAACCTATTGACCGAAGGTGTGCACCTGAACAAATGGACTTGGTAGCACAGTCAAACTCGGCTTGATGATCTGATTACCAATCATGCTAAGAACGCCATCAAAGTCCTTGGATTTCAAAACAATATCATTTGCTAAGAATATCCGATTACCACCCCAATATGCATCCTCAACAATCTCGAGCCCGAGTAGCTCGGAGGTAGATGGATAAGGAAGGGTAAGAGCATCACTTCATCAAGTACGTCATGAAATTAAGCATGGCCATCTTGATATAAAAGAGTGGGACACTCTACGGTTGAACAGAACAAAAGCTAGACAATCATCTTATTCTGCGGATTACAATACTTTGACCTGGTCCGGGAAATGGACAAGGTACCGGAGTTTGTTTCTCCTAACAACCCGACGTGGAATGTATTGACGGACCACAAGGGTAACATGCATCGGAACACACCAATGCACGATAACACTTGACTGTCAACTGACAGATAAAGGTCGGGCAGCAATTCAGGAGTAAGAAACATGCTCAGGAAAAGTTCCCAGATGTTGCAGAAGCACGAGATAGCACTCTTCCAACAACTAGTGCTGAAAGGGTTTTACTAACAAGTGTTATTGGAGGAAAACACAAACATTGATAGAAAACTCGCTAAGAGCAATCTTGTTATGATCCAGATGGTTCCATGACAGAATAACCATCTATAACTCGTGACAGAGAAGAGCTTTGTTGCCGCAATTCAATTACGACTACAACTACCAAATTGAAGATTAACTTCAAACATAGCCAACCTAACGTAGGGTTTGACAATTAACATCAGGATTCAACGGGAAAGATCTTGGGTTAAAGATCAGCTTCATGTACTGGGACTCACAAATAGCATAGTGCTCACATGGGTGACAACCCTCATGAATCAATACACCAGAATTCCAGTACAATCCGGGACCTTCGGTTCAAGACCATGGGCCATAGCTCAAAGAGAGGGATACCCGATTAAGTGCGAAACGTTATCAAGGCTTCGGATGTCTTGCACCTTCTTCTTCATTGGGTGAGAACAACGGAGTTTACTTCGGTTTCTGGAAACGGAAACAACCTAACCAGTAAACTAAAGGTAGGAACCAACCCCGATGAACCTAAACTTTGACCCAACTGCAAAATCAAATAGAGGTAAGGTGACTCAGAGTTAGAGCGAGTTGGGTAAGGAGTAAAAAGAATCCTAAGAGGGTTTTCACAACTCATTTTCAGGTTATAATTAGTTTTCACGCACTAGACTCAACATCGACCAGTAGAACGGGTTTCCTACAGGCAGTCCTGCTCTGATACCAACTTGTAGCGCCCTGACCCCAGAGCTATACAGTGAAACGTTGTGCAACCGGTCATGCTACACAATCGAGGGTTACTGGGTTTACCAATCCCAGGCCAAAACACATTGGCAGGCGTGCTCGGAATACATCATCGGCACACAACACCTCGATCATGCCATAAGCTCGGACATCGCTTTCACGTATAACAAAGAGACCAAGACTGCGGAACAACTGGCACATCACAGACTCTACGACACAAAGATATCATAGTTCAACTCATATAATTGAGAAAGATAGCAAATGACACATCAGAGGTCACTGACCCATCATTACAACAAGCGGAAGCAAATTAAAGTTGTCTAAACAACAAGATCCAAATTATGGCCTAAGAGGCCTACAGATAAACATCCCGTGCCAGCCTGTTCCATGACGTCCCAAGCTGCCACCTGGGAACCCCAGACTACTCGTCGAAGTCAACGTAGAACCCACCTTCCAGTTCGGTGGCGTCCTCCTCTGAAACAAATAATAAGCAACAAAGCAAGGCTGAGTACGACGTACTCGCAAGAATTAGTAGGGCGATATAGGCCCGATGCTGACGGAGGCTGCAAAGCTATATAAGTGGTTGTTTTGCATAAAGCTAGTTTTGTTTCCTTCCGAAGACTAGGACTCATGGCATCGTCTAATCAGAAGGTTTTCACAAGGGGATAAGAGGGTAACACTTTTATCTTCGGTTCACGGGGAACCTACTGTAATCAGCAACTCCACGTATCTCCACCAAGGCACTCCCTCGAATCTCCCTCGAGGAAATGAACCTTTTATCAAACGTTGATTATGCAACCTCTAGCTGCCATTTGATTAAAGATCAGGTTTTCTATGAGCTAATCCGCCTTTCCCAAGATTTTGTCCATAACCGTGGACACGGCTTTTCGAAAAGATTAAACCCTGCAGGGGTGTACTAATTTACCCAACGGTACCGTCCGACCCCTTGCCTGTACAATTAGCTCTCTTCCGGGGAAAGCCGGCAGGGCTAAGCCCGGCAATCGGGTCGGGTTTGACCGGGTCGACCTATTCCAGACCCATGCCCATTTGCTAAACGGGCAAGAATTTCTGCCCACGACCCTGCCCATGGGTCTAAAATCAGACCCATGCCCAAACCCAACGGGTCACCCGACCCAACCGGGCACCCATCGGGTCTAACATAAAATTTTCATTTAATATTCCATACAGCCCTCTGTGCTTTAGTCCGCGTCGGCCGCTCCTGTCGCGAGAGTTGGGCAAGGTCATTTATAGAGAGAGCTCCGCCTCCCTTACGATCGGCTAGGCGAGGTGGTACTAAACGAGCAACACGGAGTCGTGAAAGCGAGGCAGCATTTCCAAGACCAACGCAGTGTACAGAGGCCCAACAAGAAAACATAGTCTAGTTGCCTATGAATGGGCTTTTGATGTACAGACCGCACCACTTTGCATCGATCAGCAAAACGTGAGTGTTTTGGTGTGCCATTAAAGGCTTGGAGCTGGACTATTGGGCTCCTAGTACTAGGACACGTGAGCGACCAAAGCTAGGCCATTTTTCAATTCATTTTTTTTACGTCAATTGGTCTGTTTGTGTTGCTTAAGTGAATTGTATTCCTTGAATAAAGCTATGTGCTTGCAAAAATATATTACAAATCATGTGGAATAAATATTTATACTAATTATTTATATTAATCGGGCGACCCATCGGGTTACCCACGGGCACAAAGTTATGCCCATGCCCTGCCCACGACTAATCGGGTCGCCCATGGGCAAGACCCATGGGCAAAAAAGATGACCCATACCCTGCCCATTAGGGTCGGGTGCCCATGGGCGGACGTACCCATGGGTCAAATTGCCGGGCTTAGGCAGGGCGGGCGCGGTTAAACCTTTACAAAGTGTGAGACTATCCAAGGGTCATCGTGACGACAGGACAAGTTCAGCGCCTATTTCAACACCCTGCCCCATCGCCACTCCTATCATCACCATCATCATCATCTTCTCTTCATCACCAGCCACACACTCGCAAATGGAAAGCGCAAACTAGAGGACCCTTGGATACGCCCGCACTAATTATTCGGTTAGTAAGGGGCCCATACCCCACCGATGGTAGCACGCTCGGTTCTTGGTTCTAGCTAAAAGCACTCTCAGCCTAGGCGGCAAGAATGAGACAAAACACCAACGACCTTGTTGGCAACTCATCCCAGCCTTCTTAGCAATTTATTATCAACACAAGTCTACACCACTGTCCGAACATTCCATTCAATTCACAATTATGGAAATAATCAACGGACAACTTAAGCATTCGACTAAGCATGGCTAAGCATATCTAAGCATGACATACAACAGATATGATTTATCTCAGGCCAACACTTCAATCTATGGTTCATAGGTGGGGAAACAGATAATGGTTCAGGGAACATGCAATTGATAGGATATTATATATACTGACCAAAACTTGTCACCAGAATCGAATGCAATAATATGGTGGATAAAATACTTGGGTAATATGAGATATGCCAAGAAGGTTAGGTTAGCTCTTGCCTTGCTGGTAGTACTGGTCGCGCTGGTTGTCAAGGTATTGTGGTGGAACCTCGACTCCTGAATCTACCGAAACACAAACAATACAGGAAAGGAAAATAAATAACAAGAAATAATAGGTGCAATGCACAATCATGATGAGATGGTCATATTATGCATTGAAAAGTATTTGGGCATGTCCCACAAATTAAATGGAACCCCTAAAATAATATTGCAATTAACGGGTCGAAACTCCATCTTTAACTTAGTGATTTGCGTTATTTATCAAAACGTCCAGTACTGAAATATGGGGTATATATGCATGAAAATGACATTATTAGATAGGTATTAAACCACTGATCATTTTGGTATTTGATTTGCAATTTTCTGATTAACGGTGAAGAAATGGCGATTTAAACGGTTATGCGATTTAAATCATTTTAACCAATTCGAAAAATGACATCAAAGGAAAAGTTGGTTAATTGCTGTGAACTTAACATAGATAGTTAGCATTTGCCTTGCTGATCATTTTGGTATTTTATTCACAATTTTTGAGTGATTATTTCTCAAGTTATGAATTTCCCAAAATTGGAATTAAATCTGCCATTTTAATAATTTTAATTAAACAGCAATTTAAATGTTCATTATTGCATGTAAATGGAACTAACATTTAGATGTTGTTTTCCTGAACATTTTAAGATCTCATTTATAATTTTTGGATCAATATTCATTAAGTTATGGAATTTCCAATTTCAATTTATATTCTGCCATTTCTGTTTTTCTTAAATAAAGGCAATTTATTTTGGTCAAATAATTCTACCAATGGTACTAACAGCTAGACATTTTCTTGCTGAGCATTTTGACATATTATTTGCATTTTCTGAATTATAAAACTCTAGATATGAATTTCCAAAAATTTGAATAACTCACAGATGATTTGCATTTCACATTTAAATTCATGTTGTTGAATTTCATTAGCATGTGAGAGTGACATATTGAACAGGTTATGACAAAGTGAACAATTTGATATAAGGTACACCTTTTTCTGTTTTACCATTTATTAGAAATGCAATTTCCAACTCTCTGTTAAATCTGAAAAATAAAAACAGAGGAACTGCTGGCGTGGCATGACGTCATCGGGGAGCAGGCGGCTCTGTCGATCTTCGATTCGTCGCGTGCGAATGAAATTGGACGCGGGGAACTGGTCTAAAGGCTAGAGGAGATGGAGAGGAGCCGAGGGGGCGGCGGTTTGGGACCATATGGTCGCCGGAGGTGTGCCGGCGTCCATGGCAGCGGCGGCCGACGGTGACGCACGGTGGCAGCGTGATCCAGAGAGGGAAGGGGAGGGGGGAGAAGGCCAGGAGGAGCAGGAGCTCACCAGGAGCTCGCAGGGGGTGACGTCGAGGCCGGAGGAGCGAAGGAACGCCGGAATCGATCCGTGCGGCGGCAGCCGCGGTTGACGATGGCGAGGATGCAATGTGTCGGCTACGGGCCTCCCCGGCCCGATTCCTTGCGTGGGAGGGAGAGGGGCTCGAGGCGGAGCTCATGGCGGTGCTGGCTAGCTCCGGGGTCGGCCGGAGTCGCCGGCGGCGTGACGACAGTGGCGGCCGGATGCGGGATGGCGGCGGTGCGATGGCGTCCTAGGGTTAGGGTTTTCCAGGGAAGCAAGGAGCAGGGGAGGAGAGAGGGAGTAGCAGAGGGCGCGGGGGCTGCTTCTTATCCACCAGGGGGCTCGGCATGGCGACAGTGGAGGGTGCGGTGGCGACGAGCGCGTCGGTGAGGTGCTCGGTCGCTACAGCGCGAAGATGATGACCATTTTCTGGAAAACCCCCTGGCTCACTTTTCCTTTTCTATTTTTCTTTTAAATTTGAAAACAGCACCTTTTGGGATTTATTTGAGGCAGCAAACATTTTAGAAAATTATGAAATTATTTAGGTAGCCTCCCCATGTTATTTAGAAGCTCCACAAAAATTGGTTCTGCAAAATAAAAAGGTTGCATCACATTTGCTCATAGGGTTTACAAATGACAATTTTAATAATTTCCAAACTTTATTGACTTGGAATAATTAAGCAATTCCATAAACTATGAAAATATTTATGGAGGCTCCTAATATTATAAGGGAGCTCCCATGATTTTATTTTGAATTTTGAGAAGTTGAACTTGGAGTCAAAACGCACCATTTGTTTAAACCAATTTGAATTCCAAATATTTATTACTTTGCTTAACATGCAATTGTCTTTGACAAAGATTTAAACAAATATATTCTTGGAACTTCCTGGACAATTTGGAAATTCCAGAATAATTTGGTTTGCTAAGTTGAGCAATGCATTTGGGTTGGGAAATTTGGGAAGGGTTTGATTGCTTTAAATGATTTCCATTGTTTGCAATATTTAACTTAGCATTTTAAATATGTATGCCATGATGCAATGCAAAGCAAAAAGTGAAAATTTGGCCCATATTTTAGGGTACCAAATCTGGGCTGTTACACTCTTTCCCTAACCAGGGTACTGAAAGGGACTGACAGGGTTTTAATGAGGCGGCTTGCTGACCTATTATATATGTGGTAAATTTCAAAAAAAATGATAAAAGATAGTATATATACATCATTATAGGTGAAAATATTGATATATTGTGTTGAATCCACCTCCAATGGGCTCTCGCGACCGCTCTCGCGAACGCGACTGCGACCGCGGCCACCGCCGTCCCGCCGCCGCCGCCACGCCGCCGCCCTCCCCGGCCCTTCCCATGGCACATGGGGCGCCCCGCTCGTATGCGGGTGTCGTCACTGGGGTTCTGGATGCGGAAGTGGTGGCGTGCGCGAAGAAGGGTGGGGATGCAGTGCGGGTCAAGCGAGCTTGGCGCTCTCCATCGCCACCGGTGAGATTCCACTCCCCCACCAGAGCTCGTCCAGCGAAGCCGCCATGGCAGAGAGATTGTTTGGAGGGAATTCGGATTTCGAATCAGGATGGCCCACGGGTCGGCGACTGGCAGCGCACTGAGCACGGATCGCGGACACCTGGTGAGATCCATGGCGGACAGCGATCCCGTCGATCCAGAGGGGAAGCGGGTACCAGGAATACGCCTCCGATGGCGGAGGCTGACCTCGAGCTTATTCATGGCCAGATTTGGGAAATCCCCTCATACCGCAAACCTAGGGTTTCGTCTGATAGATCGGTGCTCGTGTGGGTGAGGAGAGATCTGTTCGAGGGGAAGAAGTTCACCGCAGTGGACTGCTATCCCGCTGGTGGAGGCCGTCTGCCGCCTGCGAAGAAGTTCTCGTTCTCGAAGGATTACTGGGGTGCTTCTGGCAGAAGTACCTTTGCTGAGGTTCTCATGGCAGGAGGTGGTGGTGGTCGAGGTGATGGTGGGCGCTACGGTGCTGGTCGGGGAAGACAGCCCCGGGGCGGCCGCACAAACTCGGTGACGTCCAATCCTGCGCAGAAGAAGCTGGACCCGAACCCAGCAGAGGCGAGGCCAAGCGCGTCCAGTGCCCAATCTACTGGGCAAACACATCAATTGAGTGGAGACCCCAACTCTGGTATGTATCAGATGATGCAACAGCCGCAGTGCTATCCGTTCCCGCAGTTACCTCCTTGGTTTC